>JAFJYI010000016.1:5260000-5847500 GCA_019022655.1 Acacia acuminata
AAAGTATTTCAAGAGGAACCGCTTACGTTATTAACTCAAGTATGGTGCATATTGCATCACCTATGAATTAGTAGAAGCTATTTGAAGTAACATTGTAACTTAGTGATATGAAACACTCTCTAATTAGAAGGTCACGAGTTGATTCTCATTTATAACATTATATTGTTAGTATTTGCCTCTTTAAATTAAAAAAAGGAATAATCTCAAGTTGTTCTAGCTTTTAGGCCACATTTGCCATGTTTGACGACTGCACCTTATAGCCTAAAGCCGTTGGCAACTCATCCATCCCATCGAACATCGAGCTCAACCTCTTGCATGTGCATGGGCAAAATAGTGATTACATACCAAAATACTAAACTAACTTAACTAGCAATAGTGAAAAGGTGCATAAGCTAAAGGCTTGGGGTGAATATCAGATGCTTGGTTGGTGGTGTTAATGGGATGGAGATGAATGATGTAACATCCTCCATTTTGAAAACAAACAACAAATTATTTGATATTTTGATTAAATCATTCATCAAGATGTTTTATGCACACAATTGAGCTTTAGATTTAATCAGACCCAAACTCTTTGACTGAATAGTATTTCAAGGTTTATGAAAATATCCAAAATATACCAGAGTATACAAAATGAATCATAATGTGACAATATACAATAATTTAATATGTACCCGGAACCAGAATTTTTTTAGCTTAAGCCAAAAATAAACATATTAAACTATGTACTAAATAATATCGCATAACATTGAAAATACAAATAAATAATAACCGATAATTATAAATCATAATAAGATATAAGATGATACTAATATTTTTAGTGGGTATCTTAAACAAGAATTTTACTTTCCAAACAGATTAAAATCATATGACAATGAAATAATAAATCCAAACCGGTTAAAATTAGTCATTAATCATCCTCTACATATATATAGTTATTTATTGCCAAAACTCAAGAATCTCCCAAATTATAATCCCCAAAATTTTTACTAATCAATACAATATTGCCCTCATTTGAAATAGAAAAATACGTAAAATAACTTTTATAAAAGGAGTGAGGTGAAAAGAAGTGATTTTGAGTATCTATTTAGTCTTTAAAATAAAGATGAACAAAATAATCCCGAAGTGGAAGAAGTTTGACACCTCGAACCCCTCTCATGCGCATGAAGAAAATGACAAAGGGGAGGTGGGGGGATTTGATTTAATACCCCCTTCCACATACAAGCTAAAGGGTCACGGACCCCTTCACTTATTATTATTTTTTTTTTTTTTTTTTTTTTTTTTAGTAGGCCACGTTTTTTAAAAATCAAAATAAAATATAAGAAAATATTAACATTTTTAGTAGGTATCTCAAACAAAAATCTTACTTTCCTTTCACAGCCCAATGAGTAATGAACCAAACATTGTCCTAATTAAAAAAGAAGTGTAATTATAAAGAAGATAAGAGATTAACTGGGGCCAAATTATTGGCCAAAATAAAATATTATATAATACATACATATAAATACATAAGATAAGAGGTCACCTGAGGCCTTAGTAGTTCCGCCATTGCTAAAATGACGAAAGCACTACTATTAGCAAAAGTAGCTCAAGCTACCAAAACCTTCTCTGATAAACCTGCACGAGAACTCTCACTTGAAAAATTATAGTAATCATCAATCTAACTTATTACAAATCTTGATATGTGCTTGTGAGGTGTCAAGTTAAATATTTTATGTAACAAACTATTATAAATACAATTTCAAAAATTCTGTATTACAATTTCTATATCGAATTTTATATCATAATTCACATATATTACATGTCAAGCACAAGATTCATGCATCGATCATCCTTATTACTGCAAACCATCCTTAATTTTGGAAAACAGTTTTTCAATGCTCTAACTCTATTACTTTCAAATGATGGCTGTTTATAATTATTATTAGTTTGAAAAATAAACTTAATAATTCAACATTAGAAAATGATTTATAAACATTTAAAATTTAATTTCATCATTTTTTGGTTAACAACCATAGGATTAAAGGACTACAAAATACTTTATGAAATTGAGATTAAAATGAAATCTTATATAAAGTTAAAGGACAGTAAATATATATATATTTTTTTTTTGTCTTTATATGTTGAAAACCAATTTATCGTGGGATAATCTCTTATGTGCAAAAGATGAAGCAGGAGAATTTGAAAAATGTGCAATTTTTTACCCCAAAAAAAAAAAATAGATTTTGCAAATTTTGACCAGTAGAATTTGGAAATTCTACAGGTAAAAATTAGATTTTATTAAAGGATAAGTGATACAGTAGTAGTATAAGACAATGCCGTTACGTGTGAGGTTTCTTGTAGGTTCGATATTTTATTTTATTGCATTGTTATCTTTTCATTGCTCTTCAAGTGCAAAATTTTACCTTTAGTTTTTGCTAATAAAGGGAATCAGACATTATGTCACTCTCATTCACGAATAAAAAAAAGTTGAACTTATGAATAGTATAGAGATAAGAAAGAAAATAATTTATTCATATGTTAAAAATAAAGAAAAATCATTTAAAACATGGGTTTTCATCGCATAAATGCACTATATAAATAGGAAAAAAAAGGACAACCTTTAAGAATTAATAAGTGGATGAATAATTTTTTTTCCTTAAAGATATTTTGTATTACGAAGTTTCCCACCGCCGGCAAATGGCACCATATGATAATAGTGATCACAATAACAAGTGAACAAGACAAGGCATATCACCATCAATAATTAAACATTCACTACATTAAATCAAGAAAATTTTACTTCTGTCCCCAAAAGAAAAAGAAAGGAATATTGTACTTCAGGCAAAACAAAAATAATATTGTACATTTTTTTTCCAAAAAAATGGTTCAATAAAATTAAAATAAAGTTCACAGGTTAAGGGGTAAAAATATCCAAAAAGTATTTCAAGAGGAACCACTTATGTTATTAACTCAAGTATGATGCACATTGCATCACCTATGAATCAGTAGTTATTTGAAATAACATCATAACTTAGTAATATAAAACATTCTCTCTAATTAGAAGGTCACAAGTTTATTCCCATTTATAATCTCATATTGCTTGTATTTGCCTCTTTAAATTTAAAAAAGGAATAATCTCATATTGATTAAACCATTCATCAATATGTTTTATGCATACAGTTGAACTTTGGATTTAACCAAGCCCAAACTCTTTAACTGAATAGTGAAAGCTGCTGGCAACTCATCGAGCAACCTGTTGCATGTGCATAGGTAAAGTAGTGATTACGTACTCAAATACTAAATTAACTTAACTAACAATGCTGAGAATATCAATTAAGCGGCAAACTGGAGCATATATATTTATCATGCCCAAATTAGACACACCAGAGTGAAATGGACGCTAAAGGCTTGGTGTGAATATCAGACGCTTGGTTGGTGGTGTTAATGGGATGGAGATGAATGAGACCACATTGAAGCTTTTCACAATGATATGAAAATCAAGCTCAATGTGTTTCGTATGTTTGTGAAGGTTAATTGTTGGTGTTATAGAATTGGAACTAACAGTTTAATTTGTTTGTTTGTAGCTTAACTATTGGCTGGCTATGTTGTATACCGTCTATTATGTTTTTAGTACTCATCATCTTTGACAGGCACTGAAGTATGAACCATCTAAATTTAATTTGAATAATTTAAATTTGATTTTTTTTTTTTTTTACTTTTGACATTTTTTTGAAAAATATTAATATGTAAATAATTTAAAATAAATATAAACTCTTAACTATTATCTTTTTCAAAACATATTTTTTATTTTAAAATAATTAGTTAAAAATTTTAAGTCCGGATTGTTAAAATTGTATGATAAACACCGAAACTGGTTCCAAAATAAATAGTATGGGAAGAAACAAAACAAAATTTTAAAATAAATAAAAACAAATTCTTCATGTAGCAGCAATATAATACAGTGATTATATTATACCACAAAACAAGTGTTATATATCATTCGTGAAGATCGACCCAGTCAAACAAGTGGTTCCTTCCTTATGATAAAAGGTTTTTGAAAGTTGAAAGGCATCCATGAGATAAAGATGGGAATAGTAACGAAATAAGAATAATTAATTCTGCAACTCTTCAGCTTCAATCTGATAGCACCCCTATTTAATTAATATTTAATACTTCTCTTGTACTATACGTAGGATTTAGTTTAGGAGTGAATTTTTGTTCTAAATATAAATTTTTGTTCTTTTTAAATTTTATCTTTTATATCACTTCTAGAAAAAAGGCTTTAAAACTACTACATTTAGACATTTTATATAGGAAGACGGTTTAAAAATTATGGTAGATAATATTTTTGTAAATATTAATACAACTTAAGGATAGTTACTTTTCTGTATGTATGTGGTTTAAATAGTATTTTGTAGATCAGTTATAAGATAACACGGTTTTGATAAGGAATAAATATTTTGGAAATATTAAAATTTAAATTCTTTTTAGACCTGTCACTCATACAATGGTCTAAACGTCCTTTTAGAGACTATCTTTTCTTAATTATGATCAGTTCTAAACGTTTCAGAGTTTCCATTGTTTTCAGTTTCCAAAGTAAACTTTTAAAAGCGCCTCTTCAAAATCTAAAACTATTTCAATTAATGTAATATTTCATCTTGTCTATTTAAACTCTTTTGGCTTTTTGTTTCTTCGTACGACTCTTTCAACCTTGCTCTTGTCGGTCAACGTAATCATGAGACACTACAGAAGTCCATCCTTCCATCTCGAGCTGTTAAAACGGGCTGACCCCATTTTTAGCCCTTTATTTTTAGTCCCCATATGATGGGGTTATTTTTTTCCCTAGTCCAAAATAACCCCTACTCCTCTTGGACTATGATTTTTTTAGAAAGTGAGGCTAAACAATTATGACATATCAAAAATAATTTTTTTTTTCAAGATCTGATAATTTTATAATAAACATGAAAAAAAAATTATAATATTTTGTTTTTGAATCAAACTTTGAAAATAATGATTAACTGAAGAAATAATTTTTATTTCATTTCTACCACATCATCCAAGTCATATTTAAAAATAATATATTTAATTTTGAATAAAATAAATTATTAAGAGAAACCATGATATTAATAATTTAATTATAAACTTTTATTTTTGAAACAAACTTTGAAAACACAAATCAATTAAATCATATTAACAGTAAAAAAAAACTTATGATAACAGTGCTTTTTGAACTGTAAATAGTGGATATTAATAATTAATTTAATTATTGTAATTATAATTTAATTATAAAATTTTATTTTTAAACAAACTTTGAACACACAAATCAATAAAATCGTATGAACAGTAGGAAAATCAAATAGAATGAACAGTGCGTGTGAATAGTGCTTGTGAACCATGATTAGTGGAATAGATTTTATAAGTATATATTATTAATTTTTGTAATTATAATATTTTATTTTTGAAAAAAACTTTGAAAACACAAAATAAATGAAATCTATGAACAGTATAAAAAGCTTATGAACCCTAAAAAAACAAGCTTATGAACAGTAAAAATTTTATAAACCGTGCTTATGAACCGTAAATGGGGCAAAAGGTAAAATGAGAAAAAAAAAATTATTGGCACTAGAGTGCACTCAAACATATTCAACAGAGATTAATTTTCAAAAGGAAAAAAAAAAAAAAAAAAAACTTGACTTCAAGAGAGGAAAAAAGGGCTTCTCTCTCGTTGAAATTCAAGCAATGCAAAATCCTTTACTATCATGGTTTGATAAACTCTTTTTTTTTTTTTTTTATTTAAGTCGGGACAAATTCTCTAATATGCCCAAAAAACTATTGCTACTATATTTCATATATTAGACTATTACAAGGATTGAAAACTGCTCCTCTAACCTTTTATATCTTGACTAAACATGATATCTTCTAAAATGATTTTTAGCCTTCGGGCTAGCCTTAACCCTTAGGGTTATATAATTTTTTGGTCCGTATGCGGGTTATTTAACATGCGAGCTTTTTAGCCCCGTGGGCTTTTTGACCCTAACCTCGCCCCGGCCGGAGCCTAACGGATTGAGGTGACCCGTTTTGACAGCTCTAATTCCATCCTCCATTTCCTTCTTTGTATACGCTCACTTCCACCACCACCTTCAATATGGTAGGCACTCAAGGAGCTCCATGCCATGGTCGAACTATGGAACGAAGCCTTTCAAAAATTGTCCTCTCCCAACAAAAAATAAATCTTATACTCAACAACAATGGTGTTGAGTATAATCTATTTTCTGACTCTGATCCTTCCTCTTCCTCCTCTCCCCTCTATTAAGTGATGATGAGGATTGAGGAAGGATAAGGAGTTATATGTATATAGAAAGATGTGTGTGTGTGTGTTTTTTTTTTACTAAATATAAAACTTTCTTATTTATTTTATCTCTTATATTATCATTTTTTAAAAACTAATTTACTTAATTTATGAACTAATGTATAATTTCGTGTTATACATAAGTATAATGTCACACATGTTATAATGCCATGTAGGATGTCACTTGTATTCTATTAATGTAACATTGGCAATTTTCATTAATAAAATAACGGTAAGTTAACTTCAAATACTTTATGATAAAAAAATAAATGGTTAGGGAAAGTAAATTTAAAGTTTAAATTGTTTAGGATTATCTGACCAAAGTTTAACGTGGTTTTGCATAATTTAGTTTTTTAATTTATAGTAATACTTTTGGGTAAAAAACTTTTTTTTTTTTTTTTTCCTGAATTACTATTATTACTAGCCATATATTAAAATGCGCTAAATCGTGACATTTGGAAAAATCTTAAGTACTTATCCTTGTATATTTTCCATAGTACTTGTTTTGAATCTGACGATGACATGTGTATTTCTTAAAATTAACCAACTAACTAACTTTTGATAAAACTTTTATTTTTTCATAAAACTTTAAATTCCCTTGTAGTAATTTAATTGGCAGCCAATAGTTTAAATACATAATCCTATGTGCTTGGGTTTTATCCCTTTCACCTAAACATATGCCAATTTCATCTAATTAATACTAGAAATATAAATACTTTAGATTAGATATAAAATGTGATTATTTTCATTTATAAATGATTCTCATACTAACAAAAATGAAAATCTTATTTAATAAGTTTGACACTTTAAGAACGCAGAGGTTCTACCTAAACTAACCTTGTTAAATGGGTAAAATTGAGACTAAAGTCCTCACATTAACTCTTAATGATACCAAAAATCACAAGTGGAAATTACTATATGATCTTAATCGTCTGGGCTACCCAGAAGGATGTGTATAAGGCTCAATATGCGTGTAAGAGGAAGGGGGAAGTGCTTAGCTCGTGGAGAATCTATCCGAACCTGCTAATTGAATTACAAGATAAATAAATCAAAAAATAAAGCATTTACTTCAGCAATTATTATTTGGTGTTAAAACGTGTAATGGAATATGAATCCACGAAAGTTAAAATTATATAACTTATTTAAGAAGAATCAAATGTTAATATTTGTATAGTAGAGATAAATTTTAGATTATCCTCCCCTCCCAAGTCAAGTATGTTTTTTTAAGAAAAATGTCTACTTGTTAAATTGTTAGGTAAGTGAATGGGATGATGCTTGGATACAAACAAACGAGTTCCCTTCAATTTTTTTATGAAACTAAAAAAAAAAAATGTTACTTCAAAGAAGGCTATTGCGGTAATGGGCTTTGAATATTTTTCGGTAGAACCTGGACTTGGATGTTTGGCAATGGAGTCTTCAAGTTAACTTCGGGATTAGAATTCAGAGAGCTAAGACATCCAATGGATGAAGTTTGAGGAGAAACTTGTTGGACAAGATTAATAGTTCCTCAGGAGTAGTCTTCCTCTTCTGACTGATAGTCTTCTTCAGATTCAGAAAAGGATGAGTCTGTTGATTCTTCATAAGAAGGAATGACATATTGCGTCTCATCATTTTGCTTATCTGGTTCTTCAAGATAGTCTTCAATGTTTTCTTGTGTTATCGAAATCATCGAATCTTCTCAAGTTTCGCATCATTTTGACATCACCTTTTGTCTTTCTAGGGCAATTTTTTTGCAAAATGTCCCGGCTTTTCGCAAATAAAACACGGAGCCTTTAGAGAAAGGTTTCTTTTCTCGAATCTTGATCGCCTTGATTTCTTGTAAGGTTTCTGGAAAGATTGAGAATAATGGCGATAATGGAACTTCTTCTTTGAAGGACAATAACAATCCTCCTGGTCTTTGCATTTGATCTTCAGATAAGGCTTCTTGCATGCAAGGCTTGAATTTATGGGCTTTCTTCTCGCATATCTTTGAAAAACTTATGTTGTTCACGAGTTTATCAAGAGCATTGAGAGCAAGCTAGTACAGTTCTCCTATAGAGATATCAGTCATATCTCTTTGAAGAGCATTGATGCTTCTATTGAGTTCTACTTGAAGCTCATCGGGAAAGGAGGCAATAAAAGTATAACGTAGATTCACATCATTACCACCATTTAACATGTGGTAATTTTTTATCATTCTTTGATAATGAGTCTGGAGATCTTTTCTTTTCAAAGAACAACACTTCATCTCAAAGAATTCTTGCTTCTCTCTTTTCCTGATAATATTGTAATTACCAATAAATTCTTTATGAATAACACCAAGGAGAGTAGCAGGATCATCAACTTGGACTGCTTGGAGTTTCTGATATGGAGAAAGGTTCTGAAACCATTCTCTGAGAGTACATGTAAATCTCAAAACAAACTCCTGTAATTCTTGTCTAAGAGGAATTTGTTGAGCAGTGACTTGTAAGTCAATCCAGCCACTGAATTCTTGAAGACGAAATCTCCAATCTTCATATGGGGTATTATCAAAAGTGAACCATGGACCACTGGTAGGTTTGAAATCATGGTCTTGTCTTTGTGGCTGATCATCAGGGTGTTCAACGAATGATTCATCAAATTCTTCTTCTTCACCTGGTCGGACCATAGCAATTCTTGAGATATCAGCCATTTTAGCTTTAGAGCTTGCATCAGAATAGGTCTGTGAAAGACTTTCTGACTCTGATTCTTCTGAACTGGATGAGTCCTGTAAAGGGGTCAATGGATTGGGACTTTGAAGGATTCCTATGGAAGAAGTGTGAGGAGGATTAATGGCTGGTGTAGTATTAGTGGAGGTTTGTGAAGATGTAGTGGAAGTAATAGATGAATATGTAGGTGGCTGGGTAGAATGGGAAGAATCGGCTGATTGTTTGTTTTTCTCTTAGGATGGAGGTATGTTGGAAGATGGTTCATTGATTCGAATGCCTTTAGAACCTGAATAGGATCCTGGGTCATGGGTTTGGAAAGGGGTGAAATAAGGTGGTCTTGGCCTAGGATAGGTAAACTGAGGTTTTGGCTGAGGCGCCTAGTTTGTGAAGGTAATTTTGGAGGTGACAACTGAGCAAACAATGGATAATTAAATTTAAACTGTTTGCTGTAGTCTGCTTCTTCTGGGTAGGCTGTAGGTGATGAAGGAAACAGGGAGGCTGGAATGGTTGAAAATGAAGGATAAGGCTCATATATAGCCTGAGACTGTTTCTTGGCTATATCTAATTCAATTCTCTTTAAATCTTGCCGAATAGCCTGGAGCTCAATTTCTTTTTTGCTTGAACCGGGAACCCATATATCCTCTTTCGATAAATGCTTTGAGTTCGCATCCAAAGCTTAATAGCTTGTTGCTTATGATGGAGATACATGCTTTTAACCTCTTCGATATTTGGTCTATCCGATAGGCTAATCCTTTCGTTTTAGTTGTCGAGAGTCAAGCTTGGAATCGATCCTTTTCAAGGTATTATTTTGGCAAACAACATTTTGGGTCGCCAATTCAAAACTTCTTGACTTGGGTGGATTAAAAATTTCCCTGAGCATCAACTGTATTGGGTACAACATAAGGCTTAGATGGAAGCCTGTTAGCCTGGTCAACTCTTCTTTCAAGAAGAGGAAAATCTTGTTCATAAGGGTTGAGCATGACAATACAGGGAATAGGTTGTGGAGTAGCTGGAGTTGGAGTTGTAAACATCTAAAATCTTAATTTCAGCAAATTTTTTTGTTGTTAATAAATATAGGATTAAAGGACTATATAAAATACTTTATAAAATTGAGATTAAAACGAAATCTTATATAAAGTTAAAGGAGTAGATATTATTTTTTTCTTTCTATATATGTTGAAAACCAATTTATCGTGGGATTATCTTTTATGTTCAAAAGATGAAGCCGGAGAATTGAAAATTGTGCAATTTTTTACCAGCCAAAAAAAAAAAAAAAAAAAAAAAAAAAAAAAAAAAAGATTTTGCAAATTTTGACCAGTAGAATTTGAAAATTCAGCAAATTAGATTTTATTAAAGGATAAGTGATACAGTTGTAGTATAAGACAATGCCGTTATGAGAAAGGTTTCTTATAGGTTTGATAATTTATTTTATTGCATTCTTATTTATTTATTGCTCTTCAAATGCAAAATTTACCTTTAGTTTTTGAAAATAAAGGGAATCAGACATCATGTCACTCTCATTCATGAATCAAAAATTTTTGAAATTATGAATATTATATAAGAAAGAAAATAATTTATTCATATATTAAAAATAAAAATAAAAAATTATTCAAAACATGGGCTTTCATCTCATAAATGCACTATATAAATAGGAAAAAAAGGACAACCTTTAAGAGTTAATAAGTTGATGAATATATTTTTTTCTTAAAGATATTTTATATTACGAAGTTTCCCACCGCCGGCAAATGGCAACATATGATAATGGCTCTGTTTGGGCTCACTTTTTTTTTAGCGTTATAGTGTAAATTTCTCAGCAGCTTTAAAGCTGCTGGCCCAATAGTAAAAAAAGCCCAATCAACCCTGTTTGGAGAATCCAGTACGTTTGATGGACTTATTTCATTTACTGAAATGCCACTGGACTTAACCAACGCCCCAAATCGTTGCTTATATTTTGCCAGCCTGCCCAGCCAGCTCCATCGGGTCCATTTTAGAGAGCGTAGACCAAAAAAAAAATTTGAGCACAGGTTCTCTCCATCGGATTCTCTCCATCGGGTCCATTTTTTTTAAAATTCTTTTCTTTCCTTTTCCTCTTTAACAATTTCTATATTTATTTTTTATCTCTCTTCCAAAAACATAATTTGGGATTATACTTCCAAAATTTAGATAGCTCCATATAAATTCTTTAAATTGAATTAATATATGTAAATTTAAATTTAAATATATTTTTCAATAATAAACACATTTATTTTTCCTTTTTTTCAATTTTAAATATAAATATAAATGTTTATCTTTATTTGTTGCAATACATACAAATAATATTAATATGATTCATGCCTTTTTCAGTCATTTTCTATTTTAACTGACTTTTCAAATAATAATCCAAACACTCATCAGTTAAGAAAAAAACTACTTCTGTAAAAAGCTAGACTGGCAATCCAAACACAAATCACCATTTACAACCCGACTTTTTTCCTACCGAGCTTTTAAAAAGTTAGATAGCTTTTAAGCCACCGTTTTCTACCGCCAACCCAAACAGCCCAATAGTGATCACTATAACAAGTGAACAAAACATGGCATCACCATCAATAATTAAACATTCTTTATATTAAAAGTGGATTAGCAAAAAGCATCTATCAAGAAAATTTTACTTTTGTCCCCGAAGGAAAAAAAAAAAAAAAAATATTGTACTTCAGGCAAAACAAAAAGAATATATTAGTACATTTTTTTAAAAAAAAAAGTTCAATAAAATTAAAATTAAGTTCACTGGTTAAGGGTAAAAATATCCAAAACGTATTTCGAAAGGAACCGCTTACGTTATTAACTCAAGTATAGTGTATATTGCATCGCTTATGAATCAGTAGAAGCTATTTGAAATAACATTGTAACTTAGTGATATGAAACATCCTCTATAATTAGAAGGTCATGAGTTCATTCCCATTTTTAACCTTGATAGTATTTGCCTCTTTAAATTAAGAAAAGGAATAATCTCAAGCTGTTCTAGCTTCTGGGCCATATTTGTCATGTTCGACGATTGCACCTTTTAGCCTAAAGCCGTTGGCAACTCGTCAACCTCTTTGCATGTGCATGGGCAAAGTAGTGATTACATACCAAAATACTAACCTAACTTAACTAACAATGCTGAATAGGACCATAACCTAAAGGCTCCGCGTGAATATCATATGCTTGGTTAGTGGTGTTAATGGGATGGAGATGAATAATGTAACATTCTCCATTTTGAAAAAAAAAAAAAAAAAAAATTATTTGACAGTTTGATTAAATCATTCATCAAATGTTTTATGTATATGATTGAGCTTTGAATTTAACCAAGCCCAAACTCTTTAACTGAATATCACTTCAAGATTTATCAAAATATCCAAAATATACTAGAGTATGCAAAACGAATCCTAATGTGGCAATATAGAATAATTTAACATATACCAAAAAGCAGTGGCGGAACCTGAATATTCTTTAGCCTAGGCAAAAAAAAAAAAAAAAAAATTAAACAATTTACTAAATAATACTCCCTCCGGTCCTAATTATAAGAGCAAATTACCGAGAATTTGGAGGGTCTAAGGAAGGAAGTTAAATTAGTTAATTATGTATATTTTCCTAAAATACCCTTACACAAAATTTAAAATGACATTAAGGAAGATACTTCAAAATTTAAAACAACAAAGCCCTGATCTGAGTTACATTTTGCTGTTTCTATCTTGTTTGTGACGACGAGAAAGCCCCTAATTAATTTCCAATAATTCCTACGGAGTATCATATATTATTATGCCATTCAATAAATTTATGGAAAATTAAAATTTATTTTTCGTTCTTCACATCAATCCGGAAGCAAGTTTTGTATTATAGTATTTTCAAACTTGTCAGACTATTGCCTAATGATATATATATATATTCAACTGTATATATATGCGATATATATATCATGCCGTCTTTCTCATGGATCAGTGAATAAAGTATGACTCTTTTTCCTTTTTTGGTCAACATATAAAGTATGATTCCAATTAACTAATGAAATTCATCATAGTCATACCTCCAACATTATTTACTTTATAAAATATATAGGTGTATTATTAAATTATTATGGTCTTCAATTATTATTGAGAAAATACAAATAGGGGTTATTATAGAAAAAATTGACAAAAGTTAAAACTTGCTCTTATAATAGGACCAAAACTAATTCCAAAATTTGCTTCTATAATTAGGACCGGAGGGAGTATCGCGTAACATTGAAAATACAAATAAATAATAACCGACAATTATAAATCATAACAAGATATAAGATTATACCAATCTTTTCGTAGGTATCTCAAATAAGAATTTTACTTTTCAAACCGATTAAAATCATAAGATAACTAAATAATAAATCCAAACTAAAATTAGCCATTAATCATCCTCTACATATATATAGTCATCTATTGTCAAAACTTAAGACTCTCCCAAAATTTTCACTAACTAGCACAATATTACCCTCATTAGAAATAGAAAAATACGTAGAATAAATTTTATAAAAGAAGTGAGGTGAAAAGGAGTGATTTTAAGTACCTATTTAGTTCTTAAAATGAAAATGAATAATATTTGGACCCGAAAGTGGAAGAAGTTTAACACCTCTGGATTGTCTCATGCACACGAAGAAAATGATAAAGGAAGGTGGAGTGTATTTGATTTAATACCTCCTTCCACGTGCAAGCTAAAAGTCACGGACCCCTTCAATTATTATTATCATTCATTTTTTTTAATAGGCTACTTTAAAAAAAAAAAGATATAAGATGATACTAACATTTTTCGGTATATATTTCAAACAAAAATTTTACTTTTCTCTCACAGCCCAATATGTAATGAACCAAAAATCGTCCTAATAAAAAAAGAAGTGTAATTATAAAGAAGATAAGAGATTAGCGAGGCTAAATTATCGGCTAAAGTAAAACATTGTATAATACACACATATAAATACATAATTTAAGAGAAGGTCACCTAGGGCCTTGGTAGTTCTGCCATTGCCAAAAAGATGAAAGCACCACTATTAGCAAAAGTAATTTCAGCTTTCAAAACTTTCTCTGATAGACCCACATGAGAACTATCACTTGAAAAATTATAGTAACCATCAATCTAATTTATTGCAAATGCTAATATGTGATCGTGGGGTGTCAAGTGAAACATTTTATGTAACAAACTATTAGAAATACAATTTCACAAATTTTGTATTACAATTTCTATATCAAATTTTATATCATAATTCACATATATTACATACTAAGCAAAAGATTAATGCACCGATCATCCTTATTATCCCAAACCATCCTTAATTTTAGAAAACAGTTTTTGAATCCTCTAACTCTAATACTATTACTTTCAAATGATGGTTGTTTATAATTATTATTAGTTTGAAAAATAAACTTAATAATTCAACATTAGAAAATGATTTATAAACATTTTAAATTTTAATTTCAGCATTTTTGGTTAACAACTATAGGATTGAAGGACTATAAAATACTTTATATATAAAATTGAGATCAAAATGAAAACTTAGATAAAGTTAAAGGAGTAAAGATTTTTTTTTTTTTCTGTCTTTGTAAGTTGAAAACCAATTTATCGTGGGATAATCTCTTATGTTCAAAAGATGATGCCGGAGAATTTGAAAAATGTGCAATTTTTTACCATAAAAAAAAAAAAAAAGATTTTGCAAATTTTGACCAGTAGAATTTGAAAATTCAGCAAATTAGATTTTATTAAAGGATAAGTGATACAGCAGTAGTATAAGACAATGCCGTTACGTGTGAGGTTTGTTATAGGTTTGATTTTTTATTTTATTGCATTGTTGTTTTTTTATGGCTCCTAAAATGCAAAATTTACCTTTAGTTTTTGCAAATAAAGGGAATCACATATCATGTCACTCTCATTCACGAATCAAAAATTTTGAACTTATGAATAGTATGGAGAGAAGAAAGAAAATAATTTATTCATATATTAAAAATAAACATATTCATTTAAAACAGGGGTTTTTATCTTATAAATGCACTATATAAATAGGAAAAAAGGACAACCTTTAAGAGTTAATAAGTTGATGAATAACTTTTTTTTCTTAAAGATATTTTATATTACGAAGTTTCCCACCGCCGGCAAATGGCACCATATGATAATGGTGATCACTGTAAGAAGTGAACAAGACGAGGCATCACCATCAATAATTAAACATTCATTGTATTAAAGTGAATTAGAAAAAAAAGCAACTATCAAGAAAATTTTACTTTTGTCCAAAAAAAAAAAATTGTACTTCAGGCAAAACAAAAAGAATATTTTATTTTTTTTTTTAAAAAAAGTTCAATAAAATTAGAATAAAGATCACTGGTTAAGGGGTAAAAATATCAACAAAAAAAAGTGTTTCAAAAGGAACCGCTTACGTTATTAACTCCAGTATGGTGCATATTGCATCACTTATGAATTAGTAGAAGCTATCTGAAACAACATTGTAACATAGTGATATGAAACACTCTCTAATTAGAAGGTCACGAGTTTATTCTCATTTAATTTATAATCTCATATTGCTAGTATATGCCCCTTTAAATTTAAAAAAAAAAAGGAATAATCTCAAGTTGTTCTAGCTTAGAGTCCACATTTGCCATGTTCGACGACTGCACCTTATGGCTTAAAGCCGAGCATCGAGCTCAACCTCTTGCATGGGTATGGGCAGAGTAGTGATTACATACTGAAATACTAAACTAACTTAACTGCTAACAATGTCGAAATATCAACTAAGCGGCAAATTGGAGCATGTATGTCTATCATGCCCAAATTGGACACAAAGGACCATAACCTAAAGGCTTGGTGTGAATATCAGATGCTTGGTTGGTGGTGTTAATGGGATGGAGATGAATGAGACCACATTGAAGCTTTTCACAATGACATGAAAATCAAGCTCAATGTGTTTAGTATGTTTGTGAAGGTTAATTGTTGGTGTTATAGAATTGGAACTAACAGTTTAATTAGTTTGTTTGTAGCTTAACTATTGGCTGGCTGTATTGTATACCATCTATTATGTTTTTAGTATTCATCATCTTTGATAGGCACTGAAATATGAACCATCCAAATTTAATTTGAATAATTCAAAATTGATTTTTTTTACTTGACATTTTTTTGAAAAATATTTAATATGTACATAATTTAAAATAAACATAACCTCTTAACTATTATTTTTTTCAAAACATATTTTTTATTTTAAAATAATTAGTTAAAAATTTTAAGTCCGGATTGTTAAAACCGTACTTGGACGATGAAGATCTTATCGTGTCAATGAGCAATGAGACTGATTCCTATAAATAAATAGTATGGGAAGAAACAAAACAAAATTTTGAAATAAATAAAAACAAATTCTTCGTGTGGTAGCAATATAATACAGTGATTATATTATACCACAAAAGTGTTATATATCATTCATGAGGACGGAGTCAAACAAATGGTTCCTTCCTTATGATAAATGGTTTTGAAAGTTGAAAGGCATCCATGACTCATGAGATAAAGATGGGAATAGCAATGAAATAAGAATCATTAATTCTGCAACTCTTCAGCTTCAATCTGATGCTACCCCTATTTAATTAATATTTAATATTCTCTTGTACTATACGTAGGATTTACTTTAGGAGTGAATTTTTGTTGTAAATAT
Source organism: Acacia acuminata (assembly GCA_019022655.1). Classification (NCBI taxonomy): domain Eukaryota; kingdom Viridiplantae; phylum Streptophyta; class Magnoliopsida; order Fabales; family Fabaceae; genus Acacia; species Acacia acuminata. The sequence continues at coordinate 5,276,664 of JAFJYI010000016.1, forward strand.
ATATATATTTTAATTTTATCTGTTATTTCACTTCTAAAAAAAGGCTTTAAAACTACCACATTTAGACATTTTATATGCGAAGACAGTTTAAAAATTATTGTACATGATATTTTTGTAAATATTGATATAACTTAAGGATAGTTACTCTTTTGTGTAGTTTAAATAATATTTTATATATCAGTTATAAGATAACATGGTTTTGATAAGCAATAAATATTTTGGAAATTTTAAAGTTTAAATTCTTTTTAGACCTGTCACTTATACAACGGTTTAAACATCCTTTTAGAGACTGTTTTTTTTTTTTTTTTTAATTATTTTTTAATTATTTTTTATCTTAATGATAAGTCTTAAACGTTTTAGAATTTCTATTGTTTTCAGCTTCAAAAGTAAACTTTTAAAAGTGTCTCTTCGAAATCTAAAACAATTTCAATTGATGTAATATTTCATCTTGTCTATTTAAACTCCTTTGGCACCTTTGTTTCTTTGTACAACTTTTTTCAACCTCCCTCTTGTCGATCAACGTAATGATGAGACACTACAGAAGTCCATCATTCCATTCTCCATCTCCTCCTCCGTTTCCACCACCACCTTCAATGCGGCAGGTACTCAAGGAACTCCATGCCATGGTTGAACATATGGAACAAAGCCTTTCAAGAATTTCCCTCTCCCAGCAAAAAAATGAATCTTATACTCAACAACAATGGAGTTGAGTATAATCTGTTTTCTGACCCCTCTGATCCTTCCTCTTCTCCTTCCCTCCTCTATTCAATGCTGATGGGGAAGGATAAGGAGTTATATTTATATAGAAAGATGTGTTTTTGTACTAAATATATTTTTTTCCCCATTTTATAACATATATCATCATTTCTGTGTGTGTGTGGCTATATACAAATATACATATATATATACACACACATATCTGTGAGTGTGTGTATATGTATATCTATGTATATATGTGTGTATATGCATATATGAATATTTGTCTGTGTATATGTGTGTGTGCGCCTGTCAATATATATGTGTACATATATAAACACACACACATATATATATATATATGTGTGTGTGTGTGTCTATATATATTTGTTTGTGTGTATTCATATATATGTGTGTGGATATATGTATGTATGTGTGTGTATCTATATCTATATGTATACATATACACACACATATATGTGTATATAGCAAGATCATTATTTCAATTAAAAGCGTGTAGAAAGGAACATTTTAAGTCGGAGAGATATGTGGTAGGGGCTATTAATTTACTTTTACTTATGTCATTTTAAATTTATATAAGGGCATTTTAGATAAATGAGTAAAATTAACTAATTTAACTTCTCTCCTTAATCTCCTCAAAATCGGTTAAATATGTTTATATAATTTAGGGAGTCTTTTTTTTCCTGAATTATTATTATTACTAGACATATATTTTTTTAGAAATTGGGGACTTAATGGTCACGGATAGGGTTGAACCCTAATACAAAAGCTAGATAGGCCTGAGTGCTTGGTATTACTAGACATCTATTAAAATGCGCTAAATCGTAACATTTGGAAAAATCTTAAGTACTTATCCATATATATTTGCCGTACTTGTTTTGAATCTGATGATGACATGTGTATTTCTTAAAATTAACCAACTAACTAACTTTTGATAACACTTTTATTTTTTTCATAAAACTTTAAATTCACTTGTAGTAATTTAATTGGCAGCCAATAGTTTAAATACATGATGCTATGTGCTTGGATTTTATCCCTTTCACCTAAACATATGCCAATTTCATCTAATTAATAATAGAAATACAATTACTTTAGATTAGATATAAAATGTGATTATTTTCATTTATAAATGACTCTCGTCCTAACAAAAATAAAAATCCCATTTAATAAGTTTGATACTTTAAGAACACAGGAGTTTTACCTAAACTAACCTTGTTAAATAAGTATAATTTAGAATAAAGTCCTCACATTAACCCTTAATGATGAAATTACTACCATGGTCTTATTTATAAATTGACTTTGACCAAATCTCACATATCAAGGAGAAGAAGTTATCTCAATGATTATGAAGGTAAATTTTCAACTTTGCCCTCATTTATCATTGGGTATTTTAAAATTGTTTATTCTCTCTCTATTTTTATGAGTATAATTAATATGGGTAAAATTGTCACAATCTCATTTATTACATGAAACTGGACTTATAAATAGGAGTCAAAATACTTATAAATAAGATCGAAAGTGCTATATGCTCTTAATCGTCCGGGCTACCCAAAGACATGTGTATAAGGCTTAACATGCGTGTAAGAGGAGGGGGAAGTACTTAGTTTGTGGAGAGTCTATCCAAACCTGTTAATTGAATTAAAAGATAAACAATTTAATTCAGCAATAATATTTGGTGTTAAAACCTGTAATGGAATATGAATCCATGAAATTTAAAATTATATAACTTATTTAACAAGAATCAAATGTTAATATTTTTATAGTAGAGATAAATTTTAGATTGTCTTCCCCTCCCAAGTCATTTGTATGTTTTTTAAAGAAAAATGTGTAGTTACTTAATTGTTATGTAAGTGAATGGGATGATGCTTGGATACCAACTAACGAATTCCCATCAATTTTTTTTATGAAATTAAAAAAAAAAATTGTGTTCTTTCATGGATTCCTAATATAATATGATAGAAAATAATAAAAAGATAAAGAAAAAAATCAATCATTCGTTTTAACCCTTGTGACTCATTTATTAGACTTTAACTCACTAGGTCGTGTGATCTTCAACTTTCATGTTTCCAATAACTTTGTCCTTGTCATAGTCATTGGTTTCTTTTATCTTTTTTTTTTTTATTATTTCTTATAATTTCTAAATCATATCTGTATAATCAATGTGAAAGGTTACAATGAGCTACGTTATTAAGTTATCATTTCTTTAACTTTTTTCTTATCTTCCCAATCAATAGCTTAGATAGTATCATGAGGGTGATAAAAAAAATAAGATGACGGGAGAATCTGCTTCCGTGAAAAAAAAAACATGCCAGCCAATGTATCTCAAACAGTGTTAGAACCAGTTAGGTATATATGTCAGATTGGTTGAAGAAAAAAACAAAGAAATTCATCTTTACGTCTGAAAAATCCTCAGATATACACAATTCATGGTGGATGATAAAGCTAAGCCATTTTCTTTTCTGTTTTACCTTATTTGTTTAATTAAAAAGAGTGAGTCTTCTATCTTCCATATCATATTTTTGTTCATTTTTTCACTTTTAATGTCCTCTTTAACGTTGACGCAGAAAAAGTCCCAAGTATATATACCTTGATTTATGATAAAATTCTGCATTTTTTATAATGGAAAAAGTAGAGTAGATGAAGATCTGTAAAGAATAGAAAATGCAAGTTTGTTCTCTGCTCTGTTTTCAAATTAATAAGGGTTAAATACTATTTTTGTCACGAAGTATTGGTAAGGGGGCACTCGGAACCCGAAAATTTTTTTTTTGGGTATCATTTTTGTCCCGGAAGTTTAAAAAAAGAACCAAATATGCCCCGGAAGTTTTTTTAAGGAGCAAATTTACTCTGAAAGTTTACAAAGAAAGCAATGATCTAATGGTCAAGATTACAAGTTTTTAAACTTCCGAGGCAAAAATGATACCAAAAAAACTTTCGGGTCTTTGAAGTTTTCGTTTACCAATACTTTCATGACAAAATTTGTATTTAACCCAATTAATAAAACAGGGCTCTTTATACTCAATATGCCCCTCCTCCTTCGAATTTATTAAACCTATGAAAGTTGAAGTACTTGGCTATAGCCAATTAAAATCTTAAGTTGAAACTTCAGGGGTCAAATGATGAATTTTCCTAAAAATAAATCAAAATGAATATAGTGTTATGAAACTAAGTAAAATATAAGAGAGATTAAGATGAAGGAGATAAAGAAATGCAAGAGAGAAATGGAGAGCAAAGTGAGAGTGCTTCTTCTTTCTATTGTTCTCTACTAACTTTTGATACATGCCTACTATATATAGGCAATGAATCCTTAACACCATTACAAGAGTTACATACAAAGGAGTAAATCTACATAATGGTATGTTATGAAGTTTTGTAAGTTACATATAAAACTCTCATGCCATTCATATCATAGGTTACATGGCTTTAGAAACTCCAAAAGACTCTTCTTGAAAAGGTTGTGGACATTCACACTAATATTGGTATATTCATAACACTCCCCCTTAAATGTCCATTATGAATGTGCCTCATTAAAAACTTTAACTAGGAAAAACCCAGTGGGATAAAAACCTAGCCAAAGAAAAGAGTACAACATCATTGATACAATCGTCCAATCTTTGTCTCATTAAAAACCTTTCTAGGAAAACCCAAAGTAGGACAAAACCTAGATAAGGGAAAAAGAGTACAGCGTGTATCGACTCCCTTTTTGACAACATCGTATTACTCCCCCCGATGACTACATTACTTTCAATGTCTTTTGAGTATATCATCCTTTTTGTCATCAAACATTCTATTGTGTACGCAAGAACTAAATATTTCAAAGCAAAGTCATAATAATACTAATATGATTTCTAGGCATTCTTATAAGATATATCCAGATGCATATCAATAGATATTCATTAAAATGATTATATCATACATGCTCTAATAGTTTTAAGTCTTACAAAACTTCTTAAGTATTGTTCTCGAGAACTTTGAATTAGATGCTTTTGGCATCTTGAGTCCTTCAGGGACATGTGCTACTAGCACTCTTGGATCCTTTGAAGATTCTTATTCAATCTTCATAATTTAATAAGCAATATGCATATGCTATATAACAATATCTAATAGACGCATAATTTATCATTCATAAATTGCCAGATTTATCGTATCCACCACAAAATCATATATTCCAATTTGGACTTCAGGTCTTTAACTATTATAATATGATTATATTTGCGTCACTCTCAATTTTACTTATCCTCTTGGCCAATAATCTTTATATAATATCCTTATTTGATCACGTGATATCATCATCAAAATTGTTATCGACAACTTTATCTTTTCGGTTCTATTTTTCCAATTCGACATAACAGTATCAATATTACTCAGGTACCTGAACCTCTCTTGAGGGTTTGCAATAAGTTATGTCTCGATACTCTTCTGGAGTATTTACCTCCTTAATATGATCATCTTAATTATTGCTCCAATTTCTCCATAACCTTATATTTGGAACCGAATACTTACTCATGCTTCAGACATATTACTTATTAGAGCATTTTTATTTGGAATATGAGATTTAATAAATCTCATTTAGGTCAAGATAATTTATCCGGAAAATATATCATGAATGCATAACCTGATGAACTTGGTTCATACTTCTTTATTCGATGATATATACTTTGCTATAATGCATTTCATGTATTCTCTTGTCCAGCTATTCAATTTCTCCCCCTCATGTTGAGAAAATAATGTCAAATATCAATTGACTAATCATACAGTATAAGTTTCCTTAATCCATTTGTTTTCTTTAGAAACATCATTTTGTTTCATATAGAGACAAACAAGAAGAAGTAGGTCCTTATACAACATTTATCTCAACTTTCTTTCCATATCCATCTATGTGCATTGTGGTGGATTAATAATCATCGCACATACAAACTTTATAAGATGGAATTTGTGCGGCTCGACCTAAAGCCAATTATATCGGGAGAATTTTGTTGGCTTATAAGTGCTGCAATATGTAAGATCAAACATACCAACATAAAAATTTTGTTCTCATAAGAATTGATCTAACTATTTATGGAGGCTTTACATGATCAATGATATTCTAATAGAAAATTTGTTTGAGAACAAGCAAAGACATAATTCATAAATAATATGTTGGTTATTCTTGAAGAATCTTGGTTCTTCGATGGATGTCAAAATGTAATCTTATTTGTATTATATGACTCGAGATGATCAAACAAGTCATGCCAACAATAAATTTCTTTGGATCAGTAAACTTTGATTTCTTGTGACATATGTCTCAATCAATCATAAAATTTTGAAACATAATCTAACATCCATTTTGGGAGATATATTAGGCTTTATGTGAGAAGTATATAACTTTTCAAAAATTAGTTCATACTTGTATTTGAACTCACACTTGTTTTCTAACAATCTCCCCCTCAAGTGTGAGTCATATAAACATACTTTCTATATATATGCATTTCAAAATCACTTTAAAACCCTTTGAAGCTAGAAATAAAAATCTATGTTGATTCATCAGGAACAAACATATAAGACTACATCACTAGATAATCTCATTACTCTTTAATAATATACTTCAATTTACTTATATATGCAAAATATACACAAAGTCCACTACATGAGATGAAGATATTTATGATCAAAATAACTCGAGAATCTCATGATTTAGAATCACACATATGAGAATTCTCCAGTGAGAAAATTGTCATGGCAACAGATTTATAAGATGGGATCACAATAAATGTAAATAATAATAATTTTTTTTTTAATAAGAACAGAAACTAAACATCGTATTACCTTATGGGCTTATTTGTTATTTATCTTGGCTTCAAAATAAATCTAGAGATATTTCTCTGCAGCTCTTGGCCTCTTTGATATCTCATTCGCAGCATTAGCAAACATTTCATTTGCTATATTTGTAAACTTCTAGTTTATAATTACAATTTCTTGCATTATTTTTAGTAAACTTCTGGTTTACAATAGCGTGTTTTCTATGATATCCATTTCTGTAGATATCTTTGAAACTTAATAAGTTTCTTTTATACTCGGTAGAATAATTAATGCATAATTTTGTTCCTTCAGGTAACAAAATATTAGCTCTTCCGGAGCCTTCAATCAAATTTATACTAGCATATATTGTTTGAACATTAGTCTCTCTTTTAAAATTGGGTAAAATATGCTAATTAGTCTCCAGGACTATTAGCCTTTAAGCTTATTACGACATAAATCTCTCGCAAGCTATTGTCTTCCGGGCAATATTTTTCCAAGGCTATCAAAATCTTTTTATACAATATTTGAAAAATAAGTCTTCGGGGCTTTGATATTAATAACAAACAAATATCACTTTCTTGTCCACCGTTCATCTCTAGATGTGAACAAGCTCCCATACCTCTTCCGTAGGTATAAAAGACTAAAGACCAAGTATCTCATAAAGTTCAAATGAAAATTCTTAAAAAGTTGGTGTGCGTAGTAAAATAGTATGTAAATAGTAATAATAATATATTATCACATTGCTTGAGGACAAATTATTTGACTTTACTTCAATTTGTCTTATGGCTTCAGGCCAAATTATCACATTGCTTCAGGCGAATTTGTGTTTCCTCGTAGGGCTAAGCCAATTTGTGTCTTCTCATGGCTTCAGGCCAATTTGTTTCATAAAAAAATTAAATCAATATGGCTTCCATCTATTTATCTTCAGGATAAATAAAAATTATATATATATATAGCATCTGGTCATATAATAATGAATCAAAGAATATGAAAATAAAAACAATAAAAATTAAAGATATTAAAATTAAAACTTTTCGGCTTCCGACCATTTAGTTCTCAAAATGAGAGATTAAATTTATATGGCTTCGGCCATAAAATTAAGAAATTAAAATGATATGACTTCGGTCATATAATTTTAGAATAGGAAAACAAAGGTGTATGGCTTTTGACCATAATAATATTAATAAAATAAAAGAGATTGCATTAAATATAAAATAACATAACATTAAAAGTTAGCAATAATAACATAACAATAAAAAGTAAAATGTTATGTTAGCAACAATAACATAACAATAAAGGTAAAATGTTATGTTAGCAACAATAAAAGTAAAATGCTTAATTTAAATGTTATGTTAGTAACAATAATATAAATGTTATGTTAGTAACATAAAAGTAAATACTTAATTTAAATGTTATGTTAGTAACAATAATATAAATGTTATGTTAAGTAAAGTGCTTAATTATAACAGTAAAATGTTATGATAAAGTTAGTAATAATAATAAAATCTCAAATTAAATTAAGAAAATAAAAAGGAAAGATTAAATCTAGACTTCCATGTAGGAGGTAGAACCTTCCATGTAGGAGTCAAATTACCACAATAAAAAGCGAAAAATTAAATCTAGCGCCATGTAGGAGGTACAACCTTCCATGTAGGAGTCAAATTACCACAATAATAATAAAATTTCAAATTAAAACAATAATAAAATGTTAGCAAGAAAAATAAAGGTTAAAGTTAGCAATAATATAAGCAACAATATATAATATATTGTGCAATCATTAAAAATACTCTACATGAATAAAAATGAATAGTGATGTATAGTAAAAATAGTAAATGATCTCAAATCTTAACCATGGAACCCGATGTATAAAAACAATCGGTAAAATAATATTTTTAATTCCATATAGTGGTTTAGATTATCCCAAATATATAAATAAACATATAATAAAATCATTGAAGAAAGTAGATGAAATCGTTAAAGATATTATACCTTCGTTATAGCAATCGTGCTGATAACGTGTTATGAAACTAAGTAAAATATAAGAGAGATTAAGATGAAGGAGATAAAGAAATGCAAGAGAGAAATGGAGAGCAAAGTGAGAGTGCTTCTTCTTTCTATTGTTCTCTACTAACTTTTGATACATGCCTACTATATATAGGCAATGAATCCTTAACACCATTACAAGAGTTACATACAAAGGAGTAAATCTACATAATGGTATGTTATGAAGTTTTGTAAGTTACATATAAAACTCTCATGCCATTCATATCATAGGTTACATGGCTTTAGAAACTCCAAAAGACTCTTCTTGAAAAGGTTGTGGACATTCACACTAATATTGGTATATTCATAACATATAGAACAAATATAGGAGTGGAAGACTTGTAGCCATGAAAACTGATACCCAAATTATTTTTTTAGTAATAAACCAACAATTCAATAAACCAACAAGAGTAAGGAAAAAAAGATGAATTTACTATCTCATGATAGTAAGCGACCTCACCCACTAAGTACTTATTTAGATTAGCTGTGGTAAAAGTAATAATTTTTTTCCTATGTGCCTTTTAGAAACTTAAGTTAGAGTAGTAGTATATAGTGTAAATCTGATTTATATTTAGATTGATAATAACAGTTTTTTTTTTTTCCAAACTAAAAGTTATTTGAATAATAAGTTGAAAAACAAGTTTGGATAAAAATAATTGAAAATGATAATTTTCTCTCACCCACACACATATTATGATAATTTCTTAGAGAAATTAGAATTAAAATTATATAAAATAAAAAGTGTCAATAATTAAACATTCACTATATTAGAGTGAATTAGAAAAAAAGCATCTATGAAGAAAATTTTACTTTTGTCCAAAAAAAAAAGAATATTGTACTTTAGGGAAAAAAATTGTACATTTTTTTTATAAAAAAAAGTTCAATAAAGTTCATTGGTTAAGGGATAAAAATATCCAAAAAGTATTTCAAGAGGAACTTGCTTATGTTATTAACTCAAGTATGATGCATATTGCATCACCTATGAATCTGTAGAAGCTATTTGATATAACATTGTAATTTAGTGATATGAAATATTCTCTCTAATTAGAAGGTCACGAGTTCATTCTCATTTGTAACCTCATATTGTTAGTATTTACCTCTTTAAATTAAGAAGGGGAACAATCTCAAGTTGTTCTAACTTCTGGACCATATTTGCTATGTTCAACGACCACACCTTATAGCTGAAAGCCGCTGGCAACTCATCCATCTTATTGAGCATAGAGCTCAACCTCTTGCATGTGCATAGGTAAAGTAGTAATTACATACTGAAATAATAAACTAACTTAACTAACAATACGGAAAATATCAACTAAGCAGCAAACTGAAGCATGTATGTCTATCATGCCCAAATTGGACACACTAGAGCGAAAAGTACCATAACCTAAAGGCTTGGTGTGAATATCTGATGCTTAGTTGGTGGTGTTAATGGGATGGAGATATGAATGAGACCACATTGAAGCTTTTCACAATGATATGAAAATCAAGTTCAATGTGTTTAGCATGTTTGTGAAGGGTAATTGTTGGTGTTATAGAATTGGAACTAATAGTTTAATTAGTTTGTTTGTAGCTTAATTATTGGCAGTCTATGTTGTATACCGTCTGTTATGTGTTTTTCAATTGTAGTCACGGATTCAGTTTTAGTGCTCATCATTTTTGACGAGCACTAAAATATGAACCATCCAAATTTGATTTTTTATTTTATTTTACTTTTGACATTTTTTGAAAAATATTTTGATGTGTACAGAATTTATAATAGATATAACCTCTTAACTATGATTTTTTTAAAACATTTTTTTTATTTTAAAATAATTAGTTAAGAATTTTAGAAACCGTATTTGGATATTGTGAAGATCTTATCGCATCAATGAGCACGATGTTCATCTCAATGATAAGCATTGAAACTGATTCTATAAATAAAGAGTATGGGAAGAAACAAAATAAACTTTTTAAAATAAATAAAAAACAAATTTTCTTTCTGGTTGTGATATTAACTAGTGCACAATGTCTAATACTATATACAGTATACACCATCTGTATCTAGATGAGTTGGAGAAGTGGGGTAGAACGGTATTTTTAACAAATATTAAAAATTCTTCCTGTAGTAGCAATAAAGTACAGTGATTATACCACAAAACAAGTGTTACTCCATATATCATTCGTGAAGACAGAGTCAAACAATTGGTTCCTTCCTTGTGATAAGCGGTTCTTGGAAGTTGAAAGGAATTCATCAGATAAAGATGGGAATAGCAGAGAAATAAGAAGCATTAATACTGCAACTCTTCAGCTTCAATCTGAGACTACCCCAAGGTAATTAATATTTAATACTTCTCTTCTACTATACGCAGGATTTAGTTTATGAGTGAATTTTTATTCTAAATATATATTTTTTCATTTTATCTCTTATATCACTACTAGAAAAAAAGCTTTACAATTGCCACTTTTAGACCTTTAATATGCATAGACAGTTTAAAAGCTATGAAAGATGAATACGTATACACCTTAAGGCTAGTGGTTCTTTTGCGTGCGTGGCCTAAATAATATTTTTTAGACAAGTTATAAGATAACACGGTCTTGATAAGGAATAAATATTTTCAAAAATTTTAAATTTTTTTTAAGAGTTGTCACTCATACAACTAGTCTAAATATCCTTTTAGAGACCGTTTCTCTCTCTTTCTTTCTTTTTTTTGGTTGCCCACCTGGTTCACTGGAGCTTCGCCCCGACTAATCCGGATCCGACCCGGATCGCGCACTTGACTTTGGTGGGTGAGTCTCCCAGCGGGGCTTTTTTACATTCACAAGGCTCGAACCCGAGACCTTTGTTTAAGCGACACAAGCCGCTTACCACTTGAGCCAACCCCCGTTGGTCTCTCTTTCTTTCTTTTTTAATAGCAAAGAGACACCTCATCTAACCATCTATGAGAATACTTCCTCATTACAATCACGTACAGCTAGTAAGCTTTGCTAGATCCTCGACGGCTAGTAGACTTCATGGAGACTCATCTGTAACTCCAAACCACTTTTCGCTAAGAGGTCTACCGCGAAATTGCATGAGCGAGTCACATAAGTAATCCTAGTTTCCCAGTCTATATTCAACATCAACGAAACTTCATGGAGAATGATAGAGTCCCTGTGGGCTTCCCTACAACCCTGGAGTACAAGTTTGAGACATTCTGTCGAATCAGTTTCCAGCCAAACTTTCTTGAACTCCATAGTCCATGCCATTTTTAAACCAAGAAGACACGCCCATATTTCTGCATTTGATTCATCTCCACCCTCGATTGGATGAATGAATCATTTAATGAATCTCCCAGCATTCTCCTTGACAAGCAGACTTCATAGCTATAGTGGAAAATGCGCCATCGACATTGACCCTCACCTAGTCACCTTTTGGAGGTCGCCAAGACTCACAACTTGGTGCCAAAGTAACACCCTGAACTTACAACCCTACTAGACGATCATTAGTGTGACAATCTTTAATGTTTTAGAGTTTCTATTGTTTTCAGCTTTCAAATCAAGCTTTTAAAAGCATGTCTTCGAAATCTAAAACTATTTCAATCAATTTTTATCTTTCATCTAGTCTATGTAAACTCCTATGGTCCTTCTATTTCTCCATATGTCTCTTTTAGCCTCCCTCCTGTCGATCAACGTAATGGTGAGGCACCACAGAAGTCTATCAGTCCATCCTCCCTTTCCTCCTCCACATGCATCGCTTCCACCGCCACGTACCTTCAATGTGACAGGTTCTCAAGGAGCTCCATGCAATGGTTGAACCTTTAAAGAATCGCCCTCTCCCAACAAAAAAAATGAATGTTATACTCAACAACAATGTCGTCGAGTATAATCTATTTTCTGATCTCTCTTATCCTTTCTCTTCTTCCTCTCTCCTCTGTTCAGTGCTGATAGGGAACGATGAGGAGTTATATGTATATAGAAACATGTGTTTTGGTAGTAAATATAAAACTTTTTTTTTTTTTTTTTTTCATTTATCTCTTATATTATCATTTTTTCCGAACTAATATTTAATTTCGTTTTACACAGAACTACAATGTCACACATATTATAATGCTATGTAGGATGCCACTTGTATTCTATTAGTCTAACACTGGCAATTTCCATAATAAAATATCGGTAATTAACAGCAAAGAATTTATAATAAATGGTTAATAAAAGGTTAGGGAAATCAAATTTAAAAATTAATCATAAAGTTTAAATTGTTCGGGATCATCTGACCCAAAGTTTAATGTGGTTTTGTATAATTTAGTCTTTTCTTTTATAATTTTTTTGGTTTTTTTGACCTGGATAATTTTTTGGGTAAAAACTTTTTTCCTCCTGAATTATTATTATTACTAGTAATATATTAAAATGCGATAAATCGTGACATTTGGAAAAATCTGAAGGACTTATCCTTATATTTTTGCCGTACTTAGTTTTCAATCTGATGATGACAAGTGTATTATTTTTAATGGGCAGCCAATAGTTTAAATACATAATGCTATGTGCTTGGGTTTTATCGCTTTCAAGTTTCACCTAAACACATGCCAATTTCATCTAATTAATATTAGAAATACAATTACTTTAGATTAGATATAAAATGTGATTATTTTCATTTATAAATGACTCTCATCCTAATAAAAATGAAAATCCCACTTAATAAGTTTGATACTTTAAGGATACAGAAGTTCTACCTAAACTAACCTTGTTAAATGAGCAAAATTTAGAATAAAGTTCTTAGGTTAACTCTTAATGATATCAAAAACCACAAGTGAAAATTATTATAGGCTCTTAATCGTCTGGTCTACCCAGAGACGTTTGTATAAGGCCCAACATGTGTGTAAGATGGAGGGGCAAATGCTTGGTGTGTGGAGAATCTATCGAAACCTGCGTAGGGCAGATCTATGTTATATAGATGGGAGACAATCGCCTCCCTTGAATTTGTCTCTTCTAAATTTTTTTTTTTTTTGTTAAAGATATATTTGATAGTATTGATAATAAGGTAATTATCATAAAACTCCAAAAAAATAAGGCTTCGACAAATGACATTGTAATAATTTTTATTGTAATATATTTTTGTTATTAAAATATATATACGTACATTTATTGAGTCGCCCACCCTTCATTGTAATTTATGTATTGCATTTCTAATAGCACTTAGCCTTGCTTTTCTAAATGACAGGTTTGTAAAATAACTACCACTCTTATTACATCATTAATATTCACTTGATTTCATAAATATTTTTTTGATATTATTTTCTTTTCTTTTTTATATTCTTTTTTTTTTTAATGCATTTAAAACTTTCCTTAAAAAAAATACGGGAGCAATTGTGCAAATAAAAAAAAAAAAAAAAATCCTAGCTCTACCTGGTGCCCCTTCATTATTTTTCTGGATCTTCCACTGCAAACCTGCTAATTAAATTATAAGATAAATAAATCAAAAAATAAAGCATTTAATTAAGCAATGAGATTTGGTGTTAAAACCTTATGAATCCATGGAATTTTCAACTTTGCGCTAATTTATGAATGAGTATCTTTCAACTTTTTCTTCTCTTTCTATTTTTATTAGTACAATTAATATGGTAAACTTATCATAATCTCATTTATTACTCTGAAATGAAACTTATAAAGAGTACTGAATTTTTTGGTAAAAAAAAAACTTATAAATAGAATGAGAGTGGTAACTCGCTATATATAACTCAGTCAATGCTCCCACTTTCATCCGTCCAATAAATTCACCAGTAAAAAGAAGGCAGCCAATGTACCTCAAACAGTGTTAGAACCACTTAGAAAAAGTTCCCAAGTATATATACCTTGAGTTATGATAAAATTCTGAATTTTTTATAATGGAAAAAGTAAAAATTAATAGAAATTGCAAGTTTGTTGTCACCATATGCTCTGTTTTCAAATTAATAAAACAGGGCTCTTGATACTCAATATCCCCCTCCACCTTCGAATTTATTAAACCTATGAAAGTTGAACGAGGTCCGACGCGGCCTGTCCAACTTTAGATTAGTCTGAGGCCAATAACCAAGCGATTTGATATAAATAAGGCAAAAAAATTGGGAAAATCTATTTAAGGGCCCTTTTTAGAGAAAAAAATCTCAAAAAGGGCCCAAGGATCCTTTTTAGGACTTTTAGAATCTTGGTGAGTTGTAAATGAGGTTGATATAGTTGTTAACCAGAAATTTGGTATTGTTGTAAATAGTGATTTAGTTGTAAAAAAAATTGTTGTAAATGTGACTGATTTAGTTGTAAATGGATATTGATTTTGTTGTAAATTTGGCTGATTTAATTGTTAAATTTTAATGAATTTATCCCAGAAAGGGTCCAAGGGCCCTTTTTGGGATTGTCAATCTTGGGGCCCTTTTTGAGATTTTTTTTCTCCAAAAAGGGCCCCTATATGGATTTTCTCAAAAAAATTGGTAAGAGGCCATCCAAAGCCTTCACAAATACTTGCCTAATTGACCAAGATCCCATATTTCCTAAAAAAGGTAACCGGCATGTTGTTGCTTTATAGCATTATGCGCAAGAAGTTCACTTACCAACTCCTCAAAATAACGAGTGAGCAAGTCCTATATTGTTTAGGATTGTAGGGGGTTCAACTAATGAGCGTTATTGGACATTATAAGAGCCAAGACGAGGGGGAGTGAACTTGCACAATTACGAGTCACATAAAAATTCGGCAATTTCCCTTACATGTAAGTTAAAAATGGACTAGGCATATTTTACAAAATTCTTTTGTGAAAATTTAAAATTATTTTGAGATAAAAGTGCTTATCAGGCTATGCTTTAATTGCTAGCATTATTTTCGAACCTACCTTAATGACATTAAGACAATATATTGATGACAACATACTTTAAATAGAGTTTAAATATATATCTCCTCATGTCTTCCATTTATTAAGTCGTCCACTCTAAAACTTTAAATTCCGTTGTTCATCGTTATGAAGCATACAGATGTAATAAATAATACTAGCTCGGGTCTTAATTATAAGATCTAGTTAACTTTTTTTTTTTTTTTTTTTTTTGAGAAATTAATGAAGTTAAATAAGTTACTTAATCATTTTATATATTGTGTATCTTTAGATTATATATTAGTTTATTAGTCAAACTAATTAGTTTGAAGAAAAATTTTAAAATAAAAATACTCTAAAATAATTTAATTAGCTTCCTTAATGTCTCCAAAAAAGTTAACTAGGTCTTATAATTAAGATCTCAAGGAGTATTTTGCTAATTATAGGACCAAGTTTGTCATGCAATTTGCACCATAAACTTAATTCTATAATTAGGACGAGAGGTAGTATTAGACTATTATATAAAACATCATCTTTACAATCACGAAAAGGACAGCAAACTCAAAATCAGAAATCAGGTTTGACAAAAACTGTGGAAGTTGAACACGATCCATAGATGTACAACATTCAAAAAAAAAAAAAAAAAAAAAAAAAATGCCCTCCATCCCACTGTATGAAAAAAAACGTCCTATTTAACATCATTATATTTTTAACTTTAACATTAAATCACGTCGTTACATTTTTTTTTTCCTTTTATCTAAGTTCTATCATAAAATTTATAGCTTAGTTTTTTAAGCTTCCTGTTTTGTTTTTAACCTTTGTTTCTATAAAAATAAATCATCAATCTCTATTATTTTCTATGAAGATATTATTTTTAAAAAAATTAGGAAACGAACCAATAATTACGAAGATATTATTAAAATTAACCAATTAATAATGGTTTGTATACTTTTGAATTTTGATTTGTACATCATATTTGTAAAAATTAAAATGCATATATATTTTCAGAAAGATTTATTCTTTCTATTCGTTTGAATAATAAAAATCACTTTCCATCATATATTCCCAAACAAAAATCTAAAATACCCCCCTTAAAAAAGCATTTTTTTTGGGGAAAATCCCCCTCAATGCCCAAATTACTAAAATATTATCAAAAAAGGTCTAAAGAAAAGTTGGATGTCAGAAAAGGCCTCAAGGCGTTGTTTGGTGTTATTTCAGAAAACGTTATCTTGATATAGTTGTTAACGTGTATTGATTTAATTGTTCACGTATATTGATTTAGTTGTTAGGATATTGTTGTTAATGTATCCGATTTAGTTATTAACGTTATATCGATATAGTTGTTAACGTTTATGAAATAATATCAAAAAATGTCTTAAAACCTTTTTTTATATAATTTTTTAATTATTTAGGCCCTGAGGATGATTTTCCCCTTTTTTTCCGTGAACCCAAAGAAAGCATTGGTGGAAGGTGTTATAGGATCATACATAATGCTTTCATGTTTTCAAATGTTCACACACACATATTGTTGTACTTGTAGGAAACATACAAACTTCCACAATACCTGAAAAAAAGAAAAAAAAAGAAAAAAAGCTTGTTATATTAAGAAATAGACGTGAGGGATTTGAATTTAAAATTTGAAGTTGAAATCGAAATAGAGAATGAGAGGAGGGAAGGCATGGGGAGTGAATTATTCTTGGGAAGTATAGATTCATTATGGTGTATGTTAAAAGTCGTGATATAAAAAGTTAAGTAAATTAATAATTATTAAATTTAATAAATATAGCCCCAAATATTCCTTCTATTCCTAAAATAATGGAGAATAAATCAAATTAAATTAAAACTATCCTAATTTGTCCCAGATTTAAGGGTTCATCAATTAAAATAATCTTCCTAGAATAATGGAGGATAAATCAAATTAAAACTATCCTAATAATGAAAGATTTAAGGGTCTATCAATTAAGATGATTAAATACAAAATAACCCTAAAATATGTGAAAAAGTGATGTTTTGGAACGAACAGATTAATCAGGATAGTTTTTTGGGGGATGATCTTTTCGTCGTCCTTTTTCTCCTTTTCCCTTGTCAACCTACCTGAGCCGTTGATTGGGAAAAGAAGAGAGAGGTTAAAGTAATATACTATGATTGATTGGATAGATGTGATTTAAAGATGATGAGAGATAATGAGAAAAGGATTAGGAGAGAAATCAAACCCTTTTTTTTTTTTCTCTACTTGAGGAACTCGTGGGAACTTTCCTGAGGTAATAAATTGTAAAATACTCCATCTGCTCTTAAATATAATATAAAGTTAACTTTTTTTTTTTTGAAAGAAATTAAGGAAGCTAATTAAATTACTTTAAATTATTTTTATTTTTTCCCCAAACTGATTAAGTTGACCAATAAACTAATATTTAATCTAATGATACATATAATTATGATTAAATAATTTATTTAGCTTTCTTAATTTTTTTTTTAAAAAGTTCACCTTGTTCTATATTTATATTTAGAATCAGAGAGAGTATAAAAATCAATGAGTAAACCAATGCCCATTCAGCAACAGAAGGCTAGATGGCTACAATTCCTTTTTTGTGTTTTTTAACTTGTTTGAGCAACTACGTAGAGGTAAAGCATTGCCTCAATTATCAGTCAATTGGTAGCCCATACAATCATTTAAAATAAACGTATTAAAAAACACTTAATTATTAATATATTTAATTAAGGGTAATTTTTTTGGTGAAGAGTCCTATTCTGAAATTTTATTGGTCAGAATTACTTTTTATACCAAAAATACAAATCCTTTACCAAATTTCAATTTTCAACACATAAAGTAACGTCTGGGAAAAAAAAACACACACACACACACAAAGTAAGGTGGGTATGACTCACGAGTCATGACCAATAAAATTTTGGAAAAATTGTATTTAGGTTCCGATAAAGAAAATATAATAAAATGGATTTTAAAGCTTTAAAATTATATTTAATTTCCCGTAAAACGTTTTTATAATAAATTTTAATTATCAAATGGCTATGGATTTATCAATGTACCTATAGACTTGTTAGTGTAACTCCCTTAGATTTGTCAGTAAACACACATAGACTTGTAAAATTTACAATTCCGATATTTCAAGGAATTATTTTATTATATTTTCTCTTGGCGATCTAAATGCAATCATCATCCATCAATTATAAAACACTAAACCTCTAAGCCATTTCAGTTATTGGTCCACTTGGCACGCTAACTATGCATTTTATAACATAGTTATTGGTCCACTAAACCTCAAACAATCAATTATCAATTATCATG
Organism: Acacia acuminata; assembly: GCA_019022655.1. Classification (NCBI taxonomy): domain Eukaryota; kingdom Viridiplantae; phylum Streptophyta; class Magnoliopsida; order Fabales; family Fabaceae; genus Acacia; species Acacia acuminata. The sequence goes on from JAFJYI010000016.1 coordinate 5,295,291, forward strand.
CATAAAAAATTCGTCATCAATTATTGTGATTACCATTATTAACATGAAATTTTAATAAGTTAAAAATTTAATGACGGATTTATTGTGATTACCATTATGCTGACTTTTTCTATACATCATCATAATAATATAAATTCGTCATCAATTATCATCAATTATCGTCATCAATTATCATCAATTCGAAATTTTCACCATAAAAAAAATTAATGACGAATTTATTGTGATTACTATTATGACGACTTTTTCTATACATCATCATAATAATAGAAATTTGTCATCAATTATCATAAATTACCGTCATCAATTATCATCAATTTGAAATTTTCACTAGGAAAAAAATTAATGACGAATTTATTGTGGTTACCATTATGCTGACTTTTTCTATTCAATTTCGGCGTCAATCAACCGCTACTCTCCTGACTGTATTCCTTTCTGTAATACCGTTTTTGGGCCAAAGATATCTCCTACAACATTTTGCAGAAGCATCCTTACGTAAGCAAATACAATTTCAATTCTTTGAAACCTGATCCTATATTTTTCTAAAGTGCATCAACATCCTATTTTATATGTGTCAGGAGATGAATAAGACTTTCTTCTCTGATGTCAACGATACTAAGGACACATGGTCAATTCTCGCTAAAGTTCTGCGGAAGTGGAGTGTCAAAAGAAAGGTTGCGCCGTATGCAGTGTGGAAAGTTGGCATGTTATTGGCTGATGAAAAGGTACCTCTCTATATATACTTCACCCATGTGTCCTTCAACATTCATCTACCATCTTCCGGTTTTAGTAGAGTCTCCAATGACGGTTTTTTAAACTATATTTTTTCTTAGGGTTCAAGAATCGAGGTTTCTGCTACTCACAAAAATCTCATTGGCAAATTGAAAGACGAACCTAGAGAAGGCATGGTTTACAACTTCTAGAATTTTCAAGTTCTGGAAAATGATTATAAATATAGAATTACCACAGGTCCGTGGAAATTAAACTTCCACCTCCATATGTATATTGAACAATCTGACGAACTCATCTTCAAAAACTTGTTCGCCTCGCAAGTGTACGAGTTTCGCAAGTAATAAAGTGAAAAGTAAAGTATCGTTCCCACGAGGATTTGTTTAACAAATTGGTCAAGCAAGAGGCTTAGTGAATTTCATCAAGTTGAGCTAAAACAAAGTTTTGATTTGGAAAGAGAATTTTTAAAGACAATTTCTAAAACTAAAAATTGATAAAGGTAAATGACTTTTGACTTCAAGAATAATGGAGCCTAGGATTCTTCTTCCCCTTTTGCATTTCATAAAACTTGATTAACTTCCTCTCTAGTAGCATTTCAATACATACATGTGTTAGTCTAGGGTTCACAAACACTTGAAACGCTCTCTCAAGTCAAAATCAAGTTTCTCTTCTTACTAAAATGCACAATCTCTTGCTACAATTAGTAAGAATCAATATTTAAGCAACAACCCTAATGTGACAATGCAAGGTTAGTAAATATATCTCTATTTTACCAACAAACCATCCATTTATCAAGTAAACTTCAAGACAAGCATGATTTCAATCAAGTTCTACACCTAGATTAGCTCTCTCGAGTCAAAACCTATGTGAATAAATCATCTAAATGGAGGCCAATCACTTAGAAGCATTAAGCCAAGGTTAAAATCAACACATATATATATTTATCTACCAAAAGAGAGGAATGTTCAAGTATTAATCCATACAAAGGGTAAGAAGAACCCTAGAATGAAAGGTTTAGCTACTCATATTCAAATACAAAGAGAGTCTAAGCAAAGAAACTGAATACATGAAGAAACTAGGAAGAAAAGAGAAGAAAAGAGGAAGAACCAAGGTGAAATCCTCAAAATCTCTCTTGAGAAGAGTACCCAAGCCTCCAAAATGCTCCAAATCTCTCTCCCAAGCTCTTCCCTTGTGTGCCCACTTGTTTCCTTAGGTCAAGAAGAGTGTTTTTTCGGCCTTTCCCTTTAGGTTAAATAGGGTTTTTTGTTTCGCAAATGAAAAACGCGCAGCTGTACTTTCGCACTTTTTCACGATTGCCACGGCCAGTTGTCGATCGGCGCGCAAAGTGACACGAGAGCTACTAACATGCGGTTGTCAACTTTCTTTGCGCGACGGTTATGCGGGTTCTTCTAATTTTGCACCGCTTCACATCCTTTCATTCTTCCCTTGTTTCTTGGTTCTTATAGACTTCAAAACTTATCTCCACCTTCCTACAAAAGAGGAAGGAATTATCAATTCTCAATTGAATCACAAACTCTATAGGATATAACAAGAATTTCTTTGATTTTTGCCTTATACTTTGATATGCACATTTTCCTCTATAGCTCCATTTCTATGCACATTTTGAACCAAAAATAGATAAAAAGAGAGAGAAAATGTCTTTGGAATGTTGTCAATTTCTAAGAGTTAACACACCCCCAAACTTAAATATTTGCTTGTCCTCAAGCAAAAAAAAACATGTATCTTCACTAAATTTCTTCAGTATTTGTCATTGATGCATGGATAATTTGTCCTCATCTACTGCTCAAAAAGTTATATAAAACAGGAAATCAGCTAAATATGCACAAATGGACACTTCATAGATTTAAAACATGCTTTTCAAGAATTTCCAAATGTGAGTGTGTGATGGAGTTAACATGTACTCCTTTTGCCCCTGCTAAAGTTAAAAGCAACAATTCAAGTCATATTAACTATATTCAAACAATCAATTCCATCATTCTCTAATTTCTTCCTCTTTTCTTCTAATTCACTTCACTTGACTTAAAAATCAAAGGGACTTTTTAGCTTGTAATGGGGCCGGGGTTAAGGTTCCCAAAAGAAAAGGTAAAGGATAATCAACAAATACCTCAAGATAGATGATAACCACTTAAGGGGTTTCTTCCTTTTCTCATCAAACACACTCCCCCAAACTTGAACCAAATTGATCTTTTCCATATCAAGCCTCCTTGGACTTTCTTTTTTTTTTTTTTTTTTTTTTTTTTTTAATACACCATTTTTTTTTGTTTTGTTTTTTGTTTTTTGTTTGGCCTGATTTCTATACATTGTGAACCCTTTTACTTTCTACATTCTTTTCTAATCATTTGACACTCTACTCATCACTATATTCCACAACCCCAATAAATTATCATCTATCGAAAGCAAAGGAATCATGGTTTTTCACATTGGCTAAGGTAGGTAGATGTCAGGTCTTTCAAAAAGAATCTACAATTGGTTTTTCAATAAGGCTCAAAATAAGGGTTCAAAGGGGAATAGAATCAATTAGGTAGGCTTGAAAGGCTCAATCGCATTTTATGAAGTGCCCTAATCCTTTCTTTAAATCTTATGAAATAAATCAAAAGCTTTGAAGAAGTCCAAAGATTATTTTGAAATCAACAATTTAAAACAAAGGCATATAACCTAATTTGCCACAAAGCCCTTCAACAAAAACATCGAATAAAGTTCACTCCAATAGTGCTTTCTTAATTTGAAAATTCCTGAATAACATGATTTATCACGCAATCCATCCATCAATACACATTAAACAAAATTTCCTATCAAACATAAAAGATTAAGCAAGTAATTTCTATCATCGGATCATTCAAGCAACTTTGACAAATACCTAGAATTTCAGTTCATTTTTAACATACTTCACAAACAAAAATTTAAGCATGAGAAATTTGAAACATTCCAACAATTTTCTTTCAAAAACTGTTCAAAATTTTCTTGTGCATTCATCAAAGTAGCAAAAATTTTCAAAATTGCGCGAACTTTCACCCCAAACTTAAAATTGACAATGTCCTCATTGTCAACTAAAAAGATGGGAAAGAAAAGAAGTAGAACCTATACTAGAGTCAGCTCATATCCACAACATTTACAAACTAACAACTAGGCCCTTAATAGATTAGCCACAACATTTTCAAAATTGCTTTCATGACTAGCTATCGTAGCTAGGAAATTAACAATCACAACGGGGAAAGTCAAAGAGAAAATGATATGAACCACTCAAGATAGCCATCAATAGCTAGGAAAGTCATATTCACATGCTAACAAGAGTGTCAAATAGCGGCCATCGGTAACCATCAAGAATCGAATCGAGATATCCCCATCAAAAAGCTATCAACAATCTAATCCAAACTAGAGGAAGGCACCGGTTGTTAAATCATTGGACACTGAGAATGCATGCACATCAACATTTTTTTTTTAAATCATTATACTTGCCTCGGAGGTAACTTTGGAACACCGGCCACGACCTGTGAAGAACTTGCCGCGGAAAGTGAACACGAGAGACCAGCCACGACCGGTTGAAGACCGGCCACGGAAAGTGAACACGAGAGAGCACAGCCCACGGCCGATTGAAGACAGCCACGGAAAGTGAACACGAGAGCAGCCCCGGCGATTGAACACCGGCCACGGAAAGTGAACACGAGAGCACGCCACGGCCGGTTGAACACCGGCCCACGGAAAGTGAACACGAGAGCAGCCACGGCCGGTTGAAGACTCGCCACGGAAAGTGAACACGAGAAACCGGGTCACGGCTAGTTGAAAGGCGGCCACGGAAAGTGAACACAGAGAGCACTGGCCACGGCCAGTTGAAAACTGGCCACGGCCAGTTTTACTGTCCAAAACAAAACAAAACCAGCAAAAGTGCAAAACACAAGGACCATTCCCAATTACCACAAAAATCACCCAATAAGCTTTATACCAATTATTATCACCCAAATTACTCAAGATGAAGCATTTTAAGCCATCCAAACCCATAAAGGCACAAAAAAAAAATATACACATATTCATAGGGAAAACCACAACACATCAAATTTGAGCACTCAAGTCATGGTCACAACTGAATTTTACATAGAGAATTAACCAAATAATCACAATAGCCACAATATTACTCAAAATTGACAAGTAATCACAATTTCACCCCAGAATCATATATATATATATATTAGCTTAGAGTCAAATGAACTTCCCTCAAAAGCATTTCCTTTATAGCTCATGCATTCTTCCTCCTTCATAAATACTCCTCCCAGTGCACAGGTCCAATGCTAAGTTGGGTACCTTTTCTTCCTACAAAACAAAAAGATCAAACATAAATCTACTAAAAAGACACACACACAAATTGAAAAGATTTAGTTTAGAACTTGGGTTGCCTCCCAAGAAGCGCTTAGTTTATAGTCTTTAGCTTGACTCTTCATGGTGATCACTCCTCATTAACTAAGTAGATAGTGGACACAAGCCTATCCACATCTCCACCCCAATAATGCTTCAATCGTTGACCATTAGCCTTGAATCTTTCACCTTTTTCATTTTCCAGCTCCACATCACCAAATTTGTATTTTTGAACCACAGTGAATGGACCGGACCACCGAGATTTGAGCTTTCCCGGAAATAACCTCAACTTGGAATTATAGAGGAGAACACTTTGACCGGGTTCAAAACTCTTGGGTATGATTTTCTTTGTCATGATCCCGCTTGGTCTTCTCCTTATATATCCTTGCATTCTCATAGGCATTTAAGCGAAATTCTTCTACCTCGTTGAGTTGAAGTAGCCTCTTCTTCCCACGGCTTGGGGTCAAAATTTAACTTTTTGATAGCCCAATAAGCTCCATGCTCCAATTCCACTTTGGTAAGTGGCATGCTTTCCCAAACACCAAGCGATAGGGCGACATACCAATAGGCGTTTTGAAAGCCGTTCGGTATGCCCATAGAGCATCATCCAACTTGGTAGACCAATCCTTTCTTGTAGTTCCCACCACCTTCTCAAGAATGTTCTTGATCTCGCGATTGGAAATTTCGCTTGCCCATTACTTTGAGGGTGGTATGGCAATGAGACCTTATGCTTGACACCATATTTCTTCATCAAAGCTTGAAATTGGTGATTGCAAAAGTGAGAACCACCATCACTTATAATTGCTCTAGGTGTTCCAAAGCGAGTGAAAATGTTCTTCTTGAGGAATTTCAACACCGTCTTGGCATCATTGGTGACACATGCGGTGGCCTCAACCCACTTGGAGACATAGTCAACTCCAACTAAGATATATTCATTATTAAATGACTTAGGGAAAGGGCCCATGAAGTCAATTCCCCAAACATCAAAAAGTTCAACTTCAAGCATGCTAGTCAATGGCATCTCATTCCTTCTAGATATGTTCCCTACTCTTTGGCATCTATCACATTGAAGAGTGAAGGCATATGCATCCTTGAATAGAGTAGGCCAATAGAATCCACTTTGGATGACTTTTGCGACAGATCTTCTCTCCTCCAAAATGTCCACCATATTCGGAGGAGTGACAGCAATGTAGAATACATTCTTGTTCATTCTCTGGTACACATCTTCGAATGAGTTGATCAGGACACCTCTTGAATAAGTATGGTTCATCCCAAAAGTATTTCTTCACTTCATGTAGAAACTTACGCTTTTGGTGAGAGTTGAAATCTGGAGGTAACACTCCACAAACTAAGTAATTTACAAAATCAGCATACCATGGTGTGGGTGATTCATCAACAACGAACAACTGCTCATCAGGAATGATGCATGAATCATATCGAATCATCAAGTTTAGCTTCGTACTCAACCGTGAGAGATGGTCAGCCACTTGATTCTCGGTGCCTTTCCTATCAATGATGTTCAAATCAAACTCTTGAAGTAGAAGTACCCATCGAATTAGTCGGCCTTAGAGTCCTTCTTTGTGAGTAGGTACTTTAGAGCTGAATGATCGGTATAGATAATGACCTTAGTACCCACAATGTAAGGCGGAACTTCTCACAAGCATAGACTATGGCAAGTAATTCCTTCTCGGTGGTAGTATAATTGAGTTGGGCACAATCAAGAGTCTTGCTAGCGTAGTAAATAGGATGAAATAGCTTTTCCTCCTTTTGCCCAAGAACAGCACCCTCTTTGCATAATCACTAGCATCGGCCATGATAATGAAAGGTAGAGCCCAATCCGGAGCTATCAAGATAGGAGAGGAAATGAGACATTGTTTCAACTCTTCAAAAGCTTTTAAGCACTCCTCATCAAACTTGAATTCTACATCTTTTTCCAATAACTTGGAAAGTGGCTTGGCAATCTTAGAAAAATCTTTGATAAATCTCCTATAGAACCCAGCATGACCAAGGAAGCTTCGAATACCCTTTACACTAGTAGGAGGAGGCAATTGCTCAATGATAGCAATTTTGGCTTTATCCACTTCTAGCCCTTTCTTGGACACCCGATGGCCAAGTACAATGCCTTCTTGCACCATAAAGTGACATTTCTCCCAATTAAGAATCAAATTTGTTTCTTCACACCGTTTAAGCACCGCATCCAAATTATCCAAGCAAGAATCAAAAGATGGACCAAACACAGAGAAATCATCCATAAATACTTCAATGGTCTTCTCAATCATGTCAGCAAAGATGGACATCATGCACCTTTGAAATGTGGCAGGAGCATTGCAAAGTCCAAATGGCATTCTTCTGAAAGCGAATGTTCCATAAGGACAAGTAAAAGTGGTTTTCTCTTGGTCTTAGGGGCTATAGCAATCTGATTGTACCCGAATAACCATCTAGAAAACAAAAGAATTCTTGGCCGTGACAAGCTTGTCAAGCATTTGATCAATGAATGGCAAAGGAAAGTGATCCTTCCTTGTAGCGGTATTAAGCTTAGGTAATCCATGCACACCCGCCATCCGGTCACCGTGCGAGTGGGAATCAATTCATTTTTGGTGTTAGCCACTACGGTCACGCCACCCTTCTTAGGGACACATTGGTGGGCTCACCCATGAACTATCGGATATGGGATATACTATTCCGGTGAAAGCCATTTAAGAATTTCCTTCTTGACCACTTCTTTCATAATCGGATTCAAGCGCCTTTGATGCTCAATGGAAGTTTTGTGATCATCTTCCAATAGAATCTTGTGCATGCAAGTAGAAGGGCTAATTCCCTTGATATCGGCAATAGTCCACCCAATAGCATGCTTGTGTTCTCTCAAGACTCTTAGTAGCTTCTCTTCTTGCAAATTAGAGAGGGTAGAAGAGACAATCACCGGTAGAGTGTTAGAATTCCCGAGATAAGCATATTTGAGATGAGATGGTAGTGGCTTCGGCTCTAAAATTGGAGGAACTTCAATAGAAGGCTTCAATGGAGTACTTAAGGCATCAGACACCTCAAGTGGTTCAAAAGTCCTCGGTCTAGAGTGAGGAAATGAGTCAAAACGAAAGAGCTCTTCAATAGCATCTTCATCAAACTCTTCAAAGCTCTTCTCCCCTATCAAGAATGCCTCTAAAGGGTCTTTAATCATGGAGGCATATGATTCTTGAGGAATAAGCGCATCCAATATATCTACAAATGAGCATTGACCGAATCATCATGAAACTTCAAGGCTTTTTGCATGTTGAATATCACTTGCTCATGATCAACCCTCAAAGTGACCTCACCCTTCTACGTCAATAAGAGTCCTTGCGGTGGCTAAGAATGGACGCCCAAGGATTAGAGGAATTTTCCAATCAACTTCACAATCAAGCACTACAAAATCCGCGGGAAAGATAAACTTGTCAACTTTCACTAGGACATCCTCAATGATTCCTCTAGGTCTAGAAATGCTACGATCGGCCAAGAGAAGAGTTCCGTAGTAGGTCTTGGCTCTCCTAAACCCAATTGGTTGAAAACAGCTAGAGGCATCAAATTAATACTTGCACCTAAATCGCAAAGAGCTTTACCATTAAAGTTGGTCCCAATATTGCAAGGGATGTAGAAGCTTCCCGGATCTTTAAGCTTAGCAGGTAACTTCCTTTGAATAACCGCACTACACTCTTGATCAATGCCACAGTCTCAAATTCATTGAATCGCCGCTTCTTGGACAAAACATCTTTAAGGAACTTGGCATATTTAGGCATGTTCTCTAAAGCTTGACAAAAGGAATGTTCACATGGAGTTGTTTGAACATGCTCACAAACTTTTTGAATTGAGCATCTTCCTCTTTCTTCTTGAACCTTTGAGGAAAAGGTAGTGGTGGCATAAGAGGAGGAGTAATTGGCTTTCTCGTTTTCTCATCATTCATGTCTTGCTCCACCTTCTTATCTTTGCTAACATCTTGCAAACTATCTTCAACTTGCTTGCTCTTCTTAGTTGCGTCTTCTTCCCTCACACTTTCTTCTTCAACATCAACAATCACTTGATCATCTTGCCTTGCTTGAGGAGTACTTGAGCTAGGAGCATCCAGTAGCACTCTTCCACTTCTCAAGTTAACGGCATTGCATTCCTCTTTTCCACCTCGTTTTGGGTTAGGAATGGTATCACTAGGAAGGCGCTTCTCGACATAACATTCACTTGTGTTGCTAATTGTCCCATTTGCACTTCAAAATTTTTAATAGCCGTTTCATGGAGAGAAAAAGTAGCTTTAGAAGATTCTACTTCAGACAAGATTCGAGCTAGCATCTTGTCCGTTTTAGACTCCTCTTCCTTAATAGGAACCTGCCTTGATTGCATTTGAAAACCAGGTGGAATAGGCTTTGTGCCAGATGCCGATCCATGTGCTTGATTCAAACTATTACCTTGACTCCAAGAAAAGTTGGGATGAGTTCTCCAAGCACTATTGTAGGTTTGTGAATAGGGGTTGCCTTGAGAACTTTGAAACTTGCCCATGTAGTTGTGATTCAGTAGCCATGTAAAGAGGACAATGGTCAGGCATATGGACATCATGGCATTGATCACATGCAATTGGTGTAGCATGAATAGAATGCACACCTTGAGAAGTGCTCTTTTGCATTTGAGACTCTAGCACATCAAAACGCTTATTCAAAGAGGATAAGAGAGTTGCAATTTGTGAGGAAGAGTCTTCTTTTGCATTAGGCATGGTGCGGTTAGTCCTCCTATCATTGCCTTGAGTATTGTTTGCGGACAACGATCCAACAATCGAATCACCTCATTCACAGGAACATTCCGGTATCCTCCATTAGTCATAGAATCAACCATTGCTTTAGATTGAGGATTAAGTCGAGCACAAAAAATTTGGACTACAACCCATTTGTCCACCCCATGATTAGGGCATTGCTTCATTAACATCTTGTATTTCTCCCAAGCAGTGTAAAGATGCTCATCTGGATATTGTTTAAAGCTTAGAAATTCATCCCTAGCTTCCACAGACTTATCATCAGAAAAGAATCGAGCTCTAAACTTAGCTTCAAGATCGGCCCAAGAATGGATAGATCCTTCGGGAGATTGTTGAACCGATCTCTAGCCTTTCCTTGTAGAGAAAGAGGAAATAACCGTAGCTTCAAAACATCTTGGGGAACTCCATTTTGCTTGAAAGAATCACACACTTCCAAGAAGTACATCAAGTGCTTGTTGGCATCTTCATTGTAAAGACCATGGAACATCCCATGCATTTGAAGCATTGTTATCATAACCGGCTTGATCTCAAAAGTACGTGCTTGCATGTTCGGCATCCGAATGCGGGATTGAGGGCCTTGCATATTCCGACTAGCAAAGTCATTGACGGTAGCTCTATCATATTCATCGTCTGCCATGGTTTCAGATGCAGATTCAGCCTCTTCTTCAATGAGAGTCTCTTCTTCAATGAGAGGTACTTCGTCAATGAGAGGCACTTCGTCAAGTACCACTACCAATCCGTCCGGATGCAAGTTTTGCATATAAGAAAATGGTACCTACAAGAGAAACAAGCAAGAGCGAGTATCAAACTAAAACAAAAATCAATAAAGGAAAGAGAGAAAGAAAAATTGTAAACCTAACTAAAAGCTCAAGCGAAATTTACTAACACAAGCCAAAGGTTGACCAAAGGATTTGTTTGCACAAATCCCGACACGGCGCCAAAAACTTGTTCGCCTCGCAAGTGTACGAGTTTCGCAAGTAATAAAGTGAAAAGTAAAGTATCGTTCCCACGAGGATTTGTTTAACAAATTGGTCAAGCAAGAGGCTTAGTGAATTTCATCAAGTTGAGCTAAAACAAAGTTTTGATTTGGAAAGAGAATTTTTAAAGACAATTTCTAAAACTAAAAATTGATAAAGGTAAATGACTTTTGACTTCAAGAATAATGGAGCCTAGGATTCTTCTTCCCCTTTTGCATTTCATAAAACTTGATTAACTTCCTCTCTAGTAGCATTTCAATACATACATGTGTTAGTCTAGGGTTCACAAACACTTGAAACGCTCTCTCAAGTCAAAATCAAGTTTCTCTTCTTACTAAAATGCACAATCTCTTGCTACAATTAGTAAGAATCAATATTTAAGCAACAACCCTAATGTGACAATGCAAGGTTAGTAAATATATCTCTATTTTACCAACAAACCATCCATTTATCAAGTAAACTTCAAGACAAGCATGATTTCAATCAAGTTCTACACCTAGATTAGCTCTCTCGAGTCAAAACCTATGTGAATAAATCATCTAAATGGAGGCCAATCACTTAGAAGCATTAAGCCAAGGTTAAAATCAACACATATATATATTTATCTACCAAAAGAGAGGAATGTTCAAGTATTAATCCATACAAAGGGTAAGAAGAACCCTAGAATGAAAGGTTTAGCTACTCATATTCAAATACAAAGAGAGTCTAAGCAAAGAAACTGAATACATGAAGAAACTAGGAAGAAAAGAGAAGAAAAGAGGAAGAACCAAGGTGAAATCCTCAAAATCTCTCTTGAGAAGAGTACCCAAGCCTCCAAAATGCTCCAAATCTCTCTCCCAAGCTCTTCCCTTGTGTGCCCACTTGTTTCCTTAGGTCAAGAGTCTGTTTTTTCGGCCTTTCCCTTTAGGTTAAATAGGGTTTTTCTGTTTCGCAAATGAAAAACGCGCTTTGCACTTTTCGCACTTTTTCACGAGCCCACGGCGGTTGTCGATCGGCCGCGATGACGATGACACGTAGAGCTACTACTGCTGCTGTCAACTTGTCAACTTGCTTTGCGCCGGTTAATACGAGTTCTTCTAATTTTGCTTGCTTCACATCCTTTCATTCTTCCCTTGTTTCTTGGTTCTTATAGACTTCAAAACTTATCTCCACCTTCCTACAAAAAGGAAGGAATTATCAATTCTCAATTGAATCACAAACTCTATAGGATATAACAAGAATTTCTTTGATTTTTGCCTTATACTTTGATATGCACATTTTCCTCTATAGCTCCATTTCTATGCACATTTTGAACCAAAAATAGATAAAAAGAGAGAGAAAATGTGCTGGAATGTTGTCAATTTCTAAGAGTTAACAGTGAGACATATAATTTCAAAAATATTGCAGACATACAACAAGGCAATGTCAGTGGAGAAGGTTTAATAGGTGCGCCTAGTATATGTTAATAATGTTGACATTTATTTTAAATATGTCATTTGTAAACAATTAAGTAAGTTGAAAGGAATGATTTGCAGATGTCATTGGCTTTTTGCAAGCTTTTGGACATTTGCAGATCAAAGAAGGGAGTGTGGTATAATCAAGAGATTAAATTTTAGTATTGCTTGATCAAAGGTAAAATACCACCTCATTATTCTCATTTTTTTGTTTAATGTCTGATTTCTAATTTTATTTATGACACATATTTTTCCTATAATTATTTAAGTGAAAACACTATAAATGTTACTCTTTGGGGTGATTGTGCTGAATAAACTTTTGGAAAGAAGCATGAGGATATGGAACCTCCAATTACAGTGCTTGTACGTTTTGCCAGACTAAATAGAAACACAGGTTCTGCTCAGATTATGATCTGAGTAATGCATTTAATGCTACTTTGGTCACTCTAAATCCAAATATTTCTGAGGCAAATTTGATGAAGGAAAGGTGGGATAACAAGTATAAGACATGTTGGATCTGACAATCGACATACTTCCTCGGGAAGTCGACTAGCTAATTAACTAAATTTATATGAGGGCAATTTAGGAAAATGAATAAAATTAATTAATTTAACCTCATATTCTTAATCTCTCCAAAATCTATATGATATAATTAGGACAAGAGATAGTAATATATCTCATCTCATGAATTAAACAAATGCATTTCTATATATCACGATATTATGAACTATTTATGATCAATAATACCAATATTATATCAATTTATACCAAAAAAAATCCATGGGCAACTTTGTTTGGTTATGTCTGTGGGGGATATTTGGACTACTCATTGTAAAAAACTATAGTTTAGGAACATCTTAAAAGTGCGAAATTCGAAATAAAATTCCTCTCACATACTTATATTATAAATCGTAAAACACTTCTAAAGGACTAAAACAAGTGGACACCTGAAATGGTTTCTCTAAAAATCTAAACTGCTTTAAAAGTTCTTGGAAGTAGTTTAACTTGTATATATAATCTATACCTCCATGCACGATGGAGGTTGCAACATAAAGGTCATTTGCTCTAATCCTTATCACAGCATTTCTGTCAGGCTCTTGTTTTACATAGCCAACTGTTTTAAACAATTTTTTACCATTTTCTCCATCGATGAATGACATGCATTTTTTCTGTATATAATCGTTACAAGCTATGTATTGCCCCTCATTTCTGCACTTTTGCCGAAACGAACTGAGAGATGATGTGTAATTGTTTAAAAGAAATGAGATCTTGTGTATCTTTTTTTAAGAAATAAAGGTTAAATTTTAAAATTAGTTTTCTGCCTTGGTGAATTAGTTTAGATAGTCTGATAATATCTTATCATGATTGCATTTGGATGATAACAAAATATGAAATTAATGGTCTCATGATTATTTTTTGACGACATAAAGTATCTGACTTATTGCATGTAATTAAATTCGATATTAATTAATGATATATAATATAGATGAGAGAAAAAAACAGAAAGCAGGAATATTTAGGTTTATGAAGATGATAGAGTATTTGATTCGAAGGAAAAAGTGGTTTAGATTACTCATACGTTGTTGATGTTGCATATTGTATCTAGAAGAGATCTTCCTAATAATTTATCTACTTCAATATCCCACCTTTCCTTCATCAAATTTGCCTCAGGAATATTTGGATTTAGAGTGACCAAAGTAGCATTAAATGCATTACTCAGATCATAAGCGAGAGTAACTCGTGTTTCTATTTAGTCTGGCAAAACGTACAAGCACTGTAATTAGAGGTTTCCATATCCTCATGCTTCCTTCCAAAAGTTTTGTCAGCACAATCACCCCAAAGAATAACATTTATAGTGTTTTCACTTAAATAATTATAGGAAAAATATATGTCATAAATAAAATTAGAAATCTGTACATTAAACGAAAACAGAATAATGAGGTGGTATTTTACCTTTAATTAGCAATACTGAAATTTAATCTCTTGATTATATCACACTCCCTTCTTTGATCTGCAAATGTCCAAAAGCTTGCAAAAAGCCAATGACATCTGCAAATCATTCCTTTCAACTTACTTAATTGTTTACAAATGACATATTTAAAATAAATGTCAACATTATTAACATATACTAGGCGCACCTACTAAACCTTCTCCACTGACATTGCCTTGTTGTATGTCTGCAATATTTTTGAAATTATATGTCTCACCCAAGATGAGTTCGTCAGATTGTTCAATATACGTACGGGGGTGGAAGTTTAATTTCCACGGACTGTGGTAATTCTATATTTATCATCATTTTCCGAACCGAAAATTCTAGAAGTTGTAAACCATGCCTTCTCTAGGTTCGTCTTTCAATTTGCCAATGAGATTTTTGTGAGTAGCAGAAACCTCGATTCTTGAACCCTAACAAAAAATATAGTTTAAAAAACCGTCATTGGAGACTCTACTAAAACCGGAAGATGGTAGATGAATGTTGAAGGACACATGGGTGAAGTATATATAGAGAGGTACCTTTTCATCAGCCAATAACATGCCAACTTTCCACATTGCATACGGCGCAACCTTTCTTTTGACACTCCACTTCCGCAGAACTTTAGCGAGAATTGACCATGTGTTCTTAGTATCGTTGACATTAGAGAAGAAAGTCTTATTCATCTCCTGACACATATAAAATAGGATGTTGATGCACTTTAGAAAAATATAGGATCAGGTTTTAAAGAATTAAAATTGTATTTGCTTACATAAGGATGCTCTGTAAAATGTTGTGGGCCTATATCTTTGGCCCAAAAACGGTATTGCAGAGTCCTTGTATGATTTGTTGCCTCATGACCAGAATATTATTATATAAACATTAATTTTGGCGGGAAAGGAATACTGATCAGGAGAGTAGCTTGATTGATTGGCGCCGAAATTGAATTGAATAGAAAAAGTCAAGATACAATAAATTCGTCATTAATTTTTTTCCTGGTGAAAATTTGAATTGATGATAATTGATGACGATAATTTATGATAATTGATGACAAATTTCTATTATTTTTGATGATGTATAGAAAAAATCAGCATAATGGTAATCACAATAAATTCGTCATTAATTTTTTTCATGGTGAAAATTTCGAATTGATAATAATTGATGACGATAATTGATGACAATTTCTATTATTATGATAATGTATAGAAAAAGTCAGCATAATGGTAATCACAATAAATTCGTCATTAAATTTTTAACTTATTAAAATTTCATGTTAATAATGGTAATCACAATAATTAATGATAATTGATGACGAATTTCTTATTGATGATAATTGATTATTGATTAATTAAGGTTTAGTAGACCAATAACTATGTTATAAAACGCATAATTGGTAGGTCAATTAATAATTGAGTAGCTTAGAGAGGTATAGTGTTTTAGTAAAACTTTCAAGGTCGTCGATTTTGCCAATTAAAAAAGAAATTTAAACACAGGCAAGAGAGTCGTGCCGCTGTCGCGGACCAATGGCTTAAAATCGCGTGGCGCCCACTCAAGATTCTCTGGAGCGCCACGTTCCAGAACCGACCACCTTCTCGAATAGACTCGTTTCGTTTCGTTTTACTCACCTGTGACCTGCCTATTTCTACTCCTCCTCCTTCTTCAACCTGCTTCCCCATCTTCTTCGTCACTCTCTGAGCAGTTTTTTTTAGTGCACGCTCCAAGAATCCTTAACAGATACAGCTTATTTTCTGATTTCGGTGATGGGGGAAGAAGCCGTCATGGATGCTACTGAAGTGATCAGGCACCAAAATGGAAGCAGCAATCATCAAAGTCTTGAATTTGACATTTACCCTTTGAACGGCTACTACTTTGGCTCCACAGATGCCATTCCCTTCAAGGACGAAACCTTGGCTGATCGTATTCAGAGAAAGAAATCTAAGTTCGTTTTCTTTTTCTTTTTCTTTTTCCTTTTCCTTTTCTTTTCCCTATTCGCGTCTGTCGGAAAGCCTTTTCTTACAGTTTTAACATTATCTTTTAACTGCTTTTTCGTTTTAGTTATGCTGCTCATGGGATACGAAATTGTGTGGAAGCAGTCATGCTGGTTCGTTCTCCACGTTTCTGTCTTGCATATTTGTTTTGTCCTCAAATCATTTCAAGTTCAAAGTATTAGGATTAGAACTCCTTCATGTTAGGTGTTTTTGTCGGAATCTTAATTTTTCGATAACTAAGGCGCCTAGATACTTGTGAACAACAAATATTAGAAAAAAAGTTTCAAATTCAATATAGGATAAGTGGTTATTAATACTGCTTGAGAGATGAGACTTTTGCTAATCAAGTTTATCGTGATTTAATCTTGCCCTCCCATCGTTGTAATAAATTTTATATATATACAAGGTGGCTACCCCGAGGGCTGTTGTCGTGAGGGGGAGTGGTTTTCTCTTTAACAAGTTAGGCTTTTAGGATAAGTGGACAACTGATACTTGATCAGTTTAGACTAGAATAGTTGGTTACCATGGAGTTTGAGTGTGACTTTCATACTGGTAACTGCTTATGCGTTAACCTTTTGAATTTGATTTGAAGCTTGATTGTTGGATGTCTTATCAGTTATTATTCAATTTTTTGCATGTTGAATAAATTAGTTTTTGAGTTAGATATCGATCTTCAATTTAAATATGAAAGATCCCTATGAAGATTTTGGTGATTCACTTGGCAAATTCCATGCAAGTAATTAGTCGACATATTGGTAAAGGATTGGGGGATGATGGGAAACTTGTAATCTGCCAAAGGCCTCTCATGTAATTGCTGATTTAATGAGTCATAAATTATGTGGCTTAGCTGAGACCTAAGATTGCTGACTTCTTTCTCATTTAGCTATGAAAGTGTTTATCAGTCTCATTTATAGGACATAGATCCTTCATTCTTATATCCTTTGGACTGGGAGGGGAGACTTGGGCCCCTGCTTGACTTGGATCAGAAAACAAGATAGAAATATGTGCTGTATGAATAAATGGTATATTGCAAATGTAATTGTAGTAGGAGAGTATCATGGTTATTAATGTCGTGATTTGTATGGTTATTATTGTCCTGATTTAGTGTGATCCTATTATGATCGTACCTTGATTCTAGGAGAGATATGGGGGATGTGATTAGATCAGAAATAATTACAACTTAATTGTCTTTATTCTCTAATCTCCCTATATATGTAATCTGAGTCAAGTGAATAAAAATCAGAGCTTATTACTGCTCAAAAACTTCAGTAATTGCCCTGGAGGACTAGAAGGTGCTATATCATGATAATTGGACCCTAAATTATTACTTAAGCTTGTTTTTGTGGATGACCATCACAAGTTACTCTTAAAATTTTAGTGCCCCCTTTTTGTGCAAATTCTGCACATCCTCAAAATCTCCATATCTTGGTGATATGAGGCCTGGGTTTCCACAAGCTGATCGCATTGTTGTATTATCCCATACTAGATAGTTGGTTTTAATGGACAGAAAGCCTGATGTACTTGTGCAAAGAGCATACTGCGAAATCGAGCAATCAGTTTATATTTCAATATTATGGTTTTTCTTTTAAGGTCATCTTCAGTTTTCTGTTGCACTTTGGGTATCCATGCTCTATAAGACGAACTAATTTCTAACGCATATCCATGAGGCCTATGGGCTATTTTCTTTACATAATCTCTTTCAAGCTTCCGATAGAAGGTTAACATATAAGATTCATATAGAAGATTGAAGTTAGGGAAAGCATGGATGATCAAACTATACTTGAAGAATCGATGCTTTTCATCTTGATTACTGGTCATTTGGCTTTGCTGTTGAAACACTTGATACTAAGCCAAAAAATGATAATATGATTCTAAACTGTGAGAATGTAACTATTCTTGGATCAGGTTGAGTTGTTCAAACATCCACATTTATTAGTGCTGCAAGAAAGAAATTCCATCTTTAAACTTCCGGGTGGTCGCCTAAGACCCGGTGAATCAGGTAAGGGATCAAGCTGTCAAACTTTCAAATAGAAGCTAAAAAGTTAAGGCATTGTCTGTGGAAATTTTCTCCAAGCTTTTGCTGAATCCAGGGGATTCTGAGTTTCCAGATATTGATGGATTGAAGCGTAAGCTGGCAAGTAAGCTTTATGTTGGTGAAAATGGGGATGGGGCTGAATGGGAGGTATTAAACTCGTATATTTTCTTTTTTGTGAACCTTACTGCATATAGAGATGCTGAAACGTATCATACTTGATTTAGGTGGGCGAATGCCTTGGAATGTGGTGGAGACCTGATTTTGAAACCTTACTGTATCCCTACTTGCCACCCAATGTAAAGAGTCCAAAGGTACATTTTCAAGTGCTTGTAGAACAAGTTGTGAGGGAAAAATGTCTTATTCTCTTGAATCTTTCAACTGCAGGAGTGCATAAAACTCTACCTTGTGAAGCTACCAGAGTCACGAAAGTTCATTGTGCCTAAGAATCACAAGCTGCTTGCTGTTCCATTGTGCCAAATTCCTGAAAATCACAAGGTATGGATTTCTATCAGTCATGGAAAATAGATGGGTATGTTAGTATTCCATGTAGTATCATTGGCAATTTGTGGACTTGAATTTCTGAAGTAACATTTGATACTCCTCTGGTCTTTAATATAAGAACTACTTAATTAATTTGGGTAGATTAAGGAAACAAGATAAATTACTTAATTATAACAAATCTGATGTGATCTCCCTAAAATGCCCCCTATAACATTAGATTATATTCTAATCTATAAGTTAGGTACATTAATTTGGGACAAAATGATAAATATAAAAGATAAAATGGATTGAGGTCATATAATTAGGATTAAGACCAACTCTTGAACTAGCTCCTACATTTAGGAGAGGAGTATTAGCTTGTGTGTGATTAGCATGGTTTAGGCATAAATGATCCCCAAAAAAATATTTGTAGACATTTGAGGGTAATTTCTCCTTATGTGTTCATTTTATCTGATGTGGCGATGGTTTCACATTGGTACCCTATTTTTGTTGCTTTAACATGTGGTTCTGACTTGTTGAGCTGCCTATGAAATTTCAAACAATGGAACAATACAGAAAAGGAGTTATGTGCTTATCAAACTGATTGGCTGTGTTTGTATTCCATATATATTGGATATTCATGCTAGATAAGATGTGACACTTTAAGCTTGACATTAACCCACATCTATTTTGGTGGGGTCTCGTGTTGATGTGTTTGTGCTTCCTAAAATCCTGTATTTTGTTGACAATTAAGTGGGATTTTTTGAGTTGATGATTGATTTTGTTGCTTTCCTTTTGTTTGGGCATATTGCAGACATATGGAACAATCATATCAGGTGTACCCCAGCTACTGTCAAAATTTTCTTTCAACATGATCGAGTATTGAATGAAATAGCTGACTCATTAGTGACTCAGTCCCTACATATTTGGTTCCGAACATGGGCTTGTGTATATTATTATATCATATACGATTGTATAATAGAGTGATATTGTCAGTTGAAAACAAATACATACACATCATATACGGTTCTTGTCAGTCCATGGTTTGAGTATATATTTCTTTTTCTCCTTGACCGGAGTTCATAGCACATGAATGGTGTTAGTTGGGATCGGCTTGCTCTTATCTCTATCTGTTTTCTCATGATGGTAAAAAGCAACAACTTTTCCGAGTGTGTAACATCTACACCACTTAAAATAAATACTATGCAACTTCAATACCACAACATTTTCAGTTGTTCAGGTTCTCTTATACTCATTCCGTCCATTTTGTCAAACATCACCTTCCATTCATATCCATCCATCGTCAAACAAAAAACATGTTTCTCACTCTAATGTGTGTTTATATATATATATATATATATATAACATTATCTTTATTCAAAGTCATATTTATGAGATTATGTTATTTTTAATTTTAATGATAAAGAAAGCTACATTAACCCACATCTAATGTGTGTGTGTGTTTTTTTAATTATAACATTATCTTTATTCAAACTCATATAGTCATATTTATGAGATTATGTTATTTTTAATTTTAATGATAAAGAAAGCTACATTAACTACCATATGAAAGTCATGACCCTATTCTATAACTGCTAGCCAAAAAACAGCCCATAATTCAAATATATGATGCTCAAAATTTTGTCTATCTCTGTTTCTATTTATCTACCTATCGCTGAAAATCTTCTTTACCTTTGCTTCTACATATCTACCTACGCATAGAAAAAGAAAAGCAAATTGGGTTTCAAAAGAAAACATATCATACTTTTAAGTAAGATTTTAAAAGGAAACATGATAACATGGTTTCAATAATTAGAGAAAGAAAACTACATGCTTTTTTTTTTTTTTTTTTAATACAAGAAAAGTTTAGGTGGGTTCGGCACCGGTCCCCCACCAAGGCTAGGGCACGGTCCCGGGGCTCTTTGAGCACTTACAGGGGTTCTTACATGATTGCCTACCGAAGGAGCCCTCACAACGGCAGTGAGAATCGAACCCTCGTCCTTTTGGGACTTGGGCTCGTTCCTTACCATCTGTGCCAACTCTCATCGGCAGAAAACTACATGCTAAATGCCTCAAAGTTGCTCACCTCAATCTCACCTTCATTTCACCAAAAGCATACTGTAATTTGAAAATTGCAAACTTTCAGCAAGGCAATTAGAAAACTGGGGGAAGGAAAAATAAAGGAAGAATGATTTTTAAGTCCGAAATAAGGGAAATAACACATAAACAAGTCCCATAAGTTGTTAATAGTAATTAATTCAATTGTTAATTCCTCCGTTCATTTGTAAACCAGGACTTTTATGGTATTATTTTCATTAGTTGGGACCCAAAACTCATTCTTCCAAAAATAAAGTATCAAAAAAAGATAAACGGGAAATCGCTGTCATGAAGCCAAATGCAGCGAAAATGGGTTGGGTTTTTTCAGCTGTCACTGTTCTTAGGAACAGTAAGAGCAGAGACAAAAACGAGGGGACTCCACTGTATGGCTTGTTCTCCTATTCCTCTTATATTAAGCTCTGTTTTGTGGTCTTATTCTGATATTCTTCTCTTCGTTTTTCTGCTTTTCTTGTTCAGCAGAAGCAGTCCGTTGAATGTCTTCATCCGAGTAGCTGAGTAGCGTTTGGAAGAAGACGGTATGCTTTTCTCATTCTTTAATTTACTTATTATGCTTTGAAAGTTTTAGTTTCTTATCTTATAGCTGCTTTTTTGTTTGTTGGACTTTTACTTTCTATGGATTTTGTTTGCTGTTTCCTTCCTGTTTGTGGTCTTCGCGGTTTCTTACCCTGCTTTGTTCATTGTTGAAGCCTTTCTTATGTATCATTTTATTTTATTTTATTTTGTTTGCTTGTATTATTTCCGACTAATCCGAATCCGACCTGCGGTCACACATATGGTGGGTGAGTCTCCCAATTGGTTTTTTCGAGACCTTGCTTAAGCGATATCATTTTATTTACTTGCTAATAAATTGTCTTTCATTAAAAAAAAAAAAAAAAAAAAAAAAAAAAAAAAAAAAAAAAAAAAAAGAGTTAAGGGGAGATGTTATCCATGATTATTTTTTGTTTCAAAAACATTTGTTTTTGTTGAATTGAAAACAAAAATATTATCTTTAGTTCTTAATATAAAAGCCAATTATTATTTTTTTAAAAAAAACTAAGTTATATTAAAGTAATTTATGTTCATCGTTACTTTTCAAACTAATTTGTTTGATTTATAAATTAATATTAGTACAATTAATGATGTACAACATATAATTTAATTAAGTAGTTTATTTAGTTTCTGTTTACAAAAAGATCAGTTGACTTTTATATTAAGGGCCCGGTGGGAGTATAATAAATAAATTATATTATTCTTAAATGATAAATATGTATCACAAAGGGGCCAGTTATGATGACGTAAACACGTTTTTTATTATTTGAATTCCAAATAACAAACAGTAATTCGGGTCTTCTTTATACCTCTTTATTTCCTTGACCTCAATCGCCTTTTTCTCAAACACGTGTTTCTACCACTTTTTTTTTTTTTTTTTTTTTTTTTTTGGTATTGTTTGATTGAGTTTTTCTTTTTGTTACTTTCTTTCTAATCAAATATGTCAATGTCATTAACCACCTCCTTACCTTCTACGTACAGAAATTCATATAATATGAATTATATGTAATTGTCCTTGTATTATTCTTATTAGATAATCAATTTTTTTTTTTCCTTTTTTGAAAAAACATCTAGACTAGTCTTCTTGACATTGGTGGAATATGTCAGGTTTGAACATGTAACATGTGCGAGAAATTTTCAATCTCCACCAATAGAACACTCGAACATTGATTAGATTGGTCTTCTTTGGATATGAATTCTCTCAGAATCCCATCTCTCCCCATCCCTCAATATCTTTTCATCTTACCCGTCTAAAAAATAATCTAAGCGTTCAGAGAGAGACACATCATCAATTTCAAACTACCGCATGCTGTAAATATAAAAAATTTAAAAGTAGATGACGTGTCTCTGTCTGAACGTTTAGATCAATTTTTGGACAGATAGGATGAAAAGATACTAGGGAATGGGGTATTTTCTTTACATAATCTCTTTCAAGCTTCCAATAGAAGGTTAACATATAAGAATCATCTACAAGATTGAAGTTAGGGAAAGCATGGTTGATCGAACTATACTTGAAGAATTGATGCTCTTCATCTTGATTACTGGTCATTTGGCTTTGCTGTTGAAACACTTGATATTGTCGGCACTTGATACTGAGTCAAAAAATGATAATATGAT
This sequence comes from Acacia acuminata, assembly GCA_019022655.1. Taxonomy (NCBI): domain Eukaryota; kingdom Viridiplantae; phylum Streptophyta; class Magnoliopsida; order Fabales; family Fabaceae; genus Acacia; species Acacia acuminata. The sequence continues at coordinate 5,318,295 of JAFJYI010000016.1, forward strand.
TCTAAACTGTGAGAATGTAACTATTCTTGGATCAGGTTGAGTTGTTCAAACATCCACATTTGTTATTGCTGCAAGAAAGAAATTCCATCTTTAAACTTCCTGGTGGTCGCCTAAGACCCGGTGAATCAGGTAAGGGATCAAGCGGTCAAACTTTCAAATAGAAGCTAAAAAGTTAAGGCCTTGTCTGGGGATTTTTTCCCCCAAGCTTTTGCTGAATCCAGGGGATTCTGAGTTTCCAGATATTGATGGATTGAAGCGTAAGCTGGCAAGTAAGCTTTATGTTGGTGAAAATGGGGATGGGGCTGAATGGGAGGTATTAAACTCGTATATTTTCTTTTTTGTGAACCTTACTGCATATAGAGATGCTGATATGTATGTTACTTGATTTAGGTGGGCGAATGCCTTGGAATGTGGTGGAGACCTGATTTTGACACCTTACTGTATCCCTACTTGCCACCCAATGTAAAGAGTCCAAAGGTACATTTTCAAGTGCTTGTAGAACAAGTTGTGAGGGAAAAATGTCTTATTCTCTTGAATCTTTCAACTGCAGGAGTGCACGAAACTCTACCTTGTGAAGCTACCAGAGTCACGAAAGTTCATTGTGCCTAAGAATCACAAGCTGCTTGCTGTTCCATTGTGCCAAATTCCTGAAAATCACAAGGTATGGATTTCTATCTGTCATGGAAAATATATGGGTATGTTGGTATTCCATGTAGTTTCATTGGCAATTTGTGGACTTGAATTTCTGAAGTAACATTTGATACTCCTCTGGTCTTTAATATAAGAACTACTTAATTAATTTGGGTAGATTAAGGAAACATGATAAATTACTTAGTTATGACAAATCTGATGTGACCTCCCTAAAATGCCCCCATATAGCATTAGATTATATTCTAATTTATAAGTTAGGTACATTAATTTGGGAAAAAATGATAAATATGAAAGATAAAATGGATTGAGGTCATATAATTAGGACTAAGACCAACTCTTGAACTAGCTCCTATATTTAGGAGAGGAGTATTACCTTGTGTGTGATTAGCATGGTTTAGGCATAAATGATCCCCAAAAAAATATTTGTAAATATTTGAGGATGATGTCTCCTTATGTGCTCATTTTATCTGATGTGGCGATGGTTTCACTTTGCTACCCTATTTTTGTTGCTTTAACGTGTGGTTCTGACTTGTTGAGCTGCCTATGAAATTTCAAACAATGGAACGATACAGAAAAGGAGTTATGTGCTTATCAAACTGATTGGCTGTGTTCTTATTCCATATATATTGGATATTCATGCTAGGTAAGATGTGACACTTTAAGCTTGACATTAACCCACATCTATTTTGGTGGGGTCTCATGTTGATGTGTTTGTGCTTCCTAGAATCTTGTATTTTGTGGACAATTAAGTGGGATTTTTTAAGTTGATGATTGATTTTGTTGCTTTCCTTTTGTTTGGGCATATTGCAGACATATGGAACAATCATATCAGGTGTACCCCAGCTGCTGTCAAAATTTTCTTTCAACATGATCGAGTATTGAATGAAATAGCTGACTCATTAGTGACTGAGTCCCTACTTATTTGGTCCGAAACATGGGCTTGTATATATTATTTCATATACGATTGTGTGATAGGGTGATATTGTCAGTTGAAGACAAATACATACACATCATATACGGTTCTTATCAGTCCATGGTTTGAGTATATATTTCTTTTTCTCCTTGACCGGAGTTCATAGCACATGAATGGTTAGTTTGGATCGGCTTGCTCTTATTTCTATCTGTTTTCTCATAACGTTAAAAAGCAACAACCTTTCCGAGTGTGCAACATCTACACCATTTAAAATAAATACCATGCAACTTCAATACCCCACAACATTTTTAGTTGTTCAGTTTCTCCCATACCCATTCCGTCCGGTCTGTCAAACATCACCTTCCATTCATATCTATCGTCAAACAAAAAACATGCTTCCTACATCTAATTTGTATGTTTTTTTTTTTTTTTTTTTTTTAAATTATAACATTATCTTTATTTTTAATTTTTATGATGAAGAAAGTTACATTAACTACTATATGACAGTCATGACACTATTCTACAACTGCTAGCCAAAAAACAGCCCATAATTCAAATATATGACGCACAAAATCTTGCCTGTCTCTATTTCCACCTATATACCTATCACTTTATGAATTTCTCTGTTTTTGCGATCAAAAAATCTTCTATGCCTTTGCTTCTACATGTCTACTTACGCATGGAAAAAGAAAAGTATATTGGGTTTCAAAAGAAAACATATCATACTTTTAAGTAAGATTTTTAAAGGAAACATGATAACATGGTTTCAAAAATTAGAAAAAGAAAACTACATGCCAAATGAAAAAAAAAAAAAAAAATGTAATGCCTGGAAGTTGCTCACCTCAATCTCACCTTCATTTCACCAAAAGCATACTGTAATTTGAAAATTGCAAACTTTCAGCAAGGCAATTTGAAAATTGGGGGAAGGAAAAATAAAGGAATAATGAACTGAATGAAGGGAAATAATATATAAACAAGTCCCATAAGTTGTTAAATGGTAATTAATTCAATCATTAATTTTCCCTGTTTACTTGTAAATGAAAACTTTTCTGATATTGTTTTATTTAGTTGCAACCTAAAAGTCATTCTTCCAAAAATAAAGTACTCCCTCCGGTCCTAATTATATGATATATTTAACCGATTTTAGAGGGATTAACTGTAGATGTAAAATTAGTTAATTTTACTCATTTTCCTAAAATACTCTTATATAAATTTTATACTTCAATTACCTTATTGATTTCACATAATTCCCTATTCATATCAATAGGGGTATTTTATAAAGAAATTGACAAAAAAAAACAGAATATGTTATCTTATAATTAGGACCAAAACAAACTCTCAAATGTTATCCTATAGGATCGGAGGGAGTATAAAAAAAAAAAAAAAAAAAAAACAAAGGGGAAATCGCTGTCATGAAGGCAAATGAAGCGAAAATGGCTTGGGTTTGTAGCTGTCACTGTTCTTAGGAACATTAAGAGCAGAGACAAAAATGAGGGGACTCCACTGTATGGCTTGTTCTCCTATTCCTCTTATATTAAGCTCTGTTTTGTGGTTTTATTGTGATATTCTTCTCTTCGTTTTTCTGCTTTTCTTGTTCAGCAGAAGCAGTCCGTTGAATGTCTTCATCCGAGTAGCTGAGTAGCGTTTGGAAGAAGACGGTATGCTTTTCTCATTCTTTACTTATTATGCTTTGAAAGTTTTAGTTTCTTATCTTATAGCTGCTTTTTTGTTTGTTGGGACTTTTACTTTCTATGGATTTTGTTTGTTGTTTTCTGTTTGTGGTCTTCGCGGTTCTTATTGTTCATTGTTGAAGCCTTTCTTGCGTATCATTTTATTTACTTGCTAATAAAATTGTCTTTCATCCCAAAAAAAAAAAAAAAAAAAAAGAGTTAAGGAGAGATGTTATCAATGATTACTTTTTGTTTGAAAACAATTTTTTTAAATTGAAAACAAAATATTACCTTTAGTTTTTAATATAAAAAGCCAATTAATTTTTAAAAAAATTAAGAAAACTAATTAAGTTAGATTACAATATTTATATTCATCGTTATTTTTCAAATTAATTTACTTAAATTATAAATTGATATACGTACCATCTGCACAACATATATTTTGATCAAGTAGTTTATGTAGCTTCATTAATATTCTAAAAAAAAGTCAATTAACTCTTTTATCAAGGACTAGTAAATGTAAAATGTATAATAAATAAATAATATTATTCTTAAATGATAAATATGTATCACAAAGGGGCCAGTTATGATGACGTAAACACGTTTTTTATTATTTGAATTCCAAATAACCAACAGTAATTCGGGTCTTCTTTATACCTCTTTATTTCCTTGACCTCAATCGCCTTTTTCTCAAACACGTGTTTCTACCACTTTTTTTATTTGGTATTGTTTAAATTGAGTTTTTCTTTTTGTTACTTTCTTTCTAATCAAATATGTCAATGTCACTAACCACCTCCTTACCTAGGTAAAGAAATTCATATAGTATGAATTATAAGTAAATGTCCTTGTATTATTCTTATTAGATGATCTTTTCTTTTCTTTTTTTTTTTTTTTTTTTCAAAACATCTAGACTAGTCTTCTTGATGTTGGTGGAATATGTCAGGTTTGAACACGTAACATGTGCGAGAAATTTTCAACCTCCACCAATAGAACACTCGAACATTAATTAGATTGGTTTTCTTTGGGTCTGAATTCTCTCAGAATCCCATCTCTCCTCATCCCTCAGTATCTTTTCATCTTACTTACCGTCAAAAATTAATCTAAGCATCTAAAGAGGACACATTATCAATTTCAAACACATTATAAATTGCAAACATGTCTTTCTGCGAGTGTTTAAATCAATTTTTTGGATGTAAATATAAAAATTTTAAAAGTAGATGATCTTTCTAGCGGAGTATCACTCTGATCTTTATTATAATTAAACCCTATTAAATTGCTAGTTAAATATGCTTCAAGTTTTTCAAGCTCACCCTTATTAAAACTCACCCTCTCAACATTTACATATCATTCTCACATCTCTCACCTGTTTCTCTCTTTCCAAACATAATTAAACAAAGGTAAAATTTTTTAAAATCATTAAGTTGACTTATATTTAGGATCAAAAATTTCTTCTAAAAGTAGATTTAAGTATCAAAGTGATATATAAATTAGATTCAATTTTTTATTATTTCATACAAAATTAAATAAATCATTCATATTATGTATTTTTTTTGGTAAAAAATCGTTCATATTATATTCATACTTATAAATGTGGCACGAATCATTTTGTGTTACTTATGAATCACACTATGGTTTGATATAGTTGGAATGTGGGATCATAGTGGGTTCTGTATTAATGTAATTTTTATTTGGAAAAACATTTCTGACAGTCCCTATAATTTAACTTGATTTTGAATTAGGTTGTTCTAGTTTATTTTCTTTTTATTAGATCCTTACAGTGTTTTTAATTGCAATCATCAGTCTTTTCGTCAATGCTGCTTTAAATGACCCTATGGTTTGACGGTATGAAATTTTTTTCTTAAGAGGTAGAGCTTGGTCGCTACCCCAAACATGATTGCTTTTTATAAAAGGTTAAGTAGAAATCTATTTCAAAAAGTACATGTTTAAGAGTAATTTTGTTCTTAAAAATTTGTTTTTTTTTTTTTTGCTCAATGTAGTTTAGAAGTTTAAAAACGTAGTAATGTTATTATTTTTCTCTATTAAAAGTTAACGGTCAATGTCACTTTTTTAATTATCAACATTAGTTTTTTAATGAAAAATGATAAAATTGCTATGTTTTTTAACTTCTGGGATTACATTGAGCCAAAAAAAATTTTCATGACAAATTTACTCCTATGCGTATACTTTAGGAGCCAGATTTGTTATTTAACCCTTTATAATACCCACAATTAAAAAAAGGGAATTAGGATAAGATTTTAAGAAAAGGACTTAATTATTCATGAGCCTCAATAACAAATAAACTAATGAAGATCAAACCATGACAACTCCGAGGTAAGAAATAACGACACTTCATTTGTTATTTGTTATTTGTTATTGACACTTTTAGTAATCAAGTCCTCCTTGAGGACCTCATAGTAATTACGTTAAAGTTAAATATCTCAACTCACGATGCTATTTATAAGCGAAATACGTATCTTCATCATCTTTTTATGATCCTAGCATGACCTTCATGCATTACACAGAATTTGAGAAACCTTTAGAAAATTTCTTCACCTTCATATAACGTCCAAATTCTGGGAATGAGAAGAGAAGGTATGGTTTTCTCCATTAGCATATAGCCAGTACTAAAAATCCCCCAGAAAAGTATATACAATGTGTGTATATCCTTGAATCGCCTAGGTCATTATATATATATATATATATATTACTATATATATATGTACACGTATATACCCGCGCGCGCACGCGCGCGCCCTTGACTTGAGATTCCTCTGCAGCAAAATCAAGTGTGTTGTACTCTGAAAGTCAAACGCGTTGGTAAGAAAAGCGAGTACTCTGAAAAGTCAGCAATCTCTATCTTCCAAAGGCTCACTCTCTTCTTCTACTTTTTCCAGGTCGTCAATGGCGACTGCTATTTCACTAACCAATCCCGTATCAGAATTTTAGTGATCATGAACCTCTCTTTTTTACCTTAAAATATTGGCCCATTCATCATAAATAGTCGCATTACATGACAATATAAATCATATCGATTGTATCTTTCTATCAACACTGAAGTCTATTACCGTTGGTGAAGATGTACACAAAGCTGGCGAATCGCATCAGAAAACCCGCGGTCGTGAATAAAGGAAGCTTAGGCCCAAATCTCAAACTCACTGTCCCTGCACCTGATCAAGTTTTCTTGTAAGTCTTTCTTTGGGGGTAATCGTTAATTTTATCTATACATGAAAGAATGTGTTCGTATTGTGTTTGAATTTTTGTCGAATTGGAGTGATCGGTACGTTAACTGTGTGCTTACGGTAGGACTGAGAGCGCGACCTTCAGGGAGGGGGATCTTCTGGTCAATAAGTATGGCGTTCGAATTATCTCTGAGAATGAAGTTGAAGCTGTAAGATATTTCTCCCGACCTTTCCCCACTTCCTCTCTTCCATTCTTACTTTTATTTTATTTTATTTTTTATTTATTCTTCATTTTTTAATCGGATTGCTCGAGTGTCTCTTTTCCTGCATTTGTATATGCTGCAACGTTGAGGGACTCCTGAAAATTTGAGGCTTCATTATTTTGAATTTCAAAAACCAAATGGGCATTATTTATTTGAAAAGGAAATGGCTGTGGTCATATAGATTACTTGATGCATACTTTTATGTTCGACAAATTAATGTGTTCATACTCATGAAGTGAAAGCTTGTGGTCAGTAGGCATCATGCAGTTGAGGAGCAACTAAACACTTCTTACTTTTATGTCAGTGTTCTGTGTTCCGTTTTTTTTCCTAGCCAGACTTGGGGCAGACAACAATGATTTGAATTCAATCACTGGGCACTTTCTTTGTCAGCATTTTTGTGTGAATTGTCACTTGCCAGAACGTATAGAATACACACACACCACCTGTTGTTCAATTGTCATATTAGTTTTACTGGTCTAATCTGTGTATCTTAACAAACTCTGAAATTAGATGAGGGAAACCGTAAATTCACCACCATATGTTAAAATATCTCCTATGCAAATTTATATTTGCTGAAAATCTTCTAAGTAACAGATTTTCATGCAGATGGATTTTTTTGACCATCATGGTTTAACATCTTTTTTATTGATATCAGCTACCCCCTATCAAGGCACTAGACAACCAGTTAAGTTTAGAAGATATAGACGCAATCAAAGTGGTTGGAAAGGGAAGCGGTGGTATTGTGCAATTGGTGCAACACAAATATACTAATCAGTTTTTTGCATTGAAGGTATATTTGCTGGCTGCTGTATATAACCTTGTTTGGAATTTCTTCTGCTTCGTAATTTTTCTTGTTTCTGGTTAATTGTTCTTTCTCTCCTGGAATCTTCTACCAAGTATCATTATTTCAAAGATAATTTAGTTCTCATTCTTCAAGTTCTTTTTTTTTTTTTTTTTTCCCTTGCCCCCCCTAAAATTAAGCACTCTAATATCTTTAGCCCGCTTCAGTTAGTGTGATGTTAAAAATTTGTTTTCTCCCGACAATTTCTTTATAATATATTAATATAAGAGCACATACCTTAAGTGTTGGAGTATGATGTTTATCTTGACAGTGTACTATTCATTTGGAAAACGTTTGTTTAATGTTACTGAGAACTTGTTAAAGTACATTCTTGTTCCTTATCTGTACCGAAGATTAAACCTTGACATCTCTGAACATGATCGAAATAAAAATATTTTTCCTGAAAACTTCTCCATGACATGTTGTGATGGTGTCTCTCAATCATATCTTTTTATCCATTATTTATGATGGTGTCTCCTCCATTTAGGTAATTCAAGTGGCTATTGACGAGTCTATGCGCAAGCAGATAGCACAAGAGCTGAAAATTAATCAATCAGCTCAATGTCCCTATGTTGTTGTCTGTTACCAGTCCTTCTATTTAAATAATGTTATATCAATCGTCTTAGAGTACATGGATGGAGGGTCTCTGGAAGATTTTCTCAAGAAAGTGAAATCAATTCCAGAGGCATATCTTGCTGCCATTTGCAAGCAGGTGAGGAGTAAAGATAATATTTCAGTTTTACATATTTAGTTATTCTACTGAATATCAAGTAAGACCTGTGTTTTTTCGTTTCTTTTCGATGTAGGTGCTGAAGGGTTTAACGTATCTTCACCATGAAAAACATATTATTCACAGGGACTTAAAGCCTTCCAATTTGTTGATAAATCACAGAGGGGAAGTAAAGATCACTGACTTTGGTGTCAGTGCAATAATGGAAAGTACATCTGGTCAAGCGAACACTTTCATTGGAACACGTATCTATATGTCTGTGAGTAAATTATTGATGCTTATATATCGTTTTCCTCTTATCATATTAGGATACTGTTAGTTCTTGGATATGACTTTGTTCATTCTTCTTGATTTGCAGCCAGAGAGAATCAATGGATTCCAGCGTGGCTACAACTACAAATGTGACATATGGAGTTTGGGACTAATATTGCTTGAGTGTGCTACAGGGAGGTTTCCATATACACCGCCTGATCAAGGAGAAAGATGGGAAAATGTATTTCAGCTTATCGAAGCTGTTGTTGAATCTCCTCCTCCCTCAGCTCCACCTGATCAATTTTCTCCAGAGTTCTGCTCATTTGTTTCAGTATGGTAAATATATAGTTTCCTTGTGTAAAATCTCTAGAATCATGACCTGCTAAAAATAAGGAAACAGGAGAGAGGGAGAGAGACAATGCTTTTAGACACTAGAAGGATGGAATGGTTGATGGGTCTGTCAAAGATGTGTGTTCTATCGATGGAAAATTTAAAAGATAGTTTTCACAATTTGACTTCAAGAATTTTGAGAACACTTGTCAATGTTTTCTTGCCAAGGATGAAAATGACGATTAACAAAACTCAAGGCAGAGTTATATTGATAATTTTTCTTTTTCTTTTTTAATATAAATTTATGGAACCAGTCTATTTTTTAATTTAAAATATGATGCCTTACCTTTATTTTATTTTTTTTCCTTCCTTTTCATAAATTCTCATTCACTGGGTGCATATTTGGTTTCTGATTCTCATTTTTCTACATCCTATATGTTTAGTTTGCGGAAAAATCCAAAGAACAGATGGTCAGCTCAAGAACTTTTGGTACGTGTAAATCTCATTCATACCAGTATACCCTGTATTAAAGATAATGTATTGGACTTTTATCTATTCAATTACCATTCTAATATAATATCTCATCTGAAACCCAGAGACATCCATTTATCAATATGTATGAGGACTTGGATGTGGATCTTTCAGCTTACTTCTCCAACGCAGGATCTCCCCTTGCTACTCTGTAAAACTTACTAGGTGTGTTTTACCTTCAATCCTAAACTATGTACTGACTTGATGGTAAATGCATGTTCCTTTTGCTTTAAGTATAAATTGTATTGCTGAATAGTCATTTTATAATTACTACATCACACAACACTGAGTAAGTGTTTCAAGTTGAACTATCTCTGTTGTCTTGGGCTTGATCACTCCTCCTCCCTAAATAATGCACTCCCTACGTGAACTATAAAATTCCTGCTTAGGCATTAAAACATTATATGTCCGAACCTGAATTTTGAATTAAACAAAAAAGATATTATGTTGGAAGATAGCTGTATTAGGTTGCTTGGGAGGAAGAGACATTCTTTCTGGAGCCAATATGGTCCATTTACTGATTGGGTTTTGGCTATTGGATCCTTTCTATTCATGCATTTGGGGTGTGTGTGTGTGTGTGAGAGAGAGAGAGATAGAGAATAATATAAAATAAATATGATTGCAGAGAGAGAGATAGAGAATAATATAAAATAAATATGATTGCATGTTACATTCACATCCCTCTCTCTTAATATATTATATATGTTTACCTTTTTGAATATAAATGATATAGTAAATTAGCGCTGCTATGATTGAATGGAGAATTGATCTAATTTGTATGAAACTATTCCCTGCTAAATATTTCTGGGTAATCTGAGTAGTGTCGTTGAAAAATTGATATTGCTCAACACTGGAAGTCATTTCATTACACTCTATGCTATTACAAGTACAAACTGTTATATTAACATTACTTTCAACTCCTTTCTGTGTAGAATCACTCCTCGTCTGCAGATTAGAGTCACAGAAACCATCTTCTATGAAAGAGGCTTTATTTGATGTTGAGTGATTGAAGTTCCAGAATTTGTGGAGAGATTCTGGTAGATGCAAGTGCCATGAGATCTGCAATGATTGGCAAAGACTCTCAATGCTGATGTTTAGTACTCCTCCGGTCCTAACATAGGACATAGTACCGGAGGTAGTATTAGGGACCACTCTGAAGAAACAATTATGGGATTATATGACTGTAATGAAAGTTATAACTAGTACTTGCCTTATATACATATTATATGGCCTACTGTACAATGTTACAAGACATGGAAAATTTTGTCAGGCTATTGCAGAGGCATGGATCAATTTACAGTCAAAAGTTTTGAAATTATTATGCTGTAGACACTAGTTTTCCAGGTTGGTGAAGATAATAACTGGACTGAATTGATAGATGTTTTATTCATACTAGCAGATTACATATATACACACATATGACAGAACCGAGCATTAATTAGGTCCCAATATGACATCATGCAAATCAGGAAATAATCAAGATTAATTATCCTAATCACTACCTATAATTTTAAATTTGAACTTGCTCCCTAAGTTTCTGTTCTTGCTCCTTAAGTTTCAGGATTCTATAGTTCGCTTCAAGATTAAATGCTCCAAGTGACACTTGGGATGTTCTTTCATTAATTTTGTGGTTGTATTTGAAATGATTAGATCTTGTTGATGTAGCCAATGACTTTGTAACCCAGTAACATGAAAGCTCCTCTATAAGTGTAAGGTTGCAAATTCAATCTTGCTTGTAAACTCAGGCCATTAGTGCCTACTCCATGTTGATGTAGTGTACAATACATGCTTTGATCATTTTAGTTGCTAAATGATTTTCATTATTAATAATTGTTCTTTGAGGAAAGAACTAAATCTAATATTCTGATGTGGGAAACTGTGAGAGGAATAGCTTGTCTAAAAAATAATCCTTCCCCACTGCAAATATTTGTACACAATACATAGGTGGCTTAGCCCTGGTATAAAAATGAGGGGCTGGATATGCTACCAACAAATATATAAAATGTTTCCCCAAAAAAATTGGAAGAAAATAAACTAATTATGAATAGATATGGAAGTTTGTCAGACACATATTTGAATATTTATATGAAAAGAACTCTCAAGAAATTGAGTGTTTTATGTTTTCATTATAAGATATAAGATATACTTTGAGATTCTCATTCTATCTATTTACTGAGTGATGTTGCTTTAAGTTCAACCTCCTGGAAGTTTAAAGACTTTTACCGTTGGACTTGTATCTTTCTTTGGAGAGTTCATAAAGCGAAAAGATGATATAATGGAAATTATCTTGACAAAGATACAAATCCAATAGTAAATAAAATTGAACTCCTGGAAGTTGACACTTTTTAATCAGTAATATGAAAATCTCAAGGCTCGTTTGGCACAAAAATGGGAATATGAAAGGAAAGGAGAATGAGAATGAGAAAGCTCTCTCCCTTATACATAGGAAGCTTTTTATCAAGAAGAAAGCCACATTGTTTTCTACTAATTACAACTTAAAAATACTTTTCATCATCTTTTCCCTTTCCTCAATTCCCATTTTCATATACCAAACGCCGCCTTAAAAGTAAATCTAACAATGAAAATTCTCAACCTCTTTAAAAAAGAGGAACTCTCCATATCCCACATGTTTTATTGCAGGATACATGTCTGACATAGTTGTTACGTATTCATTATTGGTTGATTCCAATTATGTATCATCTTTTCACAGATGATATAGGTAAATATGATTTAAGCCCTTGTCTTAGATTTTCTTTGTGCCTTCAAGTCTACCACAATAACAGATATGTTATCTTTACTTCCCCTTTGAAGGGCAAGTCTAGATAGATACTCTGCAGCAAACTGAGCTGCAGGATCAAGTCCCAGTTCTTCTTCCTCTTGTTCAGTAGATCCGTTGTTGTTGTTGTTGCCATTGCCATATTTTTTGTGCCAAAGAAGGATCCTGTTTCTTGCTGCCTGGCAGGCTTCTTTATTTGTCATCACATCCCATAGACCATCACTGGCTAGAATAAGGCACTCATCATTTTTCTCTCTAAGGATGAACTCTATTTCTGGTTCAGGAATTATCCATGGTTTCAAATATCTGTCACCTGGTGGAAAGGAAGCAAAGGTTCAACTAAATCCATGCCAGTGAAATGAAAACCAATTTGAACAAGGCACTGGCAATCTGTCCATAAAAATTGGACATTCAATTGCTAGTCTATCCGTTGACGGGCTGTTTGATATCAGGGATTTGGAGGGAGGGGAAAAAATTATGACTTGAATTTAAAAAAAATAAAAAATTGGAGAAATGGGGTTATCAAATTTTAATAAAGAGAAGATGTAGGATAAAATAATGAGAAAAATTAATTAAAAAATTTTAATCCCACTTCTCTAATTTTTTAAAATACAACTCAAAAAAATTCCCCCTCCGCTCCTCATACCAAACAGCCCCTAGAGAGAGATTCTAATTCTCTGCTATTGAGGCCAATAGGCTGTTTTCTGTTAAATTTTTGTTTCTTTATTTTATGGAAGTTACAAGTATTTTTCTTAAAACTTGATATGGGTCATAACATGTAATTTTCCCTTTGAATAACAACAATTCTGCAGAGACATGCAACCACATGATATCAAATTTAAAGAATAACAAGCAGGTAGTTGTAAACATTCACTGGATAATCAAAGCTCAAAACTTTAGAATGATGTCTTAAAAGCATACCTATGGACCTTGAGACTGCCAAAACCCCAAGAACTCTGTACCCATTCCACTGTATGACCCTTCCCCCTGCAGCTTCTATTCTTGTCCACTCATCCTCCCTATTTGGCTGCAAACCATATAAAAAAGGGAAATTAATCAGAAAAGTCAGCTCCCAGTGCAAGTCCTACAAACAATTATTTCAAATTTCTTAAAGAAATTGAGAAGGAAATTTTCACTACTCCTTTAGCTATTATACAGATCGCATCTCAGAAATTTCAAATTTGATACTTTCCATTCATGCATTAGGAGACTTATGCACTCTTTTCTCTCAATATTTCTTCAAATGCATTATGTATATCATATTTGTGAATATAGAGGATTCAAATTGGACAATATGTCTCTCACACTGTTAATTTCTTAAATATTTGTAAAAAGTATAAAGTTGTGCTCTACTTTGTGATCAGCAGACAGTGGAATAGCTTCTTTTCCGCGACACAAGACTGCTCTTGAATCCCCACAATTTGCCACTATTATGTGGGTTTGACTCAAAATGGCAACCACAGCAGTAGAACCAACAGTTTCAGGAGCAAGAGGTTCAGAACCAGACTCAGATACATGATTGCTGTCTTCATTATTATTAGCTTCACTTTTTCCATCAACCTCATCATCAACTCTCTGAAAACACTTGCACAACGCTTTCTTCCAATGCTCCTGCCAGTTTTCTCCAAAGCTTGTTCCTGCAGCCTCTATCTCCTCAATCAACACTGAATGGAGACGTTCCCGGCAGTAATTAGCAACCTGTGAATATAAAAATTCCCTCTCAATAGTTTTTTGTATAATTTGAGTAGAATTATATTAATATGCAGTTAGCATGGACTCAGCCTCTAATGATGACCCTAAATCAGGTTTGGTTTAGCCAACTCATGTCCAATACATGGAAAAATCTATTGGACTGGATTTGGGTCAAAGTAAATATATTATGTAGATACATGCAGAGAAGAAGATAGCAAGTATTCCATTATTTTGTGTCATTCTCTTTCTTAAATGCAAGGTATATTATTCTAAAAAAGTTCTCAAATTCCTTAAACCCAGTTGATCTGTGCTTGTGTATTCTTTTTTTTTTTTTTTTCCAATCAGAAAAGAATAGCATCAGTTAAATGAATCAAGTTCTGTAAACCAGACTTTTGGTATCATTAAAAAGGCAGTGATATTAATGCATACCTGGCAGCCCCCATGTCCATCATAGACACCAAAAAAGTGTGCTTCTGAGTATTTTGGGATTTCAGTCACATGGTTTTCCATTAGCATCTGTGAAGGGACTTGCAAGAGTTGAGGCGCAACAGCAATAGCATCTTCCATCTCATCTCTTCTTCCACAGATTGATGAAAATCCCCAAAGGGCCCCACTATTCATTTCTAATCCATTCTGGTAGCTTCCTCTGCATATTTTCTCCTCTGAAATTGCAACAGAATCTGATGGCTTAGAATCACATCCATCTGATCTACTTCCATCATAAATCTCAATATCCATTTCAACAGAGACCATTTTCTTCACTGGCTTTAGTACTATATCATCATCTTCTTCAACCTTGAGGGTACTAATTGGTGGATCAATCTCAGAACAATTAGTGCTCAAAGTTAAAGATTGGTCCCCAGAAACAGTTCGAGAGCTTGAATCATTTGGACATTCAAAATCATCTTCCTTGCATTTCTCATTGTTGGCTTCATTCCCAACCCAATTTCTGTCACATCCAGTAGTCAAATCTGAAACAAGGGAATCTCCAACAACATGATTCTCCTCTTTTTCTGCAGATACAGTAATCTGATTCTGTGAACTTAAAACTCTTTGATTTTCACAGTCCTCCATTGCAGGATTCAAAATCAAGGTTGCTGCTGTATTAGCCATAAGCTTCAACCCAGATATCTCCATCTGGGTTGTTGTTACTGATGACTCCTGAGTCAACTTGCCAAGTGTAAATGGTACTGCAACAGCAGAAGATATTTCCTCCATAATAGCCTTTTGCTTTGCCTTGTAGCAATAGCTTTTTATATATATCCTTTCAGTCCTTCAATTCTAGGATTCTATATAATCTGCCAGCCAGACTTTTAACTTTTTTCCCCCCAATCCGACTCTTTTATAGAACATGGGGTTCACTCATACAAAGAAACAAACACCTAGACGGCAAGGAAATTATAGTAGGAGCTTATAACAAGAAAAAAACCATTTAAACTTTCCTTATTTAAGCATCAAAGTTCAAGAATTTATTGTTGACACAGTGAAGCTAGATGCTAGAAATAGAAAGGTAGAAAAGCCAGCCAAACAGAGCTGAACAAGTGAAGCTCCCAAAATCTGACACTTCTACCTCCTCCTTACCAAACCTCTGATTTCTGAAATGGCAAAGGAAAAAGATGACTCAGAAGTCAGGAGCTGAATCATACAAAAAAAAAATAAATAAGAATAAAGAAGAAGAAGGCTGACTAATACAAAAATGGGATTGTTGAGGAAGAAAAATGGTATAAGAAACCTGCAAAAGAGAGTAAAAACAAGAGGAAAAAGTTGCCTCCATGTGAGGCAACCTACATCAACCATTGAAAACTTCTATGAGGCTTCTCCATTGAGTAACTTCCATGTGTCACCACTCACCAACAAGTGAGGTCACCACCCTCCTTGATAAGGACATCTTGGAGATTAAAGAGATTTTTTTCCCCTTCTTCTTTCTAATGGAGAAGTTGGTCTGGTCTCTTAATTATTTGTTTACAAGTTTATGTAAAGAATGAACCTTTACTTTACATAAAATTTGTATAAGCTATTATCATTCATACACGTAGATCTCAAGAATAGTTTAACATAACAAAGAAAAAATCAAACTTTGGCATAACGAAATCATCGAAACAAACAATAATATTATTGTTCATGTCAACTCCCACCGCCCACAGGCCAGTTAGGCTAACTACGCCTAACATCTCTTCTTTTTTTAATAAAAAAAATAATCTTTCGGGTTAATGGCTTTGGGAGCTGGAAGATCCTGATCCATAGACTTGAAGGACATACATTAAAAAATTGTTATTTATGACCTTTGTTTTGTTTTTTCAGGGATGAAATAAACAATAATACAAGGTTTAGTAGTGTTTCAAAATAAGAAAAAAAAAATCAAAGGGGGAATACTTGATTTAATTTTATTTCAAGCTTATAATTATGATTAGATTATCTATAGTAAAATTTATACCAAATTTTATAATATATGAAAAATTCATTCTGTGAAGTGGGAACTAACTTTTCTGCAGCATATGACACACTGGACGGAAAGGAAGATAATTAAGAGAATAAAGTTGACCTAAAATTATTAGTATTTTTCCCATTACACACACAATTTGTTTGCATATTTTATTTTATTTTTTATTATAATTTTTTCTTTGGAATTCGTAATAAGAGAACATTTTTACATAAAAATTAAGTTAATTTTGGATGTATTTTCTCTTTCTTTCAAATCTCCAAAGATTTCATCATAAAAACTTTCTATAATTTGTACACTATAAATTTCCCACTCACTTCAATTATTATTAGTTTACTATGTTAATTTCACATAAATTATGTAAATAAAATTTAGATGCTTCATATTCTATTTTTATTCGTACGATTCTGATTTTTTTATTTTAATAAAAATAATGCATGGCTACGAGACAACAACAATGAACTACGAATTTACTTTTTCATATTCTCGAGAAGGCGATGATGTGGCAGATTAGTTAGCCAAGTATAGCTTTACTTGTAATGAGGATTTTCTTGTTTTGATTCTCCTCTAGTAAGGGGTGGTAGATCTTCTATACAAGGACACTATAGGAGTTTTTTACCCATGGCTAAATCCTGGTTAATTTTTTTTAGTGAAGTAATGGGCAATTAAGCCCCAATTTTTACCCCAAAAAAAATTAATAAATTTTTTATTGTAAAAAATAATAATTATAATTTTCAAATTAAATTATATAAATCAAATTTAAATAACTAAAAATATAAATTACTACTATTATTAAACAAGAATAATGTAATTTTATTTTAAAAAAATATTATTAAATCAAATAGGGCCGTGACAGTTGGCGGAGATGACATTGACAACCACAGTTTTGGGTTTGGTGTGAATCAATCACTGTGGCTGGTCGCCACGTGTTCTCTTAATCAGATCCTCACCCACCGACCATATCTCTTCTCTTTTTATTATTATTATTATTATTATTTAAATTACTGAAAATAATAAAAAGTGCTGATATGGACTCAATTCATGACACATGTAGATGGTAGGCTCTTGAATATTCTAACACTTTGATACGCCTCAATTTTCTACACATTATTATACCAAAGCCACTTTCTAAAGGAATTGAAGGGTGTTTATTATAATTCTTTTTTTTTTTTTTTTTTTTTTTTTGCCCTGATAATTCATTAATTATATTTACTAAGATTGTCTTTATAATAATTTTTATTTTACACTTCTCAACAAAAAATTCTTGCTTTTTTATACATTGAAAATTACGTAACAGTCATGATTTTAATTACTCTTTGGATCACGGGTTAAAAAAAAAAAAAAACTCTTCTAATCTTATTTATAAATAATTTCAAACATATTTTACACATACAAAGAAAAATCATATGCATCATTAACTGTCTTAAAATTTATCACCTTTTCAATTTTACGCTGCTCAATATTCACAATACTCTAATAAAAACAAAGTCTATAAAATGATAAATGAAGGGTAAAATTATACATTTGTATGAAAAATTTAATGAAATAATTTACAAATAAGATAAAAACTTTTCTCACTGGCTTATGAATAGAACTAGAGAAGTATGAGTATATTTGAAATTTTCTTCTTTTCAAACTAATTTTATAACCTAATCATCTCTCCATGTATCATTTCTTCATAATTCTGATGAAGTAATCATAGATGCAATAATTTAGGCTTTAAATAAAAAATTGAAATAAAATTATTTCAATATGACCCTTTTTTAATAAAATTTGAATTTAGCCCAACTAAAGTTTAATATTTTATGTCACCAAAAAACAAAAGTTTAGCATTTTAAACAACGCTTTCTTGCTCAATTTAATGAGAAATTGTACTTTTGGTATTACTTCTCTTATTTAGTTTTTCACTAAATTTTTATAGTTTACAGTCGCAAAACTTATTTGTTTACATGGATAAGATATCATCACTATTATCTTTTGTTACTATTAATGTCACTATCGCTTTTTAACCGTTAGATTATTTTACATTTATCATTTCTCTCTCCTATTGAGATTCTGATCTAACTGTTAAAAAAGGGTAGCGATAAAAAATGATAGTGACAATATTTTATCCCTTATTTACATCTTGTAAAATTTTCAGCTTAGTCTCTATCAGTAATTTTTTCCGGATTATTTGTTAAGCTTGTTTATAACTTAATGTCATATTAATTTAATTCTTTCAATGATCTATCACAGAAATAATTATAAAGGAAATAAAATATACAGATATATTGCTAGATATTTACAAAATATAACGAGTAAATTAATAAATTATTGGTCATCCAAAAAGTTATTTCAAGTTACACTTCAATTCTAATAATGAAGAGTAAAATACTTTAATCACCCTTTTGTTTTGTCTTAATTATACAAATCTTTTATCTATTTTGAAAATATACACTTTAGTCCAAATTATTAGCACTTAAAGAATATTCTAAAAATATTCTTCAAGTATATTTTTAAATTAAAAACCATATTAAAATAAATGTTGTTTACTAATTTACCCCTCATTATACCAAATCCCTAATTTATCTTTTAATATTCATGTTCATTAATGATCTATTTGATATTTTTACTAAATTTAATTTAGAATAAGTTTTAGTAATCCGTTGATGGAGTGAAAATTAAAAACTTGTTTAAAATTTGAGTAATTATTTTTAAGAATATATGTTTAATGAAATATTCTTAAAAATTTTAAATTATAAGATGTTAATATGTGAATCTCATAGTAATATCATTTTATAATTATAACTTAATTGAGCGCGTGTGTGTATTATATTATTGCAATACATGATAAGTTTTTAAAAAACAAAAGAGATTAAACATTTATATTTATTAAAAAATAAAAATTTATAATGATAAAATTAACTAACTTTATAATATGATCAATTTAAAAGTGTGACAAAAATTTAAAAATATACATTATTTTTTTTAACTTTGAATTTTATATATGATTAAATTATTATTTTTATGCTAAAGATTACATGATTATTGAAATATTTATTTTAAGGAGGGGCATTTTCATCAAAATAATGAGCCAATATTATGATTTAACAATCAACTAAAAGTTGGATGAATGAAAGTTGAATCTCAAAACTAAAAGGGAGGTTTTGCGGGATATATTTTGATTTTAAGGAAGGTTCATATAAGTTTTCAAAATAGAAGAAATATTTCGTAATTTAGAATATATAGAGAGGAGGTTAATATATTTTACTCAATAATGAATGTGTTAGATTATGATGACCAAATTATAAATGAGGTAACTCCATTTTTGTTCTTTATTTTTTTAATAATTGAATCTAAATTGATTAAAATAGGTACCACATTTTTATAATATCTTTTTTATATATATATATATATATATAAATTTTAGGAAAGGGTTAGGCTCACCCATAGTCAAGTGACCGAGCCAGGATATAATATTTATGGGTGCACAATTAGTGCCCCCGATTTTTTTTTAAAAGGAGAATAAAAGACAACCCACTCCTTCGTAAAGTTTATGACAAAAAATGGGGTTCAATTGAAAAGTATTTCCGAGGAAATCAATTTAAATAGAACAATATACTCTAATCCCATGGCATATAGATACCTAGATGTTACACAATCAAATTCCAAAACAACATATAAGGAAAAATTATTATGGTTTGTCATATGTGATAGGATATTAAAAAGTCAAATATCAACGAAAGAGCAAAGGAGCATAACAAATGCTATAACTCACAAGGCTGTCCACCAGAGAACACGGCACTTTCAATAGGTTCAAGACCAAACACCTATATAAAGGAGGAAGGAAAACAATGAGAACACAAAAAAATTTCATAGATAGGCGACTGTCCTTATCCACCATTTAGGCCTCCTCACTTGCTTTAAGCCCTTATCATAGATATGCCACCGCAAGTCCATGCCCAAAAAATAGCTAAGAAAGTTGTCCAAGCGGGAGCTCGAACACGCGATCTAATGTGGGACTAGTGTGATTACCACCACACCACCTAGACAACTTGTTATAAAGTTCCTTCAAAAAAAAAAAAATCTTTTTAAAATTTGTGGGTGCACTTGCACCCATAGGCACAAGTGTGACTTTGCCACGCCACGATCCAAGGGCAGGGCGCTTGAAGCCCACTCTGTGAAGAATTCAGAATTAAGAGTACACATGTCTCCACCTTAGCCTGGGTTATCGTTGCTTCATAGACCTTAGGATGGGATTTGGCTACGGTCCACTTCTCTTCCCATCCTCTTCCTTATCTCAGCCATTAGATTGAAATCTGAACGGTTTAGATTTAATGTTTTATAAAAATATTATTTTTATATTATTAAATTATTAAAAAATATTTTTATAAAACATTAAATCGAACGGTTATGATTTCAATCTAACGGCTGAGATGAGGAAGAGGACGGGAAGAGGATAAGAAGAGAAGTGGACCGTAGCCAACCCCCTTATGATGCCTCCCCAACACCTTGGCCAACTTCAGGATCAAACCCCCTCCTTTTTATTGAGAATGTCCGACTCCTTCACCAGTTAAACCCAAGGAAGTACGAGGGGTACATCTTACAATATCATTTGTAGTGTCTCACAACCTAGATGTAAAAACTCCTATTCAAAGGTGGATTCAAACCCGAGTAATCTAATAGCATAATGAACTGAGTCTCACTTTAACCAGAGGAACTTGTCATGTTGATTTTAAACAAACAAAGTTGAATCATATAACTATTTTGAAAAACAATTCTCTTGAAGGCCCGCAAATACTTTTTAAAATTGAAGTTTTACATTATTACAATTCTTTAAGCAACTGACTCTGCTATCTTCCGCAACTCTGATTTTCACAATTCTCTAATGGCTCTCGTGCTGGCTGGGAAAACCTCTGCTACACCGCCTGCGTCCAGTGAAGAAGATGACCTGCTTCATCGTAGTTCAAAAAAAATAAAGAATGGAGTAGTTAGTGACTATGGTTCTGAATGGCCTAAGCTTGGAGAAAGGCATAGAAGCAGAGATCTTTTGGGAAGTCTTTTGCAGATACCTTGCAAGGTATTGACAGACGTGGAAAGGACAGCGAGAGGATTAGTGAGAAGGATGTATCGGATGACTCGATGTCGGAGAATGAGTCGGATAAGAAGGGAAGTGAACCCCTCTGTATCATTAAAGAGCATCCTACTCGTAACTTCCCCAGCTTTGTGTTTTCAGATAAAATGAAAAAAAGATTGTATAAGGCTTGGAAATGTGCAGTTATAGTTAAACTGCTGGGTCGTAATATTGGTTACAAGTTGCTGCTAACCATACTTCAATCTCTCTGGGCAAAGAAAGGAGTGCTTAGCCTGATAAATATTGGCAATGGTTTCTTTGTTGTGAAGTTATCCAACCGTGAGGTTACCTTAATGCTTTGACTGGAGGCCCTTGGATGATTTTTGACCATTATCTAACAGTCAGACCTTGGGAACCTCAGTTCAATCCTTGGAAGGCTTCCATTGATAAGGTGGCTGTTTGGGTAAGGCTGCCAAAAGTCTTCCTAGAGTACTATGATAGAGAAGCTTTGGAGTGGATCGGTAACAGAATAGGAGAGATTATAAAAATTGATATGAATACCTCAGATCACCTTATAGGGCATTATGTGCGAATATGCGTTTTGGTAGATCTGGAAAAGCAGTTGATGGCAGGGTTCTCACTTGATGGAAAAGACTATTATGTTGAATATGAAGGGTTACACGGGCTGTGTTCTAAATGTGGAAGGTATGGACATAAGCCTGAGGAGTGCAAGTCAGATGGTGAAAGACTGAGAGCTGGTGAGGAAGACGGGGTAAATACTGTTAATGCTGATTCCAGTAAGCTGCTGGAATCTCATAGTCCAGTGGAACAAGATAGTTGGAAAGTGGTGCAGAAGCCAAGAAGGCAGAAGAAGGGAGGGAAGGAGAAACGGTTGGATGCTTCACGGCAGAATGCTAGCGGTTCCAGGTATAACGCTCTTGCTGATGAGGACGAGGATGGCATGGAGGCAGTTCCCAGCAACCTAGTCCGTTCAGAACTGAACAGAGGAGAAGGTTCCAATAATCGTGGTCATTCCGTACAAGGTTGTGGTGAACGAACACGGGAGCAAGGAAAATTGAATTTGCTCATGGCAAATGTCAACGACAGATTGAGTGGCTCTAGGAAAGCTATGAGCAAGAATGCAGGACCAATTGAGAGTGAGAGAGGACAGCTGGGTAGTAGACAAGGGAGACCGAGGGATTTAGTACAGAGGGAGATCCAGAAGCTTGAAAGGCTGAGTCTTACATATGTGCAATCGAATGAAGAGGCTATTGGGAGTGACAAAATGGCGGTGATGGGACAAAAAGGAGACATTTAGGTGGGGCCGGCTTCAGATGTCAACGTAGATAAGGCAGTTTTGCCTGATTTTTCAATTGACCCTTGGGAAGTGGATTCTCCTAAACAATTACCGGGGAAATTTTGGGCTGGGCCCTCCCATATGGATCAGGAGAGTGATGGGGAAGGCGAATTTGTGGATGCTTCGGGAGTGGGCCTTACGTCTCGAAACCCAACCCCTAGAGGTGCCTAACTGGGCCTTTGTGAGGTAAGGTTTTCCTTTTTTTGTATTTCTAACCCAATGTCCAAATTTCTTTTTTGGAATTCCAGGGGTGCGTGCAGTAAAAAGCTAATTCAAAATCTCCGATTAGTTTGCAAAAAGCCACAGCCATGTTTGATTTTTCTTTCTGAAACGAAGTGCGAGACGGATTCGCATTTCAGGCGCTTGGGATCTTTGGGGTTTGATAATCTCACTTTTGTGCCAGGCTTGGTGTAACGTCCTCCATTTTACTTAACGAAATTACAAATTAAAGGTTGATCAACGACTAAGTAATGCTTCATTGCTTGCCAAAATATACAAAATAAATCGAGTATGCAAAATGAGCCCTAACGTGGCAATATACAATCATCCAACGTATACCGAGAAGATGGAAGCGCTACGTCGAAGGAGTAGCCTAAGCTCCGAATTTTTCCCGATGGACCCGGACGGGAACTATCACTGGAAAAAAATGTGGTAACCATCAATCCAACTCATTACGAATACTAATATGTGCTAGTGAGGTGCCATGTGGAACGCTTTATATAACAAAGTATTTTAGAAAAATAATATATATAATTTGCCAATATCCACATCACAAAATTTCATATCAGAAAATATGCATCACAATTTTCATCAACACAATCCCAAGATGCCTCCCACCAATCCAACCGAACCGCCTTATTTCCTCCGACTAGACCCATGGGCTAAGTTACATCCATATTACGGTTACTCAAAAGCTCATTGGTCATGTGATGAGGACCGCCAAAATCCTCGAGCACATGTCTCGGACCATGGGTCTTTCCCCTCATTGAACTAGCGGGGTGTCGTACGCCCACATTGAACTAGTGGGCCGGTCCCTTATTGAACAAGTGGGACAATAAAAAGCCAACCATCGTGCACGATGGAGGCCTCACCACGTGGTGGAATATACATTTCCTCCCAATTCAACCCTTCCCATAATTATCATAATAATTATCATAGTATCAAAACTCTCGGTTCTTATACATAAATAAATAAATATGTATAAATTCATAATTTAAATCATAAGGTTCCGCAAGGCAATTTATATAAAAAAATATTCATAATGATTTCACAAAATACCCACAACAACATATCAATATACATAACAAGTGGAAAGTGGTTACCTCTCGTAGTAGCTAACTATTATCACACTCGCTCCTAATCCAATAGCTCAAACACATGCCAAAAATCAATCTACCACAACCAATTTACTAACCATTAATAATTCTTCTAAAAATCTACATAATTAAAAGCATACAAATTTTTAAGCATACAAATTTTTAACAATAATATAATTGGAATGCTTGAAGTGGGCAAATTATAACGGGGCTAAAAAAAAATTAGGAAGACCATTGTAATTATTAATTATTATTTAATGACTCCATTTTCTATTTATTATTAATTACTAATTCCCTTATTTATTCTCTTCTTACTACTACTAATAATAATTACTATTTATTTATTTCTATTATTACCATTTATTTTTATTATTTCTCCACCATTGTTTCCAAAACTCACTCTTTTTACATTTATCCAACGTCATACTTGCATATTTATATATATCTATGAGTCCAAAATGCATTTACATGCACAACAATTCTCTCTTTTGTTTCCATAATATGTATATATATATATATACACACACTAGATGTTGCATTTTCACAGAAAGCTTATGACAGAAATGGGAACTCCACATATGTTACAATGATTGTGTCAAGACAACTTAAAAGTTTAAATAGTTAAGTCAACTTATAAAATATAGCAGTAAGCAACGCATGTGTGTGTGTGCATATGAACTCATGTATGGAGCTTATTCATTAAGAAAATGACACCTGACCACTTTTCCAACTCTTTTACTACTATTCTAATCATTTTGAATGCTTACTTTAATATATATATATATACAACACACAGCAAAGCTACAGGTTTAAGATTTAGGATATATATATATATTTATTTATTTATTTGATAGCAAAAAAATTGACATCAGTTAATAACCCATTACTGACACACACCTACATATATAGTATATATAATAGCCATGTTTTGATTCTTTTTCCAAAGGCAACGTGTGTGTGTGTTCATTAGTTTTCTTCTTTAGTTTTCTCATGCAGATACATATGACAGCACATTGTTATTTCCTCTCATGAAATACTTAGACACCCACTTGTATATGAATCGGCTGATACACACACACACACACACTCTTATATTGGTAGTTAGTTTGCTCATTTCCTTCCCCATATGCAAAAACCCATGCATATAAAAATATGGCAGAACCCCCCCTTTTTTTTTTTTAAATATCAGTATGTTTTAATTCACCAAGGGAATAAGAAGGAAAGGGAACTTAGAGCTTACCTCTGTTTTGGGTATTTATAACAGAGTAAAATAGCAGTTGAACTCTTCCCTCCTATTCACACTCTCGACTTCACCTTCCCTCACGTGCTCACTCTCACTTTCACACTCAGCTCTTAGTTCTCCGATGGGTGCAGCAGCAAGAAAGGTGAATCAAGACTTGGAGCGATGGTTATATATATATATGCAGTGAGCTTGGTCCAGACCGAGGAGGAGAGAGGATGAACCGATGGGAATTACACAGCACAGGGCTCGAGAGACATGACATTATAATCTCCTCCTGCTCTTGCGTGTGGATAGATGCTGACCACTAATAGGATTACACGTTAAAGAAGTATGGCTATTAGATTTGCTGACAATTTTCCTCCTCTCGTGCTACAGTTCAGACGTGTGAGGTGGAGTGTTGATTTAATGGATATTACATTCAGTTGCTGCGTTTTAATGTAGTTATTAAGTCAAATGGAATGGGCTAGTTTAATGACAATGGGCTTTGCTTTGATTTGCTGACAAGAATGTTACTAAACTGAGTAGTGGGCTTTCACTTGGCAAGCTTTATTTAATAAGGGTCCAGCATATAATCAATGGATGGTCAAATGATGTTTAATGAATAGAAGTCAAATTGGTGCTTCACATGGAGAAGCACGTGGCCATCAAATGAATAAGAAGGTGTGGTAATTATATGTGTGGTCATTGAAGGGAGGAGTACGTAGGAATTAGTAACCAATGTTTTGTTATTTGGGTTTTGTTCTAAAATTATCCCTTGCAATTATTTCCTTGATTTTGTTTTCTAAATATTCCAAGGAGGATAATTCCTAATTTTCCAAATAATTAATCTAATCATTTGGCCAAGTTCCACCATTAAATTCTCATTTATTATGTCTATAATTTTTAGGTATACTTTGTTCCTTATTTGAATTATTCTTTTCCCAAAGTAAATTAAAGTTTAAAAAAAAAAACCTAAATTTCCAATAATTATTCTCCTAATTATTTTAAAGCAAAATTTCATATTTAATTTCCATAAAATATTCCAATTTCAAATCCTAAAATTTGGGATGTTACACTTGGGGAGATCTGGAGACTTAGTAGCTGCTTGGAATAGCGATCAAATCGAAGTTACCACGATCAGAAAGCAGAGGCAATTCCTCCATCTTCGGTGTACAGTGAGGGGGAAGCCACCGTTTTTGTTGATGGCTATCTATGCTCTTCCCACACCGGCAAGCAAGCACGAGCTCTGGCAGGATCTTTATCTCCTCTCAGGTAATATTTTTGAACCGTGGGTTGTGGCAGGGGATTTCAACGATATTGCATCCCTGAACGAAAGAGTTGGAGGCTCAGTACCGTCTATGTCTAGATTGCGTTCTTTTCAGGATCGAATACAAGACTGTGGATTAACGGACCTAGAATTCACTGGGCCGAAGTATACATGGCGTGGTCCTCGGATGATGAATAGCGACAGGATTTTTGAAAGACTGGATAGAGCTCTAGCCAATAATTTTTTCCTGGTCCAGTTTTCGTCTTGTTCGGTTCAGGTTCTTCCTCGGACTAATTTCTCCGACCATAATCCATTGTTTTGAATGTTGAACATGGTTATAGTCTTGGGGTTCGCCCCTTTCGCTTTGAGGCCATGTGGCTTAGGCATGAGAAGCTCAAATCGTTTCTGGATGACAACTGGGTACGTGATGAAGACTTAGACATGGCGCTGCTTAAACTTCAGGATTCTTTAGGGTCATGGAACAAGGAGGTATTTGGGTTTGTAGAAATCCAGAAGAGCCGTATTCTTGCTAGACTTGAGGGTATTCAAAAATCACCAGCCTATCCTCATTCTAGGCATCTCTGTAATTTGGAATTGGAACTCCAATAAGATTTAAATAGAATCTTGATGTTGGAAGAGATCAAGTGGTTCCAAAAATCCAGATCCGAGTGGATTGAAAAAGGGGACCGAAACACCAGATATTATCACTTGAAAACAAAGATGAGACGGAGGAGGAATAAGATATTAGCTCTCAAGGATGATAATGGAACCTGGGTCAATGATGTAGAAGAACTAAAGGCTATTGTGTTGAATTATTTTAGGAATTTATTTAGTGAGGATGTGAGGGACCCTGTGATGTTTTCGACGGTGTCCACGTTTCCAACAGTGGATCAAGCCACGATGAAGGGTATGGGCAGTATTCCTACTGACGAGGAGATCAGAGACACTGTTTTTTCTATGGGTTGTTTTAAAGCGCCTAGTGTGGATGGTTTTCCCCCCATATTCTATAAAAGCAATTGGAGTACGGTAGGCCCCTCTCTTTGCACTTTTGTCAAGGAAGTGTTTAGGAGGACAAGATCAGTGGATAGCGCCAATAAGACCTTGTTGGCTTTAATTCCTAAACGAGACAATCCAGAGCTTGTAACGCATTTCAGACCCATATCTTTATGCACAGTTCATGACAAGTGTATTACAAAAATCATCACTTTCCGGCTGTGAAATGTAATGAATGAGATGATTTCGCCTTTTCAAGTCAGTTTTATCAAAGGCCGGCACATTCAAGATAATATCATTGTGGGGCAAGAGTTGCTTCACATAATGAGTAAAAATCGAAGTAAGAATGGGTTAATGGCAATGAAGATAGACCTGGAGAAGGCTTACGATAGGATCCGATGAGATTTCTTGCGACAAGTCCTCATTGAGGCAGGGTTTGAGGTGGATTTTATTAATCTCATTATGGAGTGTGTCTCTACAGTTTCCTATAACGTCATTTGGAATGGTTCACAAACGGAGCTTTTCTTTCCCAGAAGAGGCCTCCAACAAGGGGACCCTATCTCACCCACTTCTATTTGTTCTCTGTATGGACAAATTGTCCCATATAATTTGTGATGCGGTGGAGGAAGGGGATTGGAAGCCTATCTTTACGTCTAAACATGGTCCCAAGGTATCGCATTTGTGTTTTGTGGATGATCTTCATTTATTTGGGGTTGCTTCGGAAGCACAGGCTAGATGTATGATGAGATGTCTGAAGGTGTTCGCTGAAGCATCAGGGGGGAAGGTAAATACCTCAAAGTCCTCCATTTTCTTTTCTCCAAGAGTGGCACCCAGGAATAAACAGAGGATAAAGGAGTTAACTCGTATGCAAATTTCAAGTGAAATCGGGAAGTATCTTGGATTTCCTCTGTCTAGAAGTAGGCGGTCTAGAAATACTTTCCACTATGTCCTTGAGCGTGTTCGTTCCAAACTTTCTACGTGGAAGGCTAACTGCTTATCTATAGTAGGAAGAATAACCATGGCTAAGTCTGTGCTAAGCTCGATTCCTCTGTTTTCAATGCAAGTGGCTAGGGTTCCTAGTAGCATCTGTATGGAGATTGAGAGATTGTAGAGAAACTTTATCTGGGACCATGATGAATCACATAGACGAGCTCACTCTATTGGTTGGGACCACATTTCACGGCCTAAAGAATTTGGGGGTCTTGGATTTAGAAAGCTTTCTTCTTTTAACAGGGCTTGTGGTGCTAAGTTAACCTGGAAGCTTATCATTGGCTCGAAAGACTTATGGGTGGACATTTTGCAATCCAGATACATGCTTCGGGAGGATAACTCTCTAATAGTGGCTAAACCAGGTGATTCAAGGGTCTGGAAGTTCATCTATGCTCAGAAGAATGTCATTGATCTAGGAGCTAGATGGCAATTGAGGGATGGCCGTCTAGTGGAGTTTTTAGGTGACAGCTGGTTGTCCAATAATTATAATCTAGTTGATTTTTGCAGGAGAACTATTACTGTGGAAGAGAGGAACTCCGTGGCGGCTGACTGGGTACGGGATGGTGACTGGAATTGACTGAGACTACAAGACATTCTGCTCCCGGAAGCCTTAGGCAGACTTGCAGCTTGTGTACCTCCCAGATCTGATGCAGGCCTTGATCTTTTAACGTGGGGAGCTACTAGCAGTGGGCAATTCTCAGTAAGGAGTGCTTATTTCCTGATCGAGAGACCTCCTCTAGCCTCTAGACATAATATGTTTAAGGCTATATGGAAATGGTGTGGGATGGAACGCATTAAAGTCTTCATATGGATGGCATATCTGAATAACCTTGCAACGAAGGAGTGGAGAAGTACCTGCTCGGACTTTTCCCCCCTGTGTGATCTATGCAACTCAGGCAGTGAAGATGTGCTCCACATTCTGAGAGATTGCTGGTTTGCGAAGCGCATGTGGCTGAAATTAGTTAATCCCAGGTATGTAGCTTCATTTTTCGCTGCTGGACTGAAGGATTGGATTGCTCTAAACATGAAGCGTGAGATAGGCAATAGACCTGATTTCTGCTGGAATTTGGTGTTTGGTGTATCTATTTGGTACCTATGGAGATGGAGGAACTCTAGTATATTTGTTAACAACTTTGTGAGGCCCTCAAATCCTGAGCAACTTATTATTCATAGCTGGAAAACCTTTGTCAATCAGCACTAGTGTAATGGATACCAAGGTGCTCTTAGGCTTTGGACTTATTCTTTAGGGCCAAGGTTCGAGCCCTTGGGGAGGCGCCCTTGGTATTTACCAAGGGACAAATCCTCCAAGAGGAGGAGGACAATTCCGCCCTGTGAGGGGCCGATCAACCCCGGGTGTAAGCGGTGCGCCGTGAGGGGGACGAACCAGGTCCTTACCCGGTGGGGGGTCGTTACACATCTGAGGTCTCTTTATCACTCGGCTGAGCAGGAGGATGCTAACGTTTGTCAGAGGCGATGGCAAAAACCACTTGAAAGGTGGTATAAGCTCAACGTTGATGGAGCAGTGGTCATTCGGTCCGCTAAAGCAGGTTGTGGGGGGGTCCTGAGAAATTACAAGGGAGAGTGGATGGTTGGTTTTGTTAAGGAGCTGGGTTTGTGTGACGCTAATTCAGCTGAAGAGTGGGCAGTTTTTGAAGGATTGAAGCTGGCTTGGGAGTTGGAGTTAAGCAGATTATTTTGGAGACTGATGCCCGTGACTTGATTCTCAGACTAGAGGATGAAGGGTACCAGACTAGGAGTGTATTGTTCGAACAAATCAAGGCCATGGTATGCAGAGAGTGGCAGGTGAATCTGAGATATATTCCAAGAGAGGTCAACCGCCTTGCTGATGCGTTGGCCAAACTTGGAGTATCGAAGACAGATATTTTAGGTTGTTGCCCAGCCCGCTTGCAGATATGGCTGGATCATGATGCTCTGGGATTGAATTCCCCTGTGTCTTAGTTTTGCTGTTATTTTTGTAACTCAGGCGTTTTAGCCTTCCCTATTACCAAAAAAAAAAAAAAAAAAAAAAAAAAAACAATTCTCTTGAAACTTCCCATCATCTATATAAATAATTCCTAAATTTAAGATCAAATACTATGTCCTTAAACTTTCACAATCCCCCAAATAAGTTTCCCTAACAAAAATTAATTCGTCACTTCAAAGTCAATCACCTCATAAACCAACATAATTAAATGAAATAACAAATGATTAAAAAAAAAAAAAAAAGCATATTCAGTTGACATGTAAATTTTGCAGCCAGATGTAAAACTGTATTTGATCAGTCCTAGAAGCAATAACTGAACTTTTTTAATTAAAAAAAAAAAAAAATCCCTTACAGTTCATGTTTTATCATTCGTCAAGCAGAAACCAGTAATACATTATTTTCACATCTCAAAGGAGAAATCAAATTAAATTAACAAAGAAAAACGACATGACTAAATGTGTTTGGTGCACTTAAGACCTTGTCTTTGTACAACAATCAGGTAAATGTTTGTTTTCCCAACAAACTTTTTTTTTTCATTAAATAATGTTCAAAGAATTAAGGAAAAATCACACTCAGGTCCCAAAAAAAAAAATCCATGAAAGTCCTAAAGCAAATCCCCTATCAAAAAACTCCCTAAGGACTTCATTGATATTAATTCTAAATATGAAATTACCTTTTTGCCCTCATTGATTAAGTTATATGATTGTATGCATGTACTTGTCAATCGCCACTCTATACATTGTCAAAATAGTTACATGCACTTGTCAATAGAAGCTATTTTACTTAACATAAATTGGCACATACACTTATCAAAATAGGAAAATATACTTGTCAAAATAGACACATATACTTGTTAAAATAAGCAGATAATCTCATCATTTGACAAGTTTTCAAAGTAAGTACATATGTCAAAGTAGTCAAATAAACTTGTTAGATTACGCACATTAACTTGTCACAATAGACAAATAAACTTTTTATTGTATTAAGTTGTCAAAGTGGACAAATAAACTCGTCAAAGTAGTCACATAAAGTTGTTAAATTATGCACGTTAACTTGTCACTATAGGCAAATAAACTAATCATTTTATAAATTGTCAAAGTAAGCACATAAACTTGTCAAAATATGCGCACAAACTTGTCAAAGAAAAATACACATGCCATTTTATAAGTTGTCAAAGTAGGCACATAAACTTGTCAAAGTAGTCATACACTTGTCAATTTATAACTTATCAAAATAGGACACATAAACTTGTCAAATTACTTAACCCTAATTTGTCACAATAGGAAATTAAACTTGCCATTTCATAAATTTTCAAAATAGGCACATAAACTTGTCAAAGTAATCACATAAACTTATCAAAGTACACACATGAACTTATCATTTTATAAGTTGTCAAAATACAAATAAACTTGTCAAACAAGTCACACACTTGCCAATTTATAACTTGTTAATAAAAGCATATAAACTTGTTAAAATACACACATTAACTTGTTACAATAGGTAAATAAACTTGTCATTTATAAGTTGTTAAAGTTGGCAAATAAAATTGTCAAAGTAGTTGCATAAACTTGCTATTTTATAAGTTAATGTAAACTTGGCAACAACAAGGTTTAGGATTTATGTGTCTATTTTGACAAGTATATGTGACAATTTGTGTTAAGTAAAACAACTCCCGTTGATAAGTGCATGTTCCTATTTTTTATTTTTATTTTTGAAACCGGTGCCATCAAAGGCTGGTGTAAGTACCACTGGTTGTGCATGTACCTATTTTGACAATACATAAAGTGCGATTGACAAATACCTGCACCTAATCATATAACTTAATCAATGGGAGCAAGAAGCCAATTTCACATTCAAAATTAATATCAATGTAGTCCCTAGAAAACTTTTTGATAAGAGAATCTGCTTTAAGACTTTTTTGTGATTTTTTCTAGTCCTTAGGATCTGAGTGTGATTTGCCCAAGAATCAAAGGGCTCAACATGAGTATTATCCCAAAGTATTGTTAGATGATAACGGTAGACGTTGATTGCGCGGCAGGATCCTATCGGAATGCTCCGGGAACTCACGCACTGAAAACGCATTACAATATCAGAATTGAGGTTTAAGGTTCAAGTAATTCAGATAACATGCCAAAGCCTACTGAAATGAAAACCAGAAACCTCTTGTTATTTGTCCATTGCACAATCCAAGGACTTTGGGGCAAAAATACAATCCACATTCCTCGTACTGAAATTTCATTGCACAGTACTGATATATACACATATATGTCTTGTGTGTGTGTGTGTGTAATAACTCTAATTCATAAGTTTAAGCACTGGTTAAATTAATATTTCTTAAATCCTAAAACTTACCCCACAATGCAGTTTTTCCTGCAAATATGCAGGCACAAAGTGGAAGATATTTTTTGGGTCATGGTAACTTGCAGCCTAATGTAAAGGCAAATGGACGCCATGAGAAATTAGACCTTGATCATTTGTCAATGCTGCGGATCAGCTTGAAGGCAAGAAGATGCGACCATCATTTCAAAATTTGTCCATCAATTTATGTAAATTCCTTTTATAGAAGCTTTCATGCAGTTAAAAACCATCAATATACAACTACTCAAGCTTGAGGCATACGGCATACCTAAAATGAACAAGACAGTTTTTCGGAGTCAGAGGCGCCGAACAATGATGGAGTTCCCTTAAATGCAAGTCATCATGTCGAACTCCTCCATGGGTTGGTCTATCTTTTCAGTTCAAGACAAGCTATTCATTCAGTGGACAGATCATTTGATCGGACGCAGTTTTATAACATAAACCATCACACACAGTAACAGAACAATAATATATAAAAGAACCAACCAATCTTGAATTCACACAATGTTTCAATAAACAGTACGACCTAATTTTTAAGACTAAATAAATATAAAGAGTGTGCGTTTGCATCTCTAACAAAAGGCAGGCTTGAGGAAGGAATTCTATCGTACAAGATCCATGTTCCACAGGAATTTTACCGCAAATCATAACACTGTCCGTCTCCTAAGGACATGCATATAAAAACTTTAAGGAAAAGAAACATACCTCCATATATGAAAAAAATCTGCAGCTCAATGATTTCCAGAGAACAATTTTGATGCATAATAAATTTCTCAGACCGTGTAAAATCTTTGGAGGTTTATCCCCTGCAAGATGTTCCTGCAATCGTCAGACAACATAATCCATCCAACAGATGTATACCTGAAGTTAAAATGAACTAGAAGAGTATTAGATGTTCCTGCAACCAGTTATGACCTTTTTTGTACAGATTATTACAAGATCAGATCATATCGTAATTCCAATTCACTTTGAATGGTTCCGCTGCATCAGATTCAGAAAGAACTAAGATTGATAAAGTTTGAAGAGCATTATCTGATGAAACAGGGAATATAATACATTTATATAGATCATTCCTCAACTTCTGGAGCAAATCTGGAGAAACATCTGGAGGTAACTGTTGCAGTAAACAGCTTGAACTGCAATACGAGGGACACTGTTTCTGCAAAATAAACTTTTTCTGGGGGCTTTGGGTTGGGGGGAAGGATATAAACACAGAAGCTAGCCAGGTTTTTTTCAGCAAATGAAAAGGTGATTTTATTAGAAATATTAAATGTATGTACAATAGGCCTTGTTCTCTGATTTGTAAGAGCTACAAACAGGACAGTGTTTGCTAGAATATAATCACTAAGGATACTAACTTGTACTTTGAACAAAAAGATCTTTACAGTGGAAGTCACAAACTTTAACACGAGCAAAATCTGAAACAGCTGGAAAAGTCACTCAAGCAACTTGGGGAGGAGTCTTCTACCAAAGAATCTATATAACCTAATTGTGGACAGGATAGCTGAAAACCATCCCATATAACTAGTCGTTTCTTAAAATTACTTTGTTTCCTTTGTCATTCAGTATAATGAACAGGACTATACAAAGGGCAGCTTCAAACCCTTATATTCAAGTCTGCAAGGTCATCCATTGGAATTCCAAGGCCCATAAAATCCTCATCTTGTTGTAAAGCCTCTTCATCCAAATTAAAAAATGAAGTAAAATCCTCCTGACCTTGGCCACCAAGATCATCCCCAAGTACATCCATTCCAGGCAACTGAAGGTGGGATAAATCAATTGGCCCAGGATCATCCAACACACCCATGCCATATTCATCTTTTTCCTTGGAATTTCTATCTGAAGTTTCATTCAACTTTGAAACAGAAGGCAATGCGGGTGATGATTGCTCTGATAGCTTGCCAACAAGACCATTGACAGAAACAGAATGCTGAGTTGCTTTCTGCTTAGGCTTTGTTTTAGATTTTCTTTCTCCCTTAGCACTGGATAGTGCTGGTCTACCAAGTTTGGTAGATCCACTTCGTACATCTCTGCTGTGTCCCTTTCCATCTCTGTCTCTCTCACTCCTCTTTCCTTTTGCACTGATTGATAGAGAATTTCCAATGCCTGATGGAGCACTTGAAGTAAATGTAGAACCACCAACATCATCAAGTGGCAATTCCCTCTTCTTCACCCTGTTCGACCACAGATCTTCCTTCCCACTTGTTTGTTCAGATGTAGGAAGAACATCTGATGAATTGAAATCAAGATTGTCCATATTCTGACTAAATTGTGAAGGGCTCTGTTGTGAACCCATTGAAGCTGCAGAGAGAAAAGGAAGTTAGAATAAAATAATGACCAACAACACAGGCAGAAAAGAAAACAAGATATAACAAAATGGACAGGACAAAAATAGCATATAAAATTAAAGTTATCTGAGCAGGCAGCCTAAAACGGTCACATCAGACTGCTTGATAGAAGCAGCATTTTCCTAGAGCATTCAATCCAAAGACAACGAAGAAGACACCTGTTCTTGCTTCCAGAGAAAGGGAAGGATATAGTCTTGAGAGTTCACCCTCCCTGACATCTGCTTGCACAGTACTAAGCTGGGAAGATGCAGCAAGGAACATGTCCATGAATAAAGGCTCGCTAAAGCAGCTTTTGCCTGTATCTTCAAATTGATGGCATCGTTCCAAAGTTCGTTTAACAAATGCCAATGCTGCTTGCTTGGCCATTTTGTTACTTGAACTCTTCCCGCTCGAGGAACCAGGACCCCGACAAGCCTGCAAAACAAAAATGCCCATTCACTCAGCCATAAGACCTAATTTCAATATACAGAGAACAGTGAATGTCAAGGAGATTACCATGTACTTCTCATAAGCCATAACAAGAAGTTTGTCTAGAGCATTCTGTTCAAATTCCCTGTTAACCAAAATTTTATCATTCCATTCAGAACAAGACAAAAACATTAAATCAAATAATCAGCATATAATTGGCTGTGCAATTACTTCTTTTGAAGCTCTTTTTTTACTGAGGCACACTTCATTAATCTGTCCAGCAAGCCTTTCTTCTTGGACACCTAAAATATAAGAAAATGAATCTAAATGATTTGCATAAAAATAAACTTCATCAAATTTGTAATATTTATTAATCATCTATCTCCAACTCTACAACTGACTGGGGTATTTAAATAAAGTTGGGAAGCAATACATAATATATCCACTTATAAAAATTAAATGACACGTCCCAGTTACCAAAAAAAAGGACAGTTCATACCTGTCCTTGGTATTTCTCCTCTAACCTAGCAATGTCCCCACAAATTCCTTCGTCATCATTTTGTGACATGTCAGGCTTGAAAAAGAAAAGGAAATCAATATCATAAAATAATGATGATTATGTAACAGACTTGTGACAGAAATAAGGAGCAAACCAGAAGCCATAGTTTAGCAGAATCTGATATATCATAGTAGTAATTATCAACAGGATCATATGACAGAATAAAGAAACGAGAAACAGATGAGTCAATAGCAAAGTGAGTTTACCACTGGCTCTGGGAAAATCCCAATGCTTTGAAGCTCTAAAAGAAGTTTTTCATTCACATCGAGGTTGTCATATTCCAACTCTGAACAGGTCAAACCAGGAAAAATAGCTTTGTCTTGAAGTGAACCATTTGTAGAATTACCAAAGCTTGCATTCAACCCAGATGTTGGAATAGTAGCTATATCGCATTCGGTCTCATCATATTCTGGTTTCCCAGTTTTTCTATGTCCATTATAAGCAAAATGGCACGAAAACAGAGTATCTACCCTCGAGTGGTGATCCAAACTGCTCAGTTCCAACTCCCCATCAGGCACATATTCAGATTCATAAGCATCAAAACTGAAATCTTCACTTCCACTGCCAAAATCCTCCTCCAAGATAAGAGCCGCCATGACCCTTTGACAGAGGGGAATTACATTCTGATCTACTTTAGCAAGTTGTAATTGTTCCTGCACAACTCCAGCAGTACTTTGAACGCCAAGTCCGGTATCTCTTTCACCACCAATCAATGCAAAACCATTAACGACTGCTTCACAACCATCAACATTAGAAGAAACTGGTGTTGGCACAGGTGCACTAGATTCAAGATTTTCCTGAGGAAAAATGAAGTATTAAAATTAAAAAAAAAAAAAAAAAAAAAAAGTTATTACACCATGAGTGTCTCTCAAAATTTTAGACTTCTTAGATCAATTCAACCATGCTTTAATCATCTGTAGAAGAAAAATACAATTTATAAATGCTAAACGGGAAAAAAAAATTGTGGATATCAGAGCTGCTATGGTGTATTTGAGTCACATGGCAAAACTGATGCCTTCCGTGTGCTAAAACATTTACATTAGCTTACACTGTGAGTTCTGTTTCAGTAATTTTACTACAGCAGTTGGTGCTTCAGGTTGACTAGGACTAAGATTTCTTTTTAGTTTGAATCCAAGTTTTTATGGAAAAGACTTGCCAAACTGCATGGCTCCTGTTTCCGTTCCGTACATCACCCTCTCTTTAGTAAAGAATAAGCAGACAGGGAGGAAATTATATTCAAATTTGAATATGATTTTGTTCAAAAATTTTTTTATCACAATCTATTACAGAACATGTTTAAAAATAAGCAGAATATATCAAAGTATACAATGGTACCTGCATGCAGCATCAGGCAATAAAATATTTTTTAATAGAACAGAGAGAAATCTAATGTAGGACAAAAAATGTCAAAATCAACCAAAGATTACCATTATGCAATGACATTAAGGAATTTCTTATTTGGAATTACTAACAGAAAACAGCCAAAAAAAAAAGAACAAATCTGCAAAGTTATTTTCACTCACCGGCAGAATAAACAATCATTCAGAGCTATATTAGTTTTGATGACATTACATCATCAAATCGAACTAAAAAGAGATTTAAGATGAAATAAACCTACTAGCCAAGATGGGGGGTTCAGATATCTTCTTCCTCTTTGATAAATGCTTATGCATAAAATAGTTTATAGGTTAAAATCATTTCACTGCAAATATCAGAACCGCTGCTCAATTATACTTTTTTCTTACATTCAAAAAGCCCATGGCTTGCTTATGTGGGACAAGGGCGCCACTGGACACATACTGAATCACACGACAAATTTTGTACAGAATGGTAGCCATAGAAATAGTTTTGTCATAAATCAGTACCTTTTGCCTCCAATAATTGATATCTTCCTCAGATATCCAACCAAAGAAAGGCTCCATCTGCCTCCAGAATGGGCTTGAAAAGGCACGAGCTGCAGCAACAAAATCAAAACTACTACATCAGAGACAGCACTTCGGCTATCAAATAAAGATGATATTTTAGTAACATCCCTACCAGAGGTAATAACAGCATTTGCAGCAGCCAACAGCTCTTCATGCCCATCGTCTGATCCAACTAAATAAATTAAATAAAAAGTCAACTGTTAAATAGAAGCACTATATCTATAGGTTTATTCAATTATTCTTTCAGAAGAACTTTTACTAGTACCGAGAAAATCTGCTGCTGTGTTAATAGCAACATGCTTTTGACGTGTATACGCCTTACGATCTGAAAGTTTCCTGGTAGGGGGACGGCCTGCCTTGCTGCATAATTTTTTATTTAAAAATAGGCTTGTAAGACTTCTATTGAGATGTTCAAATAATTCCATAAAAATATGTCAAATTAGCAACCAAATTTACATTTACAGATAATTGAATAGGAAGCTACTAACCTTTCACTCTTCTCAAGGCCTAGTCTTGCACTTCGAAGTTGTTTTGCTGTCCCCACATTTCCAAGTTTTTCAGATGTAATAGGCATCAGAGATCCTGTGGAAGTAAAACCCCTCCCTGTCCTCCCTTGCCTCCGAACACCATCTCCATGTTCTTCCCCAGAAACAAGTTTGTTCTTTCTTGTTGACAGGACCAAGTTAGAAACTTTTTGAACACTTTGTCCAGGTTTTTGATCTATTTCATCAGATTTCCTGCCTTTATCTTTCGATTTGGTCTCAGCTACCCCAGACTCTTCACTTTCAGATAAGGCAGCAGATGAAGATAAAGGATCACCTTTTAATTTAATTTGCTGAGGAGAATTGCCAGCTAAACGCCGGGCAAATCCCAGCCCAAGATCATTCCCAGCCACATCAGATGCAGTATCCAAAGAAGGAGAATCATCATTACTAGAAACAATGGGCATGAAATTTGTCCGTCTGGCAGTGCGGGAATTCTTTTGGGGCCTCTGCGCAGCCCATTGGGCTACAGGTGGAGAGGATGACCGTGTTGATGCCACACGTTTGCGATTGCTCATGCTAACACCAGCAGGGGGCTTGGTGTTACAATGAGACAGCTCCCAATCATTAGATAAAGCTGCTTTAGGGACAACTGGAGACAGCTTGGGTGCAACCCCTGATCCTGATCGTGGAGCCCGAATAGAAGTATGCATTTTAGTATTTGAGGTGGGGCTAGCTGAATTAAATTCATCACGAACAGTTGTCCTAGGCAATGCATAGAATGTAGAGATTAATTAAAAACAGAATGAATCACAAAGATCAGTGGGTATTTCGCAAGGTACACATAAGGAAACAAAAGAAAGGAACAACTACACCAAAAAGAGAATATGTAGAAAGCAACATGAAAAAGAAAATACTGAATGCAGAGGTTAAAAGCATGTTCTTTCTGAAAGCATTGATCATGGAAAAAAGTAGTGTCTCATATTTTGCACTTACTTGTTAATAGCTCTGAAATTAACCCTTTCTTTGTCAGAATTGATAGGACGATCCCGCCTATCATTAATGAGGGAACTATTATCTTGGTCATTTCTAGGAGTAGAGGCACGTACACCCAGCCCAGTCTGTTGAGAGGTGCCATCTGATTTTCCAGCTCCCACAGTTCCATTTGAAACTCCCCTATACAAAGCCCCATTAATATATTATAATCCCATAATTGATCATAGAGAAATAATAACTGGAATCAAGAAACTCTAGTAACATGATATCTTTTACTGAGGAGTTCAAAATTATAATACTCAAATCTAGATATAACCAACATTTTCTTCTTAAAAGATTCATGGACTGCTTAATTGATTGATTTTTAAGCTTACTAACCACTACTTCATATATAGTGACACAGAAACTGATGAGATACTTATTTCCATGTGCGTGTAACTGCATATGGTACCAAACAAATCAAGCAACAGAGTCAACAGTTATATGCCAAAATGCAACTCATGCATATCCTTAAACATATGATCAAACGATAATATCACCAGCAAAAACAACGCATTTTATTACAGTTCAATTAATGACACAAGGAAAACAAAGGTAACAATCAGAAACTAGCACAACTCCATACATAAAAGCATGCATGCATACAAACGTATATGCATATAGCATCACACACACAACTTTCTCACCCTAGAATCTACATTAAGAGGCGTGGCTGAGAGGATAACAACTTGCATTTAATACCTGATAATTATAATAAATCAAAATTTTAAACCATCAAAGGCTTCAAGGATAAACCTCTAACATTGTCCT
This sequence comes from Acacia acuminata, assembly GCA_019022655.1. Lineage (NCBI taxonomy): Eukaryota > Viridiplantae > Streptophyta > Magnoliopsida > Fabales > Fabaceae > Acacia > Acacia acuminata. The sequence goes on from JAFJYI010000016.1 coordinate 5,358,631, forward strand.
ACCACTATTCTTAAGGAATAGAATAAACAAAATAGCTTCACATGAATATGATAATAAAAGTTCTCATCAAAATAATACCGTAATAATTAGCAAGAAAGGGAAAAGTACATATATTCATTGCATTAATACCTAAAAGAATGGGAATCGTTACTCAATTTAGACCGAGTATCAGTAACAAGTCGCTGTTGTACTCCCTGTTTAGATTCCTGAAAGGCATCAATAGGTTTAGTCAATGCTGCACTAGGAGAACCATCAGGTTTGATGCAGGAACGCTTCTTCTTCATTCTTGACTTTTCCCAGCCATCTCCTCCAAGGGGTAGAGCTCGTTCCTCACCCTGAACAGCACTGCTACTGGCAAGCCGTAGCATATCCTTATCTCTTTCTACAGTGCCAGATGGCCTGACATGAGAACTAGTCCGCACATCCATCTGCATTTAGAGAGAGAGAGAGAGAGAGAGAGTTAAGTTTTCCTCCACGGGCCCTAAGCATACTGAATCAATCTGAAAGATGATTCATGATATAAAGAAAAATATACAGAGTTATTATTACATCACAAAGACTGAAAAGCATAATCTTCAATTTATTGCTGTTTTGCAAATCCGTTCACCATGGTTTGTTGCCATGGTCTCTTGCATGCTGCTGGAAATTAGTGGGTATATCCTTTTATCCCTCAGTTTGGTTGGTGCTTTAATTTGGCCGTTGATTTGGTTAGCTGTTATAGTTGTATCTGGAGTTTTTAAGTTTTGTCTTGTAAACTTCTTTTAATTTCACATATGGTTTGTGATGATGTTCTATGTGTGGTTATCTTTCTGTACTTATCTTCCTTCTTCATATAATAAAATTGGTCATTAAACGAAAAAGTTTTATTGCTGTTTTCATCACAGCAATGAGAAAGGCATAACAAAAATTTAAAGTTCATGAAACACATGCTTGCAAGATTAAGAGTGGTGTCACCAAGTTTGTAAAGCATAATTGTCGATTTATTTCTAATTTCATCACAACAGCAAGAAAGGCACAACAGAAATTTAAGGTTCAAGAAACAAATGCGTACAAGCTTAAGAGTGGTATGCAAAATTTAATAACTGTATTCAAATAGATGCACAGTTAGATATAAAGACCACATCCCAACCAGAGAAACAGGGCAAAAGTTCTAACATACAACTCTAGCAAAGGAAAATAACATAGAACAGACATATGGAAAGCACTACAGAAGGAGCACAGCTTCAAATATGCTACTGGAAAGTGTATATTACTTGTAAGTTACAGTCATGTATTTGCTTGAAACAGCAAGAATCCAAATAAGCAAAAATATTGGGCATTAGTAGGAATGAAATTATGAGTTTGGGAAGCTAGCAAACATGCAACTGCAAAATTCCAGGATACTTACCCTTACATCAACCAAAGAAGTTCGAGTGCGCTTGTTTGGAACAAGATTCTTGGTTCGCTCTTCTGTCTTTTGCTGCTCAAGTTCATAACCACCAGTGACAGCATGACCTTGAACTCCAGCCTTACCTCCACTTGGTCCCAAGACTGATCGATCACTTAACATGACACCAGAACGATCATTAGAAAAGCATTCTGATCGAGATCTCTTCTTTGAAGGAATACTTGGGAAAACTTTGTTGAATACAGATAAGGCTTCATTAAAGGTTTTTGCACGTTGCCTGTCAAATAACAAAATGATATTAAACAGCTTTATTTTAATGTTAGTTTGCAACTAGTACTGCATTAAAAAATAATATAAAAAAATTACCTAGCCTTCACTGAGCTTTCACTTAATCCAGCCTTTACTCGCTTTATTTCTTCTGGTACTGGGTTGGGAACTAGTTTGGCTTTAGAAGTACTAGGTGAAGATTCATCAGGTGGAAGCCCAAGAGCAACATTGACATGTCGTTTGAGATCCACTTGACGATTAGACTTATGCTCTGCAACCACCAACTTCGGATCAAATCGCAAATGTTTAAAAAAGCTTGTCACATCCCCTTGTGTCGCTGAAGAACTGCTTCGTGACATGTTAGGCAGAGATGATAGAATTGGATTTTCCATGCTTTCACGAAAGCTACCTGATCTATCTAGTGAAGCAGCTATCTGGGATCCACGCTGCCCAGCATACAACGGTCTGTCAGGACTACTAGAAGATATATCAAACTTACTAGATGTTGCCATTGCGTTAGTTCCCACACATCCTTTGAGACAAGAATCCACACCAAAGAATAGTGCATATCAAAGATAGAGCACTATGGCACATAAAGTGCAAATCTAATTTGAAGAAGAATCAGACAACACACCTGAAAATGAAATGATCAAATTCATACCATAAATTGAAATTAATCTCCATCCAGTGAGACATAGAAAAGTAATTCTTACAAATTTAAAGACAAAATGGATTTTTAAGACAGCACAGAAGATTCATCGAGATCGTTAGTAAAAAAGATACTTGAAGTCCCATAGTCTCTCTGATAAGAAAAGGCCTGATATAATCAACATGCTCGCAAATTATGCCACAAGAAAATATTATCAAAAGAATCAAAGAATACACAAAAATCTACAAATTTAGAGATGTTAAAAAACTGAAATTGCCAGCACCAGCATTACCACAAGTCATAACAGACGGCTTGTCAAGAAGGACAATAAAAATATGAGGAGGAGGAGAAAGAAAGCTAGCAAGCATGTAATTAGAAGAAAACCCAACTCTTTATATGGTACAGATAAGACGGTAATCTATTTAACAAATCTCACAATTTACAAAATATTATCATTTCATGCATACCATCCCATCCTGCTCTTTATAAAAAGCCATATCCAATTCTGACATCAGTAAGTTGTTTGACCTCCCCTTGCTTCTTCATTTTTTTAAACAAATATAAGGTCAAATTTATGTGATGCTATATGTTTCCCTTATGCAGATATCTTTCAAAACCAAAGAACATTAAATTAAGAACAGCTGAATTTAGCACCCCTGGGCACTATCATGTGATTTTTGTTTTTTTTTTTTGTCGGGGGAGGGGGGGGTGGAAATTTTTTTGACAATCCTAACATGTCAGCATGGTGCTGTGCTGATGCATCGCAAGCAAGCTCAACTCGCAGAAGTCACATAGATTGCATTTTAGCACCAAATGAATATAATTAATCAACCCTTTCTAACTGTAACATTAATATTTGACAGAAATTCCGTGATACCAACTGAATAATACTTTCCATATGCGTCATCCAGTTACAACAGATGCACAAAGTAGCTAATCTCCTTCCTCCTGTCCCCCCCAACCCGTATTCCCTAGCTCTTACGCTCACTTAGTTCAAATCGTCACCAGCTCATATCAGGCAATGACAGCAGGTTAAAAATTCTTATGCAACTTAAACCCAAGCATTTTTCCTCCTCGCATATATGCTAACATTATTGTAAGTAAATTTATCATAAAAAGCAAAAGAAATTAAATATGTATCCGTCAACAATATAAGTTCGGTTGCCTATGGTCTAGCTACTTCATGCATGCAGAAACGCCTGTCCTCTGTTGCTTCCACCACTGTTTAATAAGTGCCGTCAATTATTTTTTTTTGAAAAAAAAAAAAAAAAACCAGACATAATTAAAATTAAATCCTAGGGTTTGAATCAACCTTAAACCACGAAGAGAAATCACAAACTAAGTTAATCGACAGTAAAGCATCACAAATCCGAAAAACAAAACCCTAGAAGTTAAATCAACAAATACCGAAAAGAAAAGGAAAACAAATCAAAATTGAACGATAAAATCTATCTTCAATCTCGCAATGATGAACTAGAGAGCTATAAATTTTGCTTCAGCAACTTGAATTCCCTCACCGGAAGAATTGCAGAGGTCGCTTGTCGGAATTGGATATCGTAAGTAGTTGCCTGAGTTGGAGCTCCAAATCGTACGAAGCCATGGAGGACGAGGAGTCCGGTGTTTTGATCGGCAATGAATTGGACCATTCTGAAATTACGCCTTTTGCCCATGCGGCTTCGGCTTTTGTATAGTCAATATGAGCATTTGAGAGGGGTATTACCGTCATAACGATGTTCAATACGGTATATAACTGGCAAAAGAATTACATGTGATTGTGCTACCCTGTACTATGGCACACATAAAACATTATATACGCAATCCAAGGGATTCCTAGATTTCGGTATTATCCTCCTCCAATAGTAATTTTTTCCTTTTAATCGAGTACATTAAATTGCAACATATCCTTTAAAAATGTTTATTCACGTAAATTTGAAAAAAAAAAAAAAAAACTCAACTTACCTATTTGTTTCGCATACCATAATTCATGATTAAAAAACTCTAATCACTATTTCAAAAAATCGGCAAGTCTTTTAAGTTATTGACTCACCAAATAAGCTGAATTAACTTGTAGATTACTCCCTATGTCCTTTGTATAAGTGTCTCAGATTTGAATGGTCTTAGTTTTTTAATAAATTTTTATTGATATTTTTCATTGTTTTTATTCATAAAAATTTAGATAAGTTATGTATGTGTTAAAGAATTAATGCCTTTATAAAATTATTTTATAATTTAATTGTTCATTATTTCAAAAATAGATATGTTTGAAAGATATTTATTAATTGAAATTCTCTTTCATATCTATCATGTTTGTTTATTTTTATAATCAGGATGTTATTTGTAAGATTATTATGTTTTTGGAAATAGTACCACCTCTTGATTGAAACCCTGTTATTATCTATAATGAGTGCAATTTTTTTTTCCATTTTAAATATAAGATATGATTGGCTTTTTTTGAAAAAATTAAAGAACATAATTAAATTACTTTAAAATATTTATATTTATATTCTTTTTCTCAAACTAATCAGTCTAACTAATAAACTAATATATAATCTCGGATACATTATAAATGTTATATGATTAAGTAATTTATTTAGTTTCATTTATCTCTCCCAAAAAAAGTTAACTACATCTTATATTTAAAATCAAAAAGAATATAAATTTGAGAAATAAAATAAATAAGAATATTATATTGAGATGGAAAGTAAAAATTTTAACTAGTTATTACATTCAAGACGGAAAAATACTAAGTTTTTAGTTATTACATTCAATGAGAAGAGTATGCAAGTTTTTAAGTTGATTTAATCAATGAAGAAGAGTGTGTGATGCACACCGTTTTAATTGATATAAAAAATTGACAAAAATTGGTTAGGTAACAATATTGTCTATTTGGCTCTTCTTTCAATCATTCGATTGCACAAACGAATGGGATGAAAAATAGAGACAAAATAGAGAGAGAGAAGATATTTGAGCGGATTTAGGTTAGGTCAACCGAGTGTATCAAATTGGACCGTCTCTTGTAAGAGAATAAAGGAAAAAAGATAGAGGGGAAAAAACGGAATAAAAAATTTATTTAAAAAATATTTTTCCATCTATTTAAAAATAATAATTTTTTTTAAAGTTTTTGAATATTCATTTTGATTTATGTTAAATAAATACTATCTTGGTCCTAAATATAAAATCTAATTGACTTTTTTGATAGATTAAGGAAACTAAATAAATTATTTAATTAATCATGTTATATGTTATGTTTGATTAAATTATATATCAATTTATAAGTTAGATAAATTAGTTTAGAGGAAAGGGATAAATATAAATACATTAAAATAATTTAATTAGCTTCATTAATATCCTAAAAAAATCAATTAAGTCTTATATTTAATACGAGAGGTAGTACTAAGCAAGTGTGGGTGCTGATTTTGATGACAATGAAAATACATGTCTTAAAGGGTTGGGTTTCTCTCATAATCTTTTTTCTCATTATTCCTCATAATCTTTCAATCATATCCGTCTAATCAATCACAATATTACTTTAACATTTCTCTTCTCTTCCCAATCAATGCTCAAATTAACTGATGAGAAAAAAGATGAGGAGATGATCCTCTTCCTGGCTTAAATGTTGGCAATAGAATTTTATGCCTTTGTTGTCTAATCTAGTTTATTTTAGACCAATCAGAGTTCGATATAATTTTTCAAAACTGATTTGTGTTACAAAGGGGAAAAATAAAACATATTACACACACACACACGTGTGTGTGTGTCTCAAGAAAGAAACCTCTTTCAATTTCTTACTAACAAAGAAAAAGTCGTGCCCTTTCAGCTTCACCATTTGAATTGCATGTTATTCAATAATTGAGACTTCTTGTAAGAAATTAATTTTTCGTTTCTGGTAAAATCATGTTGAACATGGTAATTTCTATGCATCACTATACAAATGGAGTACAAAAATTAAAATTAAAATTAAAGCTTAAAAGCAATATTTGCCCTTTTGTAGTGTATGTATAAGTTTCATTTTGGTTCAAGAGTCAATATTGTCATTTATTATACAGTATTAAATATAAAAATATACACCAAATCACAGTATTTGCACAATGATGAACATCTCATTTTTCTGTGTACAATGCTCATGAAACCACATATATTGGTAGTTTTTTTTTTTTTTATTGTACCTTTTTTGGGATCACATGCAAACAGTCTATTCACGTGATTAAAGTATAATTTTAGTAATTTTAATGAATTCTAAAAGAATCTTTATTGATTAAATTATTGCCTTTTGTTATCACAATATTGTGCCTATTTGGCATGGCGTCTGACAGTCAAAAAAGTCTAGTGGAGAGGGTCAAAAGCTCAATGGAGAAAAAAATCACATCTCTTGCATATAAGCTTTTATCCCAAAGCAGCTTCAAAGAAAAAGACATAGATATATATCAACTTCTCACGACAAGATATGGCTTTCTGGCTGGAAAGCATGAAATGCAAGTTAAAATTTTACCTTCCTGTTCTTCGCATTTGTCACCTATGTTCTCTCACTGTCGTCAGCCATGGCCAACCTTAGATCTCAGTGTCCAGTGGTTGAATCTCTCTCTAATCTCGGTGTCCAATTGGTATGGTTGTGGTTCAGGGTTCTGCTTCTCCAATCTCTCTATGACTCACTCCCTTTTTCTCTCTCTATAAACCAGATGAACCCTACCCTGCTTCATCTCTTATATATTCATTGATGATGAGAAACAAAGGAGTAGATGGAGAAGAAGGAGATCAGTGATAGTATATGGAATGCCTGCTCAATCCAACAGCAACAAAAAAATAAGGTTGATGTGTATAGGTGTGAAAGTAGGAAACTCTTGGAACTGGGAAGAGCTCTCTCATGGGCCCGACCTTTAGATAAATATCACTGCATTCGGGGGAAAAAAATATCACTGCATTCTCATAATTCCATTAACCTCTTGTTAGGCGCTTGTTTAATAATTCAGGATCCAAACTTGGTGGCTGTGAGTCAAACTCTAGAAGTTGTTTGTATGCATTCTAATTTGTATACGGTTTTATTCATTAAATATATTTAATTATTAAGCACTTTAGTGTTTTTTTTTTTAAAACGTAATTTTACTATTTTTTAACAAATTTACATTTAAATTTAAATTTTTATCTTCGATTATCACATAATATACAATTAATATATCTGTGTGTGTGTAGTTAGTGGTGTAACCAGGATTTTATGTTTATGTGTGCATAATTAGTGGGACTGCCCCTTTTTTTTAAAGGAAAGTTTAAAATGCATTAAAAAAAGAAAAGAATATAGACAAAAAAAGAAAAGAAAATTTAATTATATAGATTGCTCAAAGCAAAACGAATCGAGAAGCCATAAATTTAACAATAAATTCATCCTAAATTTAGCAACAAATTCCGCGACAAAGATAGCAACAAGGCAATTTGATATTCTTTCACCAAAGGTAAGCAGACAACTTATCAACATGATTATATAGATTGCTCATCTTCAAAGTCACAATCAACTTCTGAAGCAAATAACAACTTACCGAAAGACAAATTCTCTCTCACTTCACTACCAGCATGCAAATAAAGATCCAAAAAGTAACATGGCAATGCCAATGCATTCCAGGATTGGGATGACAGAAGGATTACCTAACTTGGTCCCAACTAAAATTACTGGACCCCTAGGAGTATAATGCCTTAGTTTAGGGATCCACTAAAATGAAAAGCACAATAACTTCATTAGGCAACTAAAATGCAAAAGAAATGATGCAAATTGACCTCATTCTAATTTTATTCAAGAGTTACATCTTCTTCGCAACATTTTCATAGCTGGCCTTGCTTATAAGAGAAAAGGCAAGAATAAAGACATCTGCTCCTCAATAGCTCGAGGGTCTTGGTCTATTATAATCCTCTTGACCTGTCAAACCACCAAAGGCAAATGAAATGCTGAAAATCATAGGCAAAATTCTATTGAAATTAGTAGCTACAGTGCAATGTTACTAGCAAGTATCCTATAAACCTAGGTTTATGGTGCTTCCATCCATAACTACATTAGCATTAAAATTGTCAAAGACGGTAGGCACATAATCCTGTTATTCATAACCAAGAAAAACTAAGGGATGCGCCATGAAGTTATAATTACTATGAAGAAAAATCAAATTCAGTAGGAAATTTAAGCACAAGATTAGCACTCTACCCTATAAAATACAAATCCACAACACTTTATTATATCACATAGCTTTCATCTTTGTAGCCCAATAGCCCACTATGTTTTTCAAGATTATGAAACGAATGTTGATCTTAACATAGGTCGGCATGTTCTTCATATATCAAATCCACTTCGAAATTCAGTCTATCTCCCAAGTTTACTGACTCTTTACTGTCTCATTGTGGATTTCTCCAAATAGGTTGCTAGCAATGGACTTGCAATTTACAAAATATAAGCTCAGTAGATTTCTCCAAATAACAGCAAGCAAGCAATGTAATATGCTAATAATCCTCACATCAAAACATTGTCAATTCAAGCTTGAATTCAACCCTTATTCACATCAAGAATTTCACTTTTATCAACCCTCACCATAATCTCAACTCCAATTCTAACTAACCCCAACAGGAACAACAAAGAGAAACAAGAGATAAATGAAAATTAACTCAGAAAGCACTCAACTTGGCTGAGAATCAAGAAGGAAGAGCTGGAAGACAGAATCAAGAAGCAAGACCAAGACAATGGAAGATAGAGCTGAACAATAGAGCAGGGGAAGCTAAGACAGCTTGTTGAACAGCCGTGGGTGAGAGATTTGGAGAGCAACAAGGGTTAAGAGAAAATGAAAACAAAAAACAAAGGGATCCAATGGTAAAAGGAAGAGTGGCGAGGGTTAAAAAATGTTCAAACAGGGGACCTCTAAGTCTATAGCGTGATAACCAACTACACCACACAGCCAAGCTGTTACAAAATTCCTTCAAAATATATTTATTCTCATATTTTTGAGTCTGCACTTGACCACATAAGCACAAGTGTGGCTCCGCCACTGTATGTAGTATTCAATAAGATTTATGCCTTTTTTTAATTATTTTCTATCTCAATTGACTTTTCAAACACTATTCCAAACAAAATCTCATCTGAAAAAAAAAAAGGAAAAAAAAGTCACTTCTGTCACCGCTATCTCAAACACAAATTATATCTATATTCTAACATTTATCCTATCTTTTGTTTACAACGGCCTATCAAAAAAAAAAGTCACTTTTACCACTACTATCCTAAACGAGCCGTTAAATGGGATACAAAGGAATTAACTTACATGTTGATGATTTTGACCCAATAAACAACAAAATGGGATACAAAGGAATTAACTTATATGTTGATAATTTCGACCCACTAAACAATAAGTTTTTTCTACTAGGTAAAGTTGATTACATAAATGACACACACGTAACACTATTTTTGACCCAATCAAATTGGAAACAAAAATGAAACTATTATGAACTTAAAAATACCAAACATATATTTAAATACAAAAAGTATAGAATTATAAGAATAAATCTAATGTGTAGTTTAAAATACAGCAATTATTGTCCAAACAAGCATTGACACCCAGTGCGTTGTACGAAATGAGTGTAATTCAATGTAAAATTGAAAGAAATTTTTATAAACCCCCTTCCTATAGAGAAAATCATAAAAAGAAAATAACAGTCAAATATAAAAATAAATTACATCACCTAAAATTGAGAGATGTCTTGCTGGAAGTATGATTTCTCCATATGTATGTGCATAATATGAAATAAACCAAATTGTAAATTAATTGATTTTAAATTAGATGTAAATAGTAATTTCTATTGTCCTATTACAGGATTTGGGACTTAGAATAATCAACTAATATCACTTGAAATGAAATTTTCCCTAACATCACTGCCATAATGAAACTGATAGCACATAAAATTAAAATATTCAATATATTATTATATACTCTCAAAACGACAAGCTATACTCTATTAATTTAAAGTAGAAGGTAATCCTTAATGACAAAAGTCCCTCTATACAGTAAAACAATCGAAAAATTCCAAGTAATGTGTCCCACCCTTTAGAAACCTCTATTCTATGCTTATGCAGATCAAAAAAATAAAAAAGAGAGGAGAGGCAGCCTAACTAAGGAAAAATGGAGTCACTGGTGCTTGAGAGGAAGCTATAAATAGAGAGGAAGAGAGCAAGTAGCACCTGAGCATAGCGAAGAACCCTTAGCACGAATTGTCCCCTCTTCATTCCTTTACCGTGACCATTGTTGTCAAATTCATGAACTTTTATATTTGCTGACAAGTTTTCTTGATTGGCCTTTCTATGGGTCTTGTTCTCGACCTGTTCTTCTTTTACCTTTCTCACCTTCTTTAGTGATTCTCTGATTTTACTGTTTTTAGGTTTCTAGTTTATAGAATCGAGTCGAGTCACTGGTAAACTCGGTTAAACTCACGAGTTCATATGCCGAATTTATTGTTTTTACGTTTCTAGTTTACAAAATTGTGTTAACTCACCTCAACTCGTATTAATTCTTCGATTTGATCATGCTTAGCGGTTTTATATATAAATTGTTGGAATATTTAATTTAGTAATCAATATTCCGTTATTTCTATTTATGGCCCACATTATTCTTGGTTTTGTAACCGTCCATTAATGTTTAATCTTTAGCGGCCTAATTAATACGCAATAAGTGCGTATTGAATGCACCATTAATCTTTAACGGCCCAATTAATCGCACTTATTGCGTATTGAATGTGTTTCCTTTTTTAAGCTCGTGATGGCTAGAGGGGAGACACACGGTGTAATTCATGCCTGGTCCCCCGAACTCCGCTCGACCTTGAGGAAAGCACACCATCTGCGATTCGGAGAGAAGGATCGAAGGACAAAGACTCGGAGTTCGTTCACGCTGCGGCTTGGATACGTTCGTTTGGAGACTCGGAGTTCATCCTCGCTTGCTTACGGAGACAAATCAATGGCGGGAGGTATTTGTGATCTCTACTTCATTTTTTCCGCATTGATCTTATGCTATTTAGTTGTTGGCATGATAAGATCGCCTATATTTCTAACATTTGGTATCAAAGCATATTTATATGCCTCTGCCTTGATTTGTTCCGATTAAGTTTTTTACGGGTTTGGTCTTGATATATGTCTATTGCACGCAATTTATTTTAACTATTATTTTAAATTGCTCAATATGTGGAGGAGTTTTGTTTTCTTCTCTTCAAAATCATCACCATAGTTAATTTTCTCAAGGTTCCACCGATTGGTGATTTTATGAAACCTGAAAACTGGAATTGTATCTCTGCGATTTTGAATGCTCTTAATCGATGCTCATGTGCAAAATCTTTTTTGTTTCGATTTTGTGGCTGATGAAATTTTTCATTGATGAATATTGTTGCTTCCTATTTATAATTGATTAATAAACGAAGATTTAAATCGGCAACAAACTAGAATTTCTAATTTGAAATTTGTATCAATTTCACGGAGTTTTGCTTTTGATTGATTTTAATTTCTCGATTATTTTCGATCTGGATATCGCTTTTCTAACGACGTTCTATGAGTTTCATTTTGCCGTCGAAGCCTTCGATTCTTGATTCAATTACATATGTATTTCGAATTCATGTTCATTAGTTTTGCTTTTGTAATTGATCAATGAACATGATTTGTATTGAGTTTTCAAAAGCCTGCCTGCTACGTCGCCGTCGGTCCTTCATTGAGAAAACAAAAGATCCGGTTTTCCGTTAAAATCGCCTTCAAGATCGTCGGATTTTGAGCCCAACGATCGCCTGAAATCGCTACCGGAAGCGCGGGTCGCGATAGTTACCGGGTTAATTCGGGTCGCGGGTCGGGTAGGGTTTTTTCGAGATGGGTGAAGGAGAAGACCTAAACGGCGTCGTTTCGGCCTTTAATGAAACGGTGTTTCATTTATAAAGTTTTTTGGGCGGACGCGTTGGGCAAGTCGGTTTTGGGCCGGTACGTTTTGTTTTTTAGAACCAAAATATATATATATATATATATATATAAATAAAAGTGTTTTAAAGCGCGAGAAAGGGGCTCGCGGGATTCGAACCCCCGACGCGTTGGCGCCTTAAGGGCGGGCGTTCCGCGCAGCGAGCCACGTGCTCCTTTGAGTGCGGTTGTCGGCATTTATTAAATTTAAATTATTTATATTTGATAATTAAATTTTAAAAAGTGTCAAGCGGGGATTCGAACCCCAAACCCCTGGTCGCATGGGCACCTTAAGGGCTAGGGCTCTACCATTTGAGCCAAGCGCTCCCTTTGGTTTGATCTTGTGCATTAATGAAATTTAAACTGTTTGTTATTTGATAATTAAATTTTCAAGAATGCAATATTAATCTGAAATTTTATTTAAAGTTTGGGTTTTCGTGTGATTATGATTTAAATTTTATATTCCTTTGTTTGCATGAATTAATTTTTATTTAATTACACATGCAATATTTAGTTGAATATCATGCAAAACATGAATATCCAATTTTATTTTAATATTGCTTAAAGTTTGTTGCAATATTAAATATTAATGTTGAGTGATCTGTATGTTTTTAATTAATTAGAGAGTAGCCACAGCATCTTTAATTAGTTGAAACTATATATTGAGTTGTATGATCACATAGTGACATTAGTTGTAATAGATCATATGTAATATAATAAAATTTTATCCACAGGAGTATTTTATTATATGTTTTGTATGATTAATTAGGATAAAATATCAAATTATATTCTTAACTTACCCCGGGAATTAAGAATAGGAAAATAATTTGGTAGTTTTATCATACGAGTTATGTATAAATCTAATTGAATTAGAACTTTAGCCCACAGGCAAGTTGTATGTCAGTAGATTTATGACTTTTAGCATGATTTACATTGGTAAAACATGATTTAGTTTATTAGTCTCAATTCTTTTTTTTTTAATCATGTATTTCTTAATTATGCAGTAAAACAACCTGCGAATTTCTCTGATATGAAAAACGATATTCCCGAACTAAGGGGTGATAACTATAAGGTATGGAGAGAAAGAGTTCTTCTCCAATTGGGGTGGATGGACATTGATTATGCTATAAGGAAAGACGAACCACCTTCCATTACGCAACCAAGACGCTCCGGATCGGGTTGATCTTTATGAAAAGTGGGAGCGATCTAATCGTCTCTCAGTAATGTTCATAAAGACTCATATCTCTGCTGGCATTCGTGGTTCTGTCGAATAGCATGACAAAATTAGGCCACTTCTGAAGGCGATCGATGATCAATTTTAGACTTCAGGTAAGGCACTTGCCAGCACCTTAATTATGAAGTTTTCATCCCTAAGACTTACTACAGTGAAAGGTGTGCGTGAGCACATCATGCAAATGAGGGACATTGCAGCTCAACTAAAGCAACTTGAGGTTGACATGTCTGACTCTTTCCTTGTCCACTACATTCGAACACTCTTCCATGACCATATGGGCCCTTCAAGATATCCTATAACACACATAAGGATAAATGGTCAATCAATGAACTTTTGACCATGTGTGTTCGGGGAGAGGAAGGCGAAAATGGAAATGGGGGAGAGTTCATTTATGACAAGCGAGAAAAAGGGTCGGACTCAAGCCAAGAAGAAGGGGAAAGGAAAAACACCACCCCAAGGTGGAATTAAGAAGGAATCCAAGTGTTTCTTCCGTAAAAAGAAGGGACACATGAAGAAGGGCGCTCTAAATTCCAGCGGTGGCTTGAGAAGAAAGGTATGTCGGTCTCACTTATGCGTTATGAATCTAATATGGTTGATGACATTAATGGCACATGGGGATTGATTCTGGTTCTACAATCCATGTTTGAATACCTTGCGGGGTATGCAAAACCTAAGGAAGCCATTGGGAAGTGAACAATTCATCTACTCGGGTGGAAGGATTCGTTCGCATGTGGAGGTAGGGACTTGCGGTTTAGTTCTAAGTAATGGCTATGTTTTAAATTTGGAAAAGACATTTTATGTTCCAAGTTTCACTAGGAACTTAATTTACTGTTTCAAGACTTGTACTTTTGGATTATTCCTTTATATTTTATGAGACATCTTTGGATCGTTTTATAAATCAAATAAAGTTGGGAATGGTACATTGTCTAACGGTCTTTTTCTTATCTACTTACAACATGATACTACTTATGATGCCATGCATGTTTCTGTTGGTTTGAAACGTAGTGTTATGAATGAGCATTCCTCTATGTTGTGGCACCGGAGATTGGTACATATCTCCATTCAGAGAATTGAAAGATTGGTGAAGGAAGGGGTACTTAGTACTCGGACTTTTGCGATTTTGAGACTTGTGTAGACCGCATAAAGGGAAAGCGGACTAACAAGTCAAAGAAAGGTGCTAAGAGGAGTACCTTGAATTGTTAGAAATCATACATACGGACATTTGTAGTCTGAAATGGACACGTATGGTCGAAATACTTCATCTCCTTTATTGATGATTACTCACGATACATGTATCTCTACATGCTTCATAACAAGCACGAAGCATTGGATGCCTTTAAGGTATTCAAATCGAGGTAGAGAAACAATGTGGTAAACAAATCAAGATCGTGAGATCAGATAGAGGTGGTGAATATTATGGTAGATACACTGAAGATGGACAAACACCTGGTCCATTTGCAAAGTTTCTTCAAGAACATGGGCTTGTTGCCCAATACACCATGCCTGGTTCTCCAAACCAGAATGGCGTAGCAGAAAGAAGAAACCGAACATTATTGGACATGGTGAGAAGTATGCTTAGTAGCTCTAAGCTACCTAAGTCCTTGTGGGTTGATGCACTTAAGA
Organism: Acacia acuminata; assembly: GCA_019022655.1. Taxonomy (NCBI): domain Eukaryota; kingdom Viridiplantae; phylum Streptophyta; class Magnoliopsida; order Fabales; family Fabaceae; genus Acacia; species Acacia acuminata. The sequence goes on from JAFJYI010000016.1 coordinate 5,373,734, forward strand.
CGGCTGTGTACATATTAAACGGGTTCCAACCAAGGCCGTCTCAAAGACGCCATTTGAGTTATTCAAGGGTTGGAAACCGAGTTTGCGACATGTACGCGTTTGGGGATGCCCGTCTCGAAGTCAAAATCTATAACCCACAAGAAAAGAAGCTGGACCCGAGGACCATTAGTGGATATTTCATTGGATATGCCGAGAGGTCTAAGGGGTACGGGTTTTCTTGTCCATCTCATACCACTAGGTTTGTGGAATCAAGGAATGCTAAATTTCTTGAGAATGACTTGATTAGTGGGAGCGATCAATTCGAAACCTAGTTTCGAAGAAGATCATTTAGATTGCCAACCTTCTACTTCAGGTCTTAGATTGGTTGTTGACAATGCTCCTTCAGCTCAACCGAGTGTTGTACAACCAGTCATACAAGATCCACAACCGGCTGATATTGATCCAGTAGATCAAGTTGTTGATGAGGAACAACAAGAAATTGTTGAACAACCAGTTGAACAGCAAGTTCCTTAAGAAGATAATGAAACAACATTGAGGAGATCTACTAGACCAAGAAGACCAGCGATACCTAGTGAATACATTGTGTATTTGCAAGAATCTGACTATAATGTAGGAGCTGAAAATGATCCTGCAACGTTTTCACAAGCCATGAACTGTAGAGATTCAGTATCATGGTATGATGCTATGAAGGATGAGATGAATTCTATGGCATCCAATAGAGTCTGGGATCTTGTTGAGTTGCCTGATGGTGCGACGGCCATTGGATGTAAATGGGTCTTCAAAACAAAGAGAGATTCATTAGGCAACCTTGACAGACATAAAGCAAGACTCGTAGCCAAAGGATTCACTCAAAGAGAAGGAATCGATTACAAGGAGACATTTTCTCCGTATCTAAGAAAGATTCTCTTCGCATCATTCTAGCATTAGTTGCACATTTTGATTTGGAGTTGCAACAAATGGATGTGAAAACGGCTTTTCTCAATGAAGAACTAGAGGAAGAGGTTTACATGAAACAACTGAAGGATTTTCCTCTAGTGATGGTGAGCATTTGGTATGCAAGCTCGGAAAATCCATATATGGATTGAAACAAGCTTCCGGCAATGGTATTTAAAATTTCATGACGTTATCTCTTCTTTTGGTTTTGTGGAGAACGTTATGGATGAATGTATATACCGAAGGTCGTGGGAGTAAGATTTGTTTTCTAATTCTATATGTGGATGATATTTTGCTTGCAACCAATGACAATGGCTTATTGTATGAAGTAAAACAATTCCTCTCTAAAAGCTTTGATATGAAGGATATGGGAGATGCATCTTATGTCATTGGCATTAAAATACAAAGAGACAGAGACGTAGAGGTGTTCTAGGTTTGTCTCAAGAGACCTATATCAACAAAGTTTTAGAAAGATTTCGGATGAGGCATTGTTCACAAAGCGCAGCTCCCATTGTGAAAGGTGACGGGTTCAATCGAATCGGTGTTCAAAGAATGATTTTGAGAGGGAATAAATGAAAAACATCCCTTATGCTTCAGTGTAGGAAGCCTTATGTATGCTCAGTGCGCACCGGACGATATTGCATTTGTTGTTGGAATGTTAGGGAGATATCGAGTAATCCGGTATAGACCTTTGGAAAGTTGTGCGAAGGTGTTGAGATACCTTCAAGGGACTAAGGATTACGTGCTTAAGTACAAACGGACTAACAATCTAGAAGTGACTGGTTATTCCGACTCGAGACTATCTTTGTTGCATTGACTCAAGGAAATCCACTTACGGATACATTTTTATGCTAGCGGTGGAAGTGTGTCATGGAGTAGCAAGAAGCGGTCTTTGATTGCTACTTCTACGATGGAAGGCGAGTTCGTGTCATGTTTTGAGGCTACCTCACATGGTGTATGGATGAAGGGTTTCATTTAAGGGCTTAGAATCATGGATTCAATTTCTAGGCCATTAAAGATATATTGTGACAATTCTGCTGCTGTCTTTATGGCTAAGAACAACAAAAGTGGTAGTCGAAGCAAACATATCGACATCAAGTATCTAGCCATAAGAGAACGTGTTAAGAATGAAACAGTGGTCATCGAACACATCAGCACTGAATTGATGATTCTTGATCCTTTAACTAAAGGCATGCCTCCGATGAAGTTTATGGATCATGTGGAAAGAATGGGAATTAGTTCCTTTCTTTGAATTTCATTTTGAATGATTTTCTTTCGTTGTAAGAACGTTGTTATTTTATGGAACCCCATTTGTGATGTTTTTTTCTCATTTCAGTTTGTGTACACATTTATTTGTTTAATTTGAGGAACATCATTGAGTTTGGACCAAGAATAAACGTAGGGTTTTTTCATTAAGTTACTTGGGCTTGGAAAACACGATGCACCGTGATACATGGAAGATATTACTCACTTTAAGAGGACCTATCGCTATGATCCATGCATTTTGTTTTTCAAAGGTATATATCTTGAAATATGTGGGCCAAGTGGGAGAATGTTGGAATATTTAATTTAGTAATCAATATTCCGTTATTTCTATTTATGGCCCACATTATTCTTTGGTTTTGTAACCGTCCATTAATCTTTATGTGACCCAATTAATACGCAATAAGTGCGTATTGAATGCGCCATTAATACGTAACGGCCCAATTAATACGCACTTATTGCGTATTGAATGTGTTTCCTTTTTTAAGCTCGTGATGGCGGAGGGGAGACACACGGTGTAATTCCGTCGGGTCCCCCGAACCCGCTCCGACCTTGAGGAAAGCACACCATCTGCAGATTCGAGAGAGAAGGACCCGAAGGACAAAGACTCGGAGTTCGTTCCGCTTGGCTTTGGCTTGGATACGTTCTGTTTGGAGACTCGGAGTTCATCCCCGCTTGCTTACGGAGACAAATCAATGGCGGGAGGTATTTGTGATCTCTACTTCATTTTTCCGCATTGATCTTATGCTATTTAGTTGTTCGGCATGATAAGATCATCTATATTTCTAACATAAATTTCATAGAAATTTCTTTGTTATATATCGTAAATTATGAATGTTGAGGGATTTGATTTCAATTATTTGGATTTAAATATGTTTAAATCAAAATGTTATTTTTTTATATTTTAATTATTTAATTATACACTATTAATACTTGATTTAATGGTGAAAGTAAACTCTTATAATTTTACGATACGAGTTTATATCACTATTACGCAATTTCCTTAAACTCACGGTGAGTTTGACAACCTTGACCATGAGTGCTCTTGTTTCGCTATTAAAGTAAATAGAAATTACTCATTGCCGCATATAAGTAAAATGAAATAAAGATATAATCATTAGCAACAGTATTATTAATAGAATTAGATATGAGTACTTACTGAATATTTGATGGGATATTATTAGTAATAATAAAAGCATTGTCAAATATGATACTCCTCTGGTCTTAATTATAAGACCTAGTTGACTTTTTTGAAGAGATGAAGGAAGTTAATTAAATTATTTTAGAGTATTTTTATTTTTTTCTTCAAACTAATTTGTTTAACTAATAAACTAATATATAATCTAAGGATATATAACATATGAAATGATTAAATATCTTATTTAGCTTCATTAAACTCTCCAAAAAAACTCAACTAAGTCTTATAATTAGGATTGGAGGTAGTATGTGGAAAAATTGATGAAATCAAAGTCAACCATTACTTAGCATTTATTTTTTATTTTAAGTGTGGATGAAATCAAAGTCGTTACTTCAATTCAGCATTTTAACCTTTTAATTGTAATGAAAAAGAATTCTATCAATATCTGAGTATTAATAAATGATGAATTGTTAAGACAAATATTATGGAATGAAGTATTCCAATACAGTAACATTAGCTTTTAAATCTCTATGCATATATATATATATATATATATATATTTTTTTTTTGTATAAAGACCCTTATCTACCAACTTAGTCAATTATTAGACATATGTGTTTGCATTAATTTGAATGTTAATCACATTTTAAATGATTTGTAACAAATACATAAATGAAAAATATTAGACAATATGATTCTTTAATTATTTGTAATGTTATGAACATTAATTGAGATATAGATTTATTTGACAGGAGGTTCTCATAAATATAAAAAAGGAAGTTGTTAGGGGTATCAATTGAGATATTAATGTACCAATCAGTTATATTGTTCAAAGAACCAAAGATAACTAATAAACATGAACCTATTTAATGAACCGGGTTTTAGAAGATTTCAAGAATATAATTGATGATTGAGTGATATTACACAAAGCTATATTTCAGTTCATAATGTTGTAAAAGGTTCATTTGTTTGAATATTTTCCTACAAAATTATAGATTGGGAATTAAAATTATTGTAGCCAAGATTAAAATGGGGTACAGATAAGGACTAGAACAGTTAGCCTGACTTTTTAATCGAAGCACTGGGGCTTGTGGATGTTAGGCTTTAAAACGAATCTGTACATAAAAAATGGGGAAATTTTATTGAGCCTTACAGGTGTGACATAATTTCAGTTGATCCTCAAAAGTTTTTAAAACTTCACTTGTAACACCCCTAAATTTCTAATAATTATAATAACATAAAATTGTAATAATTTTTATGAATAATTACTGAAATTCAAAATAACCAAATTTGGGAAGCGTTATCGTCGCACTTGTACTAGAACAAGTACAAGGCTAACTTATTACATTAACATAAATTCAAAACTTAAATAAATATGTTTTATTCTTAGCATTAAAAAAAAAAACTAGCTAGAATTAACTAAATGTTCTTCCTCACTTCTCACTGCTAGCCCCAACCTTTAGCCCCAACCTTTGGAAACTGTTTAATCCCCACTTCTCACTGCTAACCCCAACCTTTAGAACCTATTTCATTGAAAATCCTCACTTCTCATTGCTAACCCCAACCTTTAGAACCTATTTCATTGAAAATCCTCACTTTTCACTGTTAGCCCCAACCTTTGGAACCCGTTTAATCCTCACTTCTCATTGCTAACCCCAACCTTTAGAACCTATTTCATTGAAAATCCTCACTTCTCACTGCTAGCTCCAACCTTTGGAATTTGTTTTACTGAAAATCTACTCCCCCGAAGGATCATCGCAACCACATAAACACAAAAATCAGCAAAACTGACAATCCTAATCAAGACAAAGATAATATTGTGAAAATAAAATATTTACATAAAAATAGCAGTCATATATAACCAAAACTAAAATGTCAATTTCGTTATTCTTTGTTAAGTTTAATTAGTAGGAAGAGAATCATGGTAGATCCGCCCGGAAAACTCTATCAGTCACAAATAATCAAATTGGCCATAAAACATCTCTTTCTAGTGTGCACACCTCTTCCCAAAGTTGCTACTAGTATCCCGAGTAACCCTACCAGATGCCACTTTGGGAAGAACAAATAATCTGTTTCACATCATATAATATATCGAGTCATAAAGCCTAAGGGTTGTATTCATTATTTTAGAAGGTACCATCTCAAAGCTATCCTCCCATTGTTAAATTATTTCAAATACACATATAATTCCCAAATGCAGTCATTGAAATTTTGTCTCTATCGTGAAATTTCCCAAATTAAACTATTAAGTATATACTCATGGGTTTCTATAAGGTTGTCATGAGAAATTCTCATGACCATCATTCAAACTCTTGGCTCTACTCATTATCCATTTTTGGCTTTACTTCTTATAAGGTTATCATGAGAACCTTTGCAAGACGCCGACAACGCTCATCTTCGAATAAGAAGACCAAGACTTGACATAAATATGAAAAACGTGATCATGGCGGGAAATAGAACGCCAATATGAGGAGCGAGAAGCAGTTTTGACATTATCATAATCGCTATAGCTAATTGAAAAGCTGAAAATAAAGTTAAGACAAACCCCAAAATCGTTGATTATGTATCATTCAGATGTTCATGGGAAATTCCCACGATCTACTCATTAAAATACATTAGTGGTTTTAGGATTACCTGGTCTCCGTTTTTGCTGATCTCCTTGAGGAATAATTTGATGCGAGTAAGAATAGAGGAAGTAGTAGAAGAGAATATGAGTATTCGGGGTTAGCTAGAGTTAGGCTAGGCCTCTATTTATAACTTAAAATTAAGGTTTAGCTATGGGTTGGGCTCTTTTACTATTGTTAACTTATTAATAGGTTATATAATAATTACAATAGTATTAAAGTTCTAAATATTATTATTATTATTACTATTATTATTATTATTATTATTATTAATGCGGGGTATTACATCACTACACCTTTTGGGTCAAAATGAAGTTAAGTTTTGTTGGTAAAAAGATAATGATGTCATTGTTTTTTTAGTATTTACAAGATAAATAAGTGCATTTAGAAGATAAATTAAAAAATTTACAAGAGAAATAAATACATTTATAAGACAAATAAAGGGATTCAAAAGAACCTAAAGAATTAAAAACATTTTGATCATTTATAAGATAAATATGAACATTTACGAGATAAATAAAGGGATTAAAAATAACCTAGCAAATTAAAAATATTTTGCCCATTTACAAGACAAATATGAAAATTCATCAAACAAATAAAATAATTGATAAGAAAAATAAAATAAGGGCATTATTATTTTTTCACCCTCAAAACTTTATTTCATTTTGACCTAAGGAATGCAGCGATGTTTCAAAAAGTTTTGAAGTTTGATCGAAATTATGTCACACTCATAGGGGCTGAATGAAATTTTCCTAGAAAAATCTTCATCAATGTGCTAAAAATTTAGTTCATAACACTACCTTAAAGAATATTGCTTCTAATAAGGGGCTGTTTGTTACGGAGAAGATTTTAGAAGGAAAAGAAAGGAAGGAACGATTTTGAAGGATGAGAAGATGTTTTGGTAGGAAGAAAATGAATAGATGATAGTTAGGGGGAAAAATCGGGAAATACCTAATTTATTCTCAAAAGTAATCAAGTCAAAATGAAAAGGAAAATGTTTTTTTTTTTCATAATTTGAATTTGATCCAAATTTGCTTGAATCAAATTTAAATTATATGATGAAATATTTATTTTGCAAAAAAAAAAAAAAAAAAGAATCAAATTTATGGGTTATATTCGAATTATATGATGAAGCATTTATTTCACAAAAAAAAAAAAAAAATATTGAATATGTCTAAAGTCAAATTCAAATTTGTGGCATACATTCGAATGTAATTCTATTTTCTTGTCTCATAGAAAATAAATGATTTATGTGGAGTAAATATGTCCAAAAGTTCACTATTCATATGAAGGAAAGTTAGGTTCCTACTAATTTCAGCGAGATCTTATCTTCCTACTTTTAAAAGAAGATTAGTGGGCTTGGGTGGGCGAGAATTTGAGTTCGGGAAATATTGGACGCTAAAAGTGTACCAAAAAATTATTCATCTTGCTCATCTTCCCTTCCTTCTCACTTTCACGTACCAAACGGTCGCTCAATACTTGTGCGTATAAAAACAATCATCAACCATATGCGGAAGACCTACCGAGCTAGCCTCAATTGAATGAGACAGTGCTAAAACTTGACCTAATTCAAAAGTCATATAACAAAAATAAAATCATCTTTTTTTTTTTAACTTGCCAAAGATAGATTATATTTAAAATATATTATATATTTTTCGCATGCAAATTAATTTTTTTTTAAAAAAATTTCACAAATATTTTTTTTTGCTAAGCACAAGTGTCCTTCAATTGAAAATAATCATATTTGAGACACTATCGAGTACTAAATATGGGCACCTCCATTTTAATCATGCATACACACACTTTGTTTTATATGTCTTGGATTTTTGCAATATTTATATCATGTCATCTCTTCAATTCCAATCTTGCTAAAATTTTCATTACTCCTCTTATCATTAATATAGAAACTAATTGAAGGGTTAATTTTATCTTAAATGTAAAACCTGCTTCCCATCTTTATCAATATTTTGCTAATTTACCTCTATTAATGTTCTCTCAATAATAATCAAATAAGAGAAATATGGATATGATTAAGTAAAATAATTAGGATATTTTAAAAAATATGTTATAATCCCTCTGGTCCTTATTATAAAACACCAACTAACAAGTATATTTGATTGTTTTTATAAGGCATTTACTTATCCCCAAAAAGCATTAATTATTATTTTTTCCATATATACCCATAATTAATAAAGGTAGTGAGTGAGAGTAATAATTAATATGATATTAGAGTTTAATGTAATTAGCATAGGGTGATATTGAAAATTACTTAAATTGTTGGACAACTTCATTTTTTTTTTTTTTTTTTTTTTTTTTTTTGCTCAGAGGACAACTTCATTGATTTTAACTACTTTTATTGGTTTGTGAGAATTATTAGTTGGTGCCTTATAATAAGAAATAGGGAGGGTACTAACTAACTTAACTAATTTTTTAGTGTAATTAAATTAGATAAATAGGTCTTACATTAAAGATTAGAAAAGTATATATTTTCATTGAAAATTTACATGCACTGACTTGTGCAGACCAAACTCAACATGGGAATTTGACAAAAGACAAGACAGAACCACAAAAAGAGTAAAACATTGACAAGAATTCTGTGTTAACTTTACAAATGTTGTACAAAAACAATCATATATAGCTTGATCATATGAACCTTTGCAAATAAAACGTGTTCCTTATGGTCACTAAAATCAACATATCAATATCTTGAAAAGCTTCATTCCACAAGTGTTATCTAACAACGTGGTTTCTTCACATCTTCAAAACTTAATACAGAAAATTCTGAACAAAATCTGGGTTACAACAGAAAAGCACACCAATGACCAAACTAACTGGGGCAAAAGAGGGAAAAAAAACATAAACATAAACATGTTAGAGGTGGGTCCCACTGAGAAGTGGATCAGTCAAAAATTCAGAAGTACGATTCTTGCATATAGTCAGATAAGTGCAAGGAGGAGATGAAACTTCCCAGTTTGCAACACAAACTTTGTGAATTTTCAAGAGCTCATTGTGCCACTAGCTACCTGTACAATTTATGAAGATGGGGATTTCTCAGACATGCTTTATATCATAATTGGCTTGATTTGCTATATAGACTATGTTTTACTAGCTCTTAATCAAACCAAAATCTCGAGGCACACCGATACCGGATACCAGTTCGTTCTCAAAACTAAAATAGCCATCAACTTTGTTGGTAGCAAATGCAGGCAAAGCTGGCTGGAAACTAAGCAGGCCTAACCAAAATTACCATAGGATGTTCTGATATCCATTTGTTGTGTAAGGATTTCTATGCATGGCAAGGAGTTCTGTCATGCTTCACCTTAAAGCAGCATTCACAAAGGACGCAACTGTCTGGGAGTACTACCGGCTCGAATATCCTGAGGAATAGTCTTTTCCAGAATCACCTAGAAAGAAATGCATCTATCAGAACAATTTAATTTTGATATAATGCAAACTAAAAGAGTAGTAATAGAAGCCAGGTCCATTATTACTCTGTGGAGGTTCAGTGACTGGTGGAATAGGTGATGACATGCTCCTCATACCCCTATCTGTGACAGCTGAATAAAAATAATACAACATTATTATCAATATTCAATGCATATATTCAGTATGTACATGATAAAAGGGTTAGTACAATCTTTGGTCCTTCAAGTTCGACCTCATTTTCGTTTTGGTCCTTCAAGGGGCACAATGGCCCAGGTTTTTATTATTTATAAAGACCAATGTTTTAGATGGAATGGAACTTGAAGGACGAAAGCCTATGGTTTGAAACTTGAGAGACTAAAACGAAAATGAGGGTAAATTTGATAGGCCAAAGATTGTATTAACCCTTATTAAAATCTATAACAAGCCGCACTATTCACCAGCCATGTACGGCTCATTCTTTAGATTTTGTATAAATGCACAGCAAATGTGAATAATAATAACCCAATTAACAAATAACTGATCATGTCACTTCCTTTTCATAATAGCTTGTCAAAGTGATAATTGCCACTTAACCAAAACAGAATGAATTGATATTTGGGTCTTAAAATATGCATGTTCTATCGATTAACTAAATCTAAAAAAGATAGTTGCCATTGCCAACTTACCATTATCTGACTTCAATACTTTTTAAAACCCATCAGGATAATCCTTTCAAGAGTTCGTTTAAGTGTTTAACCACCAATTTAGTCCACAAAACCACAATATTAATGGTTTTTTGTTTAAAAAAAGATAACTATTCATGGTCTTTAACTTTTAACCACATATCGCAATAGATAAATTACAACCAGAGATTTGACAAGAGTTTGGATCTCAGACTAAAAGCATAAGGAATCCCCATTCAGCCAAATCATCACCGCTATATAACATAAAATTTCTAGCCGGTCATATTATTTAAAAAAACCACGAACAAAGTGGCTTATTCCTCACCCTGAACAGCACTGCTACTGGCAAGCTGTAGCATATCCTTATCTCTTTCTACAGTGCCAGATGGCCTAACATGAGAACTAGTCCGCACATCCATCTGCATTTAGAGAGAGAGAGAGTTAAGTTTTCCTCCACGGGCCCTAAGCATACTGAATCAATCTGAAAGATGATTCATGATATAAAGAAAAATATACACAGTTATTATTACATCACAAAGACTGAAAAGCACAATCTTCAATTTATTGCTGTTTTGCAAATCCGTTCACCATGGTTTGTTGCCACGGTCTCTTGCATGCTGCTGGAAATTAGTGGGGATATCCTTTTATCCCTCAGTTTGGTTGGTGCTTTAATTTGGCCGTTGATTTGGTTAGCTGTTATAGTTGTATCTGGAGTTTTTAAGTTTTGTCTTGTAAACTTCTTTTAATTTCACATATGGTTTGTGATGATGTTCTATGTGTGGTTATCTTTCTGTACTTATCTTCCTTCTTCATATAATAAAATTGGTCATTTTATCAAAACGAAAAAGTTTTATTGCTGTTTTCATCACAGCAATGAGAAAGGCATAACAAAAATCTAAAGTTCATGAAACACATGCTTGCAAGATTAAGAGTGGTGTCACCAAGTTTGTAAAGCATAATTGTCGATTTATTTCTAATTTCATCACAACAGCAAGAAAGGCACAACAGAAACTTAAGGTTCAAGAAACAAATGCGTACAAGCTTAAGAGCGGTATGCAAAATTTAATAACTGTATTCAAATAGATGCACAGTTAGATATAAAGACCACATCCCAACCAGAAAAACAGGGCAAAAGTTCTAACATACAACTCTAGCGAAGGAAAATAACATAGAACAGAGATATGGAAAGCACTACAGAAGCAGCACAGCTTCAAATATGCTACTGGAAAGTGTATATTACTTGTAAGTTACAGTCATGTATTTGCTTGAAACAGCAAGAATCCAAATAAGCAAAAATATTGGGCATTAATAGGAATGAAATTATGAGTTTGGGAAGCTAGCAAACATGCAACTGCAAAATTCCAGGATACTTACCCTTACATCAACCAAAGAAGTTCGAGTGCGCTTGTTTGGAACAAGATTCTTGGTTCGCTCTTCTGTCTTTTGCTGCTCAAGTTCATAACCACCAGTGACAGCATGACCTTGAACTCCAGCCTTACCTCCACTTGGTCCCAAGACTGATCGATCACTTAACATGACACCAGAACGATCATTAGAAAAGCATTCTGATCGAGATCTCTTCTTTGAAGGAATACTTGGGAAAACTTTGTTGAATACAGAAAACGCTTCATTAAAGGTTTTTGCACGTTGCCTGTCAAATAACAAAATGATATTAAACAGCTTTATTTTAATGTTGGTTTGCAACTAGTAATGCATTAAAAAATAATTTTAAAAAAACTACCTAGCCTTCACCGAGCTTTCACATAATACAGCCTTTACTCGCTTTATTTCTTCTGGTACTGGGGTCGTGGGAACTAGTTGGGCTTTAGAAGAACTAGGTGAAGATTCATCAGGTGGAAGCCCAAGAGCAACATTGACATGTCGTTTGAGATCCACTTGACGATTAGACTCATGCTCTGCAGCCACCAACTTCGGATCAAATCGCAAATGTTTAAAAAAGCTTGTCACATCCCCTTGTGTCGCTGAAGAACTGCTTCGTGACATGTTAGGCAGAGATGATAGAATTGGATTTTCCATGCTATCACGAAAGCTACCTGATCTATCTAGTGAAGCAGCTATCTGGGATCCACGCTGCCCAGCATACAACGGTCTATCAGGACTACTAGAAGATATATCAAACTTACATGATGCATCGCAAGCAAGCTCAACTCGCAGAAGTCACATAGATTGCATTTTAGCACCAAATGAATATAATTAATCAACCCTTTCTAACTGTAACATTGATATTTGACAGAAATTCCGTGATACCAACTGAATAATACTTTCCCTATGCGTCATCCAGTTACAACAGATGCACAACGTAGCTAATCTCCTTCCTCCTGTCCCCCCAACCCGTATTCCCTAGCTCTTACGCTCACTTAGTTCAAATCGTCACCAGCTCATATCAGGCAATGACAGCAGGTTAAAAATTCTTATGCAACCTAAACCCAAGCATTTTTCCTCCTCGCATATATGCTACTTCATGCATGCAGAAACGCCTGTCCTCTGTTGCTTCCATCAGTGTTTGATAAGTGCCGTCAATTATTTATTTATTTTTTTTTATAAAAAAAAAAAAAAAACAGACATAATTAAAATGAAATCCCCAACCAAAAAAAAAAAATGAAATCCTAGGGTTTGAATCAACCTCAAACCACGAAGAGAAATCACAAACTAAGTTAATCGACAGTAAAGCATCACAAATCCGAAAAACAAAACCCTAGAAGTTAAATCAACAAATACCGAAAAGAAAAGGAAAACAAATCAAAATTGAACGATAAAATCTATCTTCAATCTCGCAATGATGAACTAGAGAGCTATAAATTTTGCTTCAGCAGCTTGAAATCCCTCACCGGAAGAATTGCAGAGGTCGCTTGTCGGAATTGGATATCGTAAGTAGTTGCCTGAGTTGGAGCTCCAAATCGTACGAAGCCATGGAGGACGAGGAGTCCGGTGTTTTGATCGGCAATGAATTGGACCATTCTGAAATTACGCCTTTGCCCATGCGGCTTCGGCTTTTGTATAGTCAATATGAGCATTTGAGGAGGGGTATTACCGTCATAACGATGTTCAATACGGTATATAACTGGCAAAAGAATTACATGTGATTGTGCTACCCTGTACTATGGCACACATAAAACATTATATACGCAATCCAAGGGATTCCTAGATTTCGGTATTATCCTCCTCCAATAGTAATTTTTCCCTTTTAATCGAGTACATTAAATTACAAAAAAAAAAAAAAAAAAGTCGTGCTTTGAAAATGTTTATTCATGTAAATCTAGAAAAAAAAAAGTCAACTTATCGATTTGTTTCGTATACCGTAATTCATAATTAAAAAACTCGAATTACTGTTTCAAACAAGTCAGCAAGTCTTTTGAGTTATTCTTACAATGACTCACCGAATAGCTAAATTAACTTATAGATTACTTCCCATGTCCTTTGTATAAGTGTCCAAGATTTGAATTGTCTTAGTTTTTTAATAAATTTTTATTGATATTTTTCATTGTTTTTTATTCATGAAAATTTAGATAAGTTATGTGTGTGTTAAAGAATTAATGCCTTTATAAAATTATTTTATAATTTAATTGTTCAGTATTTCAAAAATAGATATGTTTGAAATCTATTTATTAATTGAAATTCTCTTTCATATCTATCATGTTTGTTTATTTTTTATAATCAGATAAGTTGTGTAAGATTATTATGTTTTTGGAAATAGTTCCACACCTCTTGATTGAAACCCTTTTACTATCTATAATGAGTGCAAATTTTTTTTTTTCTGATTCTAAATATAAGATATGATTGGCTTTTTTTAGAAAAATTAAAGAACCCGATTAAATTATTTTAAAACATTAATATTTGTATTCTTTTTCCCAAACTAATCGGTCTAACTAATAAACTGATATATAATCTCGGGATACACAACGAATCTTTATGATTAAGTAATTTATTTTGTTTTTTATCTCTCCAAAAAAAAATCGATACATCTTATATTTAGAATCGGCGAGAATATAAATTTAAGAAATAAAATAAATAAGAATATTATATTGAGATGGAAAGGAAAGGTTTATAACTAGTTATTACATTTTTTGGGCAAAAAAAAAAAAAAAACTAGTTATTACATTTTTTTTTTGCTCAAACTAGTGATTACATTCAAGACAGAAGAGTATGTAAGTTTTTAAGTTGATCTAATCCAATGATGGGGGCGAGTCTGTGATGCACACCGTTTTAATTGATATGAAAAATTGGTTAGGTAACAATAAGCACGTGCTACGTCTATTTGGCTTTCAATCATTCGATTGCACCAACGAATGAGATGAAAAATAGAGATAGAGAGAGAGATAGAGAGAGAGAGAGAGAGAGGATTTAGGGTAGGTCAACCAAGTGTATCAAATTGGACCGTTTCTTGTGAGAGGATACTTATGCATAGTAAAAAAAAAAAGAAAAAAGAAAAGAGAGGGGGGGGGGGGGGGGAACGGAATAAAAAATTTATTTAAAAAATATTTTTCCATGTATTTGAAAAAATATTTTTTTTTTAAGTTTTTGAATATTCATTTTGATTTATGTTAAATAAATACTACCTCCGGTCCTAAATATAAAACTTAATGGACTTTTTTGATAAATTAAGGAATCTAAATAAATTATTTAATTATGTTATATGTTATGTATAATTAAATTATATATCAATTTATAAGTGAAATAAATTAGTTTAGAGGAAAAGAATAAATATAAATACTTTAAAATAATTTAATTAGCTTTCTTAATCTTCCAAAAAATTAACTAAATCTTATATTTAACGCGAGAGGTAGTACTAAGCAAGTGTGGGTGATGATTTTGATGTCTATCTTGATCCTTTTTCTCATTATCCCTCATAATCTTTCAATCATATCAAATCTAATCAATCACAATACTCCCTCCAGGTGTAATTTTACCCTCATTTATGATTAGGTACCTTTAACTCTTTCCTCTCTCTCTCTATTTTCATTGGTACAATTAATACGGGCAAAATTGTCACAATCTCATTTATTTGGTCAAATAGGACTTATAAGTAGGACCAAATTTTTGTTAAAAGAACTTATAAATAGAATTAGAGTCTATGTCACAAGAAAGAAACCTTATTCAATTTCTTACTAACAAAGAAAAAGTCATGCCCTTTCAGCTTCACAATTTGAATTGTTATTCAATAATTGAGACTTCTTGTAAGAAATTAATGTTTCGTTTCTGGTAAAATCATGTTGAACATGGTAATTTCTATGAATCTCTATACATATGGAGGACAAAAATTAAAATTAAAATTAAAATTTAAGCTTAAAAGCACTATTTGCCCTTTTGTAGTGTATTGTATAAGTTTCATTTTGGTTCAAGAGTCAATATACTGTCATTTATTATACAATATTAAATATAAAAATATACACCAAATCGCAGTATTTGCACTATGATGAACATCTCAACTTAATGCTCATGAAAACAATCTATTCACATTATTAAAGTATAATTTTAGTAATTTTAATGAATTTAGATAACGTGAATTATATAGCTGAAAGAATATTAATTAATTAAATTATTGCTTTTTGTTATCGAAATATGTGCCTGTTTGACATGGCATCCAACAACCAAAAAAGTCTAGTAGAGGGGGCTAAAAGCCCAGTGGAGAAAAAATCACATCTCTTGGTGTTTGGGGTAGCATCGCAGACTAATGGGCTTCTACCTAAAAACAGCTTTAAAAAAAAAAAAAAAAAAGCCACAGATATCAGCTTCCCATGGCAAGATACGACTTTACCGTGGAAAGCATGAAATGCAAATTAAAATTTTACCTTCATGTCCTTTGCATTTGTCACCTTTGTTCTCTCGCTTTTCATCAGCCATGGCCAACCTTCGATCTCGGTGTCTAGTTGTTAAATCTCTCTCTAATCTCGGTGTCCAACCGATACGGTTGTGGTTTGGAGTTACGCTTCTCTAATCTCTCTCTCACTCACTCCCTTTTCTCTCTCTATAAACCAGATGAACCCTACCCTGCTTCATCTCTTATTCATTAACGATGAGAAACGAAGGAGTAGATGCAGACAGTGGCGGAGCCACACTTGTGCCTATGTGGGTAAGTGTAGACACAAAAATTTGAGATTAAATATATTTTTGAAGGAATTCTGTGACAATTTTGACTGGGTGGTGTGGTTGGTTTCATGCTACACACCTAGAGGTCCCCTGTTAGAACATCCTCCTTGCCTTTTACCATTTTTTATAGGGTTAAGGAGCAATTTTACTAATAAACTATTGGTCCAGGAACACCCAACACAATATATTATTATCTGGACCTTAAATGCCAAAAAACTTTTTAAAAGCTAAAAGAAGCACAAAACCATTACTTTAGGAACTAACTCAATTAGTGGGTCTGCATTTGGGGAAATTTGCTCGGAAACTTGCAGCGCAACCGCAAGCCCTGACACAAGATTGGATACGGTGAGCCACCACATCCCTCTACTACGCTCTCCTTTACCCTTCTTCGAGTCTTTGGTTGCAATGAGTCTTTCGATTTCCTTCTCTCCTCCCTGGTAAGCCATTAACTCAGCCTCGCTGCTTAATTCCCTAATCAACTCCCTCCTAAATTTTGTTGTCAGTTTCCTGCGATTCTGCTTTCCCTTAATAAAAAAAACTCCCTCTAAGAGAGGCTTGATTTGTCTTCTTGTGAGTCTACAAGGAAAGCATAAGATAATTGAAAATCCGTTTCAAAGGCATTTCTTTTGGTTTTCAGATCTTGATAGTTGTATAATTTCTCCTCGCTTTTCCGTTTAATTTAATACCCGTACTATATTAACCGATTTGGATTTATGGTTCTTTGGCAGGTTGTGATTCGTTCATAGGTATGAACTATGGCGTAATCGCCGACAATCTCCACAGCCTTCACCCACCGCCAAGCTTCTCCAGTCCATCGCAATCGAAAAGGTCCGATTGTACGGAATGCAGACCCCGCCATCGTCAAAGCTCTCGCTCACACCGACATCGGCATCGTCATCGGAATGGCCAATAGCAACATACCATCCCTTGCTTCCGAGCCCGGCGCCGCCAAGAGTTGGATTGACTCCAACGTTATCCCATTCTACCCCGCCAGCAAGATCATCCTTATCACTGTCGACAACGAAGACTTAACCTTTGGCGACCAGAATCTTCAATACCAACTATTAGCGGCGATGCAGAACCCACTAACGGAGTTAGTTCCTAGAGTAACGGTTTTGTGCTTCTTTTAGCTTTTAAAAAGTTTTTTCGCATTTAAGCTCTAGATAATAGTATATTGTGTTGGGTGCTCCTGGACTAATAGTTTATTGGTAAAATTGCTCATTAACCCTTGTTTTTATTTTCATTTTCTCTTAACCCTCTCCAAATCGTGACTTCCCGTTCGCCAAATCGTGACTTCCCTATTCGCCGCTCTTCTCTTAACCCTCTCCAAATCGTAACCCTCTTCCCCGTTAGCCGCTCTCTCCAAATCGTAACCCTCTTCCCCATTCGCCGCTCTTCCTCTTCTCTCCAAATCGCATCGCCGCTCTTCCTCTACTCTCCAAATTGTAACCCTCACTGCTCTCCAAATCGCGTCGCCTTCTTCCTCGTTCACCGTTGTCGCTGTCGTTCTCCATTTGGATTCTCTTTTTTCATTTTCATTGTTCTCTCAACCCTCTTCCTTCTCGTTTCTCAACCAAGTTGAGTGCTTTCTGAGGTAATTTTCATTTATCTCTTGTTTCTCTTTGTTGTTCTGTTGGGGTTAGTTAGATTGGAGTTGAGATTATGGTGAGGGTTGATAAAGGCGAAATTCTTGATGTGAATAAGGGCTAAATTTAGACTTGAATTGACAATGTTTTGATGTGAGGATTAGCATATTACATTGCTTGCTTGTTGTTATTTGAAGAAATCTACTGAGCTCATATTTTGTAAATTGCAAGTTCATTGCTAGCAACCTATTTGGAGAAATCCACAATGAGACAACAAAGAGTCAGTAAACTTGGGAGATAGACTGAATTTCAAAGTGGATTTTGATATTATGAAGAACTTGTCGACCTATGTTAAGATCAACATTCGTTTCATAATCTTGAAAAACATAGTGGGTTATTGGGCTGCAAAGATGAAAGCTATGTGATATAATAACTCTTGAATAAAATTAGAATGAGGTCAATTTGCATCATTTTTTTGCATTTCAATTGCCTAATAAAGTTATTGTGCTTTTCATTTCAGTGGATCCCTGAACTAAGGCATTATGCTCCTGGAGTTCCAGTAATTTTAGTTGGGACCAAGTTAGGTAATCCTTCGTCCTCCCAATCCTGGAATGTATTGGCATTGCCATGTTATTTTTTGGATCTTTATTTGTATGCTAGTATAGTGAAATGAGAGAGAATTTGTCTTTCGGCAAGTTGTTACTTGCTTTAGAAGTTGATTGTGACTTTGAAGATGAGCAATCTATATAATCATGTTGATTAGTTGTCTGCTTACCTTTGGTGAAAGAATATCAACTTTCCTTGTTGCTGAATTTAGGATGAATTTATTACTGAATTTATGGCTTCTTGATTCTGTTTCGATGAGCAATCTATATAATCAAGTTTTCTTTTCTTTTCTTGTCTATATTCTTTTGTTTTTTAATGTATTTAAAACTTTCTTTAAAAAAAATGTGGGAGCAGCGCCCCTGAACCCCCGAATTCCCCCACTTATTGTGCATACACAAATATTAAATCCTGGCTCTACCACTAGATGAAGAAGAAGGAGATCAGTGTATACAGAATGCCAATTCATTCCAACAGCAACAAAAAATAAGGTTGATGTGAAAGTAGGAAACTCTTGGCACTTGGAAGAGCTATCTCATAGGCCCAATCTTTAGATAAGTACTCCAGTATATTCTCGCACGCGGGGGATATCACTGCATTCTCATAATTCCATTAACCCCTTGTTACGGGGAAGGCGCTTGTTTAATAATTCAGGATCCAAACTTGGAGGCTGTGAGTCAAACTCTAAGGGTAAGTTTGGTTTGAGGGAAGGGGAGGGAGAAAATTGTAAAAAAAAAAAAAAAAAAAAACAGTCTAGTGGAGCCCACAATTTTCTCCTCCTCTCCCCTCCCCTTCCCTCAAACCAAACTTACCCTTAGGGCCTGTTTGTTAGAAAGAATTAGGCCGATGGAAAGGGAAGATAACAACTTTCCCAATGCAAAAAACATGTTTGCTTCCCCCATCTTCCTTCGAGTATACATCCGGCGAGGCCCAAAGTTCCATCAACCATTGGAACCTTCATTCCATTCAAAATAGGCGGGAAGGTGAAAATCTTCTCGGGAAAGTGAAAATGTCGGACAAAAAGGCCCCTTTGAAAAGACTGTACCCATAAGCACGAGCAAGGCGTGAGCTGGACGAAGGTGTCGGTGAAGAAGCTTGTATCTACAGTGGTCATTTTTCGGCGAAGGAGAAGTTGAACCCAGAGGGAGAGAGCTGCATTTGAGGTCAGTATTAATTGGAAATCAATTTAAATGTGAGATCTACCTTTATGGGTCTGAGCTATTCGTTGCAGTGTTGCGAGCTTGGGGGGGCTTCGAAATGTTTGTCGCCCGTTGCTTTGAGGTTGGGGGGCTGGGCTTTTCGTGGCCCCGTTGCTTCCGGCTTGGAGGGCCGAGCTTTTCGCGATCCTATTGCTTCAAGCTTGGGGGGGCCGAGCTTTTCGTTGCCCGTTGCTTCGAGGTTGAGGGGTTGAGCTTTTCGTTGCCTGTTGCTTCGAGCTTGGGGAGGGGGGACACACGAGTGGAATGCATTTTGAAGCAATATCCGATACGCATACGTTTACTTTGTAGGAAATATGTTGTTTGTTTCTGTACAATGTATTGTTGTTTTGTTAATCTTCCCTTTTTTGAATAATGTGAAGTGTGTTTATATATGAAAGTTGATTGTGTGGTGATGGTATGTTTACTGAAAATGAGAAATGGGTTTTGTTAAGTTTGTTAAAGGTGAAATGAAAACAAGTAATAGAAAATAAACAACTGAAGATTACGTTCGAACCAAACACCCCAGTTCGAACATCAGACATGTGTCGTTCATTCAGTGAGTGAGATGTTGGGTAATAAGTAGTGGTGTAAATTGAGACAATGCCATGAAAGATAGGACTGTCTGAATGTTAAATTGTGGTAGTTTGTAAAGAGGAGAGGCAGATTATGATAAAAAAGATATTGGTGTGGTGAAAAATTGTGTAGGTATGGAGCCACGTTTACGTGAAATGATCGGAATGTTGGCTGGGTGCATAACTTTGCTACTAGCAATGAGGACCTTGCTTGTGACGATGATAGTCGTTGTGGGAGCAGGTAGACCAAGGCACTTACCGGACAGGAAACTAGGACGAGGATCAAGATGTGGACAGCAGTGGAGGATCGAATCTTGGTAGATTGCCTTGTGACTTTGAGAATGGACCAAAAGTGGATGGAGGATAGTGGGTTCAAGGCAGGTTATGCAAATGCCTTGCAGAAGATGATGGAGGAGAAGCTTCCTGGCTGTGGTATCAAAGCAACTCCACACATCACCTCGAGACTGAAGACCTTAAAGCGTCTATGGCAGGCAGCAAACAACATTGTTTATGGGCCCAATGCTTCGGGATGTGGTTGGAACCCGGAGACCAACTTTGTTACCGCAGATACAGAGGTGTGGGATGAGTATTTGAAGGTATGCGATCCTACCATACTGTTCAAATTTGTACTTTGATTATGTATTACAAATGACTTCCATTTCCAAACTCACATATTGCTTGTTCAAAGTGCAGGCTCATCCAAAGGCAAAGGAATTTAGAACCAAACCCTTACCAAACTTTGACTCTCTATGCGTGGTTTGGGGAAAGGACAGGGCTACCGGTGAGGAAGGAGAGTGCCCGGGGGGAATGGAGGAACAAATTAATCTTGAAGATGACGAACTTCCAGAAACACCACAACATGTTGATGAATCTGAGTTGTCAGGAACGAACCATGAAACTGTCACCACTCAAGTCAATGCATCTGATGTAAATGTTGGTCGAAGGAAGAAGCGCAAACTGAACAATGCTGAAGTAATCGCTGAGGCATTGCGAGATACAGTTACAATTGGCTGGTCTTTTTGTGTTTGATGTACCTGTATTGGCCAGTGGTAATTCAGATGTGTCACTCTGTTTTGGACACTAATCTGTCTTTTGTATATGCTGCACAGTCCTTTTGTATAGGGCAGGGTTATTGCATTAGCGCAAACTTTGGACCATGTTCAAATAGGTTAAGGAAAAATTGGACATGGCATAAAGTTTGTGTGGCGTAGCCTGTTGTCAAATGATAAGTTGTAAGTGTATTATGATGCAGGCCATCTGTTAATTGGCTGGTGCAAGGGATGTACTCACTTATTCTGAATGCAGAAAATGGATACTTTTGTATATGTGAACATTGTATGTTAGTGTTTCACCCTTTTCCATTTACTGTACCTGCTTCTTGTAACAAATGCATATCAGCATTTTCCATTTACTGTACCTGCTTCTTGTAACAAATGCATATCAGCATTTTCCATTTACTGTACCTCCTTCTTGTAACAAATGCATATCAGCATTTTCCACTTAATGTACGTTCGAACGTCCGGATGAAGTTCGAACCTAATAGTGTTCAACATTATGAAATTTGTGTCCGTTCGAACTTCCGATTTATGTTCGAACGTATGATATCTTTTGAATCAGTTATGCAAAATATGAGATAAATATGTTTAATGACACGACAGCCACATCAGCAAAGTTATGAATGGAAACACGTGACTACTGATGAATGATGGTTATTCTATGTTCTTGTGCATGCAATTTTTGGGTGGCTCATGCACCCTGTGAAAAACTTCACAATTATTTGTTATACAGCATTTGAGAAGGCCAATGATGGTCAGTTCACATGCTATCATTTATGTCCATTTATCTGACATTGCCTCATGTTGTTGTCATGTCCAAGGTTCTGTTTACTTGTATGCAGCATTTGAGAAGGCCAATTTCATTCATTTATTTTCATTTTGTGCCTTGGCATTAAGCTTCTGTGTTGTGTTGGTTCAAGACTATGGTTACCCAGCATTTTACAAGTCTAATTTAAATTTTTTTTTCTGCTTTTCCTCCTTATGCAGCATTTCATAATGCCAACTTGCTTTATTTTTTCACTTCCTCTCCCACACCTTGCACTGGGTGAAGATTATTTTTATAAATTTCGAAGCTATCTGTGAAAATGTTGGTTGTTCTCTGCTTCACATATGGTTCACTTCAACGCCCATTTGACAAATGACAACTAATGTCCCCTGTTTTGCACATTGTATACTGTTAATGTCTTCTTCTTCATCCTCACAAGTGCAATTTTTCATACTTCATGTGTCCTTTTTAACTGATCTAACATTCGTTATTGTTATGTCCCTGTTTGATTTTGATGATTAATTATAGTCACATGAAGGAATGCCATATTTTCCTCACTCTTTTCGTACTTATCTCTGTTTCACCAACCCAACAATCCCCTTTTCATTCAGCGACTTCACACTAGTCAGGGGTTCAGCACTCATTTTTTTCAATCAACCTTCGTTCTCTATAGCATCACCAGGGTTCAATGTTCATCAGTGCTAATCTTCCCTGTTTCTCTTCCCATACTCGTTTCCGCAGCTCGTTAAATATTGCTTCGTGCTTTCCCAGCCTTATTCGTTCCATCTACGTCGTCCTTGTCACCACCGGGAGACACTCATCGTCGGAATTTCATACCCCATCAGCGTTTACTTCAATTTACCATTGCAATTTCCTTCTAGGGTTCGTTCCTATCTTCGTTCATGTCGGGCAAAAAACACTTC
Source organism: Acacia acuminata (assembly GCA_019022655.1). Lineage (NCBI taxonomy): Eukaryota > Viridiplantae > Streptophyta > Magnoliopsida > Fabales > Fabaceae > Acacia > Acacia acuminata. The sequence goes on from JAFJYI010000016.1 coordinate 5,396,592, forward strand.
CGTCGTTATTACCTTTTTTTTTAATGTTTTTTATTTAGGGGCAATTTGGGAATTTCACCTAATCTTCCCACTTAACCAACACCCAATTCTTCATACCAAACATTTCATCTTCCCTCAACTAACTTCCATTCCCTTGTATACCAAACATTTCACATTTTTAAAGTTCCCTCCCAATCTTCCTTTCCTTTCCTTTCCTTTCCTTTCCATTCCTTTCCTTTCCTTCCTCAAATCTTCGTGTAACAAATAGGGCCTAAAAGTTTTTGTATGCATTCTAATTTGTTTACGATTTTATATATTAAATATATTTAAAGGAAAATGATAAATAAATACCATTTGAATTTACAAAACCCTCAAAAGTCCGTCGAATTTGTAAAAAGACTGAGAAGTACCAAGGACCTATGAGGGATATGCAAATTCGGGTGAAATTACCCTTTTACCCTTAGTTTTAAATAAATTTAAAAAATAAAAATACCCTCGTCACCACGGCCGAAGGGCCGTGGCAAGGGGTGGGGGTTTTTTTTTGGAGTGGGTTGGGTTTTTTTTTTGAAAAAAATTATATTAATCGAACCCCACCCACTACACTTCAATTAATATAATTTTTTTCAAAAAAAAAACGTAACCCACTCCCAAAAAAAAAAAAACCCCCACCCTTGCCGGCGGCCTGTGGTGGCCGGTGGCCCTCCGGTGAGGGTATTTTTATTTTTTAAATTTATTTAAAACTAAGCGTAAAAGGGTCATTTCACCGAATTTGCATATCTCTCATAGGTCCTTGGTACTTCTCGATCTTTTTACAAATTCGACGACTTCCGAGGGTTTTACAAATTTAAATGGTATTTAATTGTCACTTTCCCTATATTTAATTAAGTATTTCAGTGTTTTTTTTTTCAAACGTAATTTTATTATTTTTAAGTAAATTAAATTTTTATCTTCGATTATCATATAATATACAACTATATATATAATATTCAATAAAATTCATGCATTTTTCAATCATTTTCCATGTTAATTGACTTTTCAAATGATATTCCAAATAAGAGCTCATCTGAAGAAGAAAAAAAAGTCACTTATGTCACCGCTATTTCAAAAACAAATTATATCTATATTCTCGATTTTTATTCTATCTTCCGTTTGCAAAAGCCTATTAGGAAAGAGAAAAAAGTCACTTCTATCACCATTATCCTAAACACCCGCTAAATGGGATACAAAGGAATTAATTTGCATGTTCCTAATTTCGACCCAATAAACAATAAAATGGGAAACAAAGGAATTAATTTACATGTTGATAATTTCGACCCAACAAACAATAAGTTTTTTCTACTAGGTAAAGTTGGTTACATAGATTACACATAAGTAGCACTATTTTTTACCCAATCAATTTGGAAATAAAAATGAAACTATTATGAACTTGAAAATACCAAACGTATATTTAAATATAAAAAGTATAGTATTATAAGAATAAATCTAATTTGTGGTTTAAAATACGTCGGTTATTGTCCAAAGAAGCATTTACACCTTGCACGTTGTGGGAAATGAATGTAAAATTGAAAGAAATTTTTATAAACCCCCTGCTACAAAGAAAATCATAAAAAGGAAATAACACAGTCAAATATAGAAATAAACTACATCACCCAAAATTGAGAGATGTGTTGTTGGAAGTAGGATTTCTCCATATGTATGTGCATGAAATAAACCAAATTGTAAATTAATTGATTTTAAATTAGATGTAAATAGTAATTTCTATGTCCTATTACAGGATTTGGGACTTACTCCCTCTGGTCCTAATTGTAGGACAATATTTGGGAGTTGGTTTAGATCCTAATTATAGGACAACATTTTAATTTTTTTTTTCCAATTTCTTCCTAAAATACCCCTTTTTTATTCTCTCAAATGTGTTTGGTTTTTTATAAATATATGTATGTGAGTGTGTAGACTCTTTCAATCGGTAAAATTTTTAAATTATTGAATTTTAATTTATTTATCGATCGGTTGGCGTTATTTTGCCAATATATAGAGAGAGAGAGAGAGACACACATACACACACACATATATGTGCGTGTCTATATATATATATATATATATGGATGGATGTATATGTGTATGTGTGTTCTACATACAAATATATCTAGACACGCACGCACGTTGTGTGTTGTATACAAATATATATATGTGTGTGTACATGCACACACACACACACACATATATGTATATCTATCTGTATACATATATACACACATATATGTATACATATGTGGAAAAGAAAATTTTAGGTCGGAGAGAACGTGGGAGGGGCTGTTGATTTACTTTTAATTATATCATTTTAAATTTATATAAGGGCCTATTAGGAAAATAAATAAATTTAACTAATTTAACTCTTCTCTTTAATCTCTCCAAAATCGGTTAAATATATCCTATAATTAGGACCGGAGGGAGTAGAATAATCAACTAATTAATATCACTTGTAATGAAATTTTCCCTAACATCGTTGCCATAATGAAACTGATAGCACATAAAATTAAAATATTCAATATATTATTATATACTCTCAGAACGATAAGCTATACTCTATTATTAATTTAAAGTAGAAGGTAATCGTTAATGACAAAAAAGTCCCTCCATACAGTGAGACAATCGAAAAATGCCAAGTAATGTGCCTCGCCCTTTAGAAACCACTATTCTATGCTTATGCAGATCAACAACAACAAGAGAAGAGTAGGCAAAAAAATAAAAAAGAGAGGAGAGGCAGCCTAACTAAGAAAAAAGGGAGTCGCTGGTGCTTGAGAGGAAGCTATAAATAGAGAGGGAGAGAGCACTAATTGTCCCCTCTTCATTCCTTCACCGTAATCATTATTGTCAAACTCACGAGTTGACTCTTTGATTTTACCGTTTTTACATTTTTATTTTACAAAATCGAGTCGAATCATTGGTAAGCTTTGTTAAACTCATGACTTTATATGCCGAGTTTATCGTTTTTACGTTCTAACTTACAAAATTGTGTTAATTTACCTAAACTTGAATTAATTTTTTGGATTTGATGATGCTTAGCAGCTTTATATATAAATTTTATATAAATTTCTTTGTTATAATGATAAATTATGAATGTTGAGAGATTTAATCTCAATTATTTGGATTTAGATATATTTAAATCAAACTGTTATATTTTTTTATATTTTAATTATTTAATTATATACTATTAATACCAATTTAATGGTGAAAGTAAACTATTACGAGTTTACGATACGAATTTATGTCACCATCACGAGTTTACTTAAACTCACGAGTTTGACAACTTTAAGTGTCACTGCTCTTGTTTCGCTATTAAAGTAAATAGCAATTACTCATTACCGCATATAAGTAAAAGGAAATAAAGATATAATCATTAGCAACGTGTAATAATAAAATCACATTGTCAAATATGGTATGTGGAAAAATTGATGAAATCAAAGTCAACCATTACTTAGCCGTCTTAGAAGCGATGGCGTGAGAGCTTGACTCCCCCATATCCGGGTTCAACTCGCCCCCTCCCCTACTCTATGTATTAAAAAAAAAAGTCAACCATTACTTAGAATTTATTTTATATTTTAATTGTGAATGAAATCAAAGTCATTACTTCAATTCAGCATTTTACCCTTTTAATTTAATGAAAAAACATTCTATTAATATTTGAGTATTAATAGATGATGAATTATTAAGTCCAATACTGTAACGTTAGCTTTTAAATCTCTATGCATTTTTTTGTGTGTGGGTATAATAAAGACCCTTATCTACCGACTTAGTCAATTATTAGACCAATGTTTTTGCATTAATTTGAATGTTAATCAGTATAAAAAAAATTGAATGTTAATCACATTTTAAATGATTTGTAATAATTACATAAATGAAAAATATTAGACAATATGATTTTTAATTATTTATAATGTTATGAACATTAATTGAGACATAGGTTTATCTGACAGGAGGTTATCATAAGTCATTAAAAAAAAAAATTTATTAGGGGTATTATTTGAGATACTAATGTACCAATTAGTTATATTGTTCAAAGATCCAAAGATAACTAATAAAACCGAACCTATTTAATGAACCGGGTTTTGATTGATGATGATTTATTGATATTGCACAAAGCTATATTTCAGTACATGATGTTGTAAAAATTTCATTTGTTTGAATATTTTCTCACAAAATTATAGATTGGGAATTAAAATTAATATAGCCAAGATGACAATGGGTTGCAGATAAGGAGACTTTTTAATGAAAGCACTCCGCCTTTAAAACCAATTTGTACATTAAAAAAATGGGGAAATTTTATCGAGCCTAAAAGATGTGATATAATTTCAATTAATCCTCAAAATATTTTAGAATCTCACTACCCCCTTTAGGTCAAAATGAAGTTGAGTTTTATGGGTGAAAATATAATGATGTCATTTTTTCAGAAGAGTATTTACAAAATAAATAAGTGCATTTACAAGATAAATAAAAATATTTACAAAAGAAATAAAGACAAATGACAAATAAAGGAATCAAAAGAACCTAAGGAATTAAAAATATTTTGGCCATTTACTAGACAAATATGAAAATTCACAAGACAAATATGGACATTTATAAGACAAATAAAGACATTTACATGACAAAGGATTAAAAATAACCTAGGAAATTCAAAACATTTTAGATATTTACAAAACAAATATGAGAATTTCTGAGCAAATAAGACAATTTACAAGATAAATAAAGTAAGGTTATCATTATTTGTTTACCCTCAAAACTTAATTTCATTTTGACCTAAGAGAGAGCAGTGATGTTTTAAAGTTGTAGGGTTTAACTGAAATTATGTCAAACTTTTAGTGGCTCAATGAAATTTTCCCTAAAAAAATAGTCATCAGTGTGCTAAAAATTTAGTATCGATTGATACTTTAAATAATATTGCTTCTAATGAGGGCCCGTTTGGTACGGGGAAGATTTTAGGAGGGAAAGAAAGATTCTAAAGGATGAGGGAAGATGAGTTATTTGGTAGAAAGTAAATGAAGGGGGTAAAAAAAAAAAAAAATACATAATTTACCCTTAAAAGTAATAAATTCAAAATGAATAAGAAAAAATGTATTTCTTTTTCATAATTCGAATTTGATACCAATTTGCTGGCATCAAATTCGAATTTTATGACGAAACATTTATTTTGCAAAAAGGTATCGAATTTATGGGTTAAATTCAAATTTTATGATGAAGCATTTATTTATAAAAAAAAAAAAAAAAAAAAACAATTTTTTTTAAAAAAAAATTCTCTTATCAAATTTGAATTTGTTGCATAAATTCGAATATATTCTATTTTCTCGCTTTATAGAAAATGAATGATTTATGAGGGATAAATATGTCCAAAAGTTCATTGTTTATTAAGGAAACTTAGGTTCCCACCAATTTTGATAGGATTTTATCTTTCCACCTTTAAAGGAAGATTAGTGGGCCTCGGTGGGACCGGAATTTGAGTTCCCGAAAGATTAGACGTTAAAAGTGTACTCAACTAGGAAACTTGTCCATCTTCTCTTCCCTTCCTACCTATTCCGCGTATCAAACGGGCCTTAAGACAATACTTGTGTCTATAAAAACCATCATCAACTATCTGCGAAAAAGCTACCCTCAATTGAATCAGACAATGCTCAAACCGACCTAGTTCGAAAGTGATATAACAAAAATAAAATCATCTTTTTTATAAATAAAAAAAAAAAAAATTTACTTACCAAAGATAGATTATATTTGTTTTTTTAAAAATATATATTTATATACTTGCACGCAATTTTTTTTTTTTTTTTTGGTTAAGCATAAGTGTCCTATTTAAAGCAATCCTATTTGAGACATTGTTGAGTACTAAATATGGGCACCCCATTTTAATCATTCACACACACTCTATTTTATATGTCTTGGTTTTTCACCGTATTTATATCATGTCATCTCTTCAGTCCAATCTTGCTAAAATTTTCATTGCTCCTCTTATCATTAATATCTTAAATGTAAGACTCGCTTCCCATCTTTATCAATATTTTCCTAATTTACCTCTATTGATATTCCCTCAATAATAATCAAATAAGAGAGATAAAGAGGATTAAGTAAGATGATGATTAGGGTATTTTTAAAAATAAGTTATACTAACTAACTTAACTAACTTCCATAGTCTAATTAAATTAGATAAATAGATCTTAAGGATTAGAAGAGTATTATATTTTCATCAAAAATTTACATGCATTGACTTGCGCAGACCAAACTAAACATGGAAGTTTGACAGAAAGACAAGACAGAGCACAAAAAGAGTAAAACATTGACAAGAATTCTGTGTTAACTTTACAAATGTTGTACAAAAGCAATCATATATAGCTTGATCATATGAACCTTTGCAAATAAAACGTGTTCCTCATGGCCACTAAAATCAACAAATCAATATCTTGAAAAGCTTCATTCCACAAGTTTTATCTAACAACGTGGTTTCTTCACATCTTCAAAACTCATACAGAAAATTCTGAACAAAATCTGGGTTACAACAGAAAAGCACACCAATGACCAAACTAACAGGGGCAAAAGAGGGGGAAAAAAACATAAACATGTTTGGGGTGGGTCCCACTGAGAAGTGGATCAGTCAAAAATTCAGAAGCACAACTCTTGCAGATAGTCAGATAAGTGCAAGGAGGAGGAGATGAACCTTCCCAGTTGCAACACCAACTTTGTGAATTTTCAAGAGCTCATTGTGCAACTAGCTACCTGAATAATTATATGAAGATGGGAATTTCTCGGACATGCTTTATATCATAATTGGGTTGATTTGCTATATAGAATATGTATTACTAGCTCCTAGTCAAACCACAATCTCGAGGCACAGCGATACAGGATACCAGTTCGTTCTCAAAACTAAAATGGCCATCAACTTTGTTGATAGCAAATGCAGGCAAAGCTGGCCGGAAACTAAGCAGGCCTAACCAAAATCACCATAGAAGGTTCTGATATCCATTTCTTGTGTAAGGATTTCTATGCATGGCAAGGAGTTCTGTCATGCTTCACCTTAAAGCAGCATTCCCGAAGGACGCACCTGTCTGGGAGTACTACCGGCTCGAATATCCTGAGGAATAGTCTTTTCCAGAATCACCTAGAAAGAAATGCATCATCAGAACAATTTAATTTTGATATAATGCAAACTAAAGAGTTGTAATAGAAGCCAGGTTCATTATTACTCTGTGGAGGTTCAGTGACTGGTGGAATAGGTGATGACATGCTCCTCATACCCCTATCTGTGGCAGTTGAATAAAAATAATACAACATTATTATCAATATTCAAAGCATATATTCAGTACGTATATAATAGAAGAGTTAATACAATCTTTGGTCCCTCAAATTTGCCCTCATTTTTGTTTTGGTCTCTCAAGGGGCACAATGGCCCAGGTTTTTATTAACCTATAAAGACCAATGTTTTAAATGGAATGGAACTTGAAGGACGAAAGCCTATGGCTTGAAACTTGAGAGACCAAAACCAAAATGAGGGCAAATTTGACAAGCCAAAGATTGTATTAACCCATGATAAAATCTATAACAAGCCGCACTAGTCACCAGCCATGTACGGCTCATTCTTTAGATTTTGTATAAATGCACAGCAAATGTGTATAGTAATAACCCAATTAAAAAATAACTGTTCATGTCACTTCCTTTTCATAATAGCTTGTCAAAGTGATAATTGTCACTTAACCAAAAAAGAATGAATTGATTTGGGTCTTAAAATATGCATGTTCTATCGATTAACTAAATCTAAATAAGACAGTTGCCATTGCCAACTTACCATTAGATGACTTCAATTCTTTTTTAAAACCCATCAGGATAATCCTATCAAGAGTTCATTTAACTATCAATTTAGTCCACAAAACCACCATATTAATGGTTTCTTTCTTTGAAAAAAGATAACCATTCATGGTCTTCAATTTTTAACCACATATCGCACTAGTTAAATTACAACCAGAGATTTGACAAGAGTTTGGATCTCAGACTAAAAGCATAAGGAATCCCCATTCAGCCAAATCATCACCGCTACATAATATAAAATTTCTAGTCGGTCATATTATTTAAAAAACCATGAACGACGTGGCTTATTTCTCAGATTACGTGCAATGTAAGGGGTAAGGGGCCCACCTATTTAGTTACTCCCCCACGGTCCTTAAGATAGGACCTAATTATGGAGTTGATCTTGGCCCTAAATATAAGACTTATTTCTCATATTTGTTGATGTTTTCCCAATTTACCCCTATGATTGAGATATTTTTGGAAAAATATTACATATTAATTGCATTAACTAACTTTCTTAATCTAATTAAATTAGGTCAATAAGTCTTATATTAGGGACCGGAGGGAATATCTAGAAATGTAAAAAAATGCCAAAAAGGTATAAATACCTTTGTTAGTTTTTTGCTGATAACAAAATGGCAAGAGATCTAGCAATCATGATTAAATTTCCAGGGAATAAAACCACTTACCCATAGTATGATGCATACCCTTGACCGCGTCAAAGTTCTTATATGTATAACCAACAAAGCTAAGATCTTGAGGAGTCAATAGCATCTGCATGCAAGGAAAACATAATTAAGCTAAAAAAAGGTATTCAACGAAAAACACAACTAATGATGATACATTCTAATGCAGCTGAAAGTTTCTGTTTCCAAATGAATGACACAAAAGTAAACAAATGAGGTAAGTTGCTAGATTTTTCGCCTGACAGGTTTACTTATTCTTTCAAGTAAATGGAATATATACCTTTCTGATGGGACCGGATCCAGCTCTAGTTGGTTTTGGTTGTTCAACCTGTTAATATAATCACAATCATTTTATAAGTAGTAAATCACACCTGGTAAGGGAAATAGATATGAAAATTGATTCACCTATAACAAACATTGTATCCAAAAGAAGGCACATTTAAAAACAATCACTTCATCACCATTTTTTTAAAGAAATTTATTCTATTAGTAAAGAATGGCTCTGCTAAAGGAGACGGGATTTAGTGGTGTTTGGAAACACCATAGAAAAATATTTTCACACTTTACGAGACAACTCTTTTCTCATATTTGCCTCACACAACGCAAAATGACTTAAGTGAATCCCATGAAAGAGCTCACATATATGCATACAATTGGAAAGAGCTCAATTCCATCTGCAATTTGTATTGGCTCAAATGAAAACAGCAAGATATAACCTCGGAATACAACAAAAAACATTTATTAAAAGTTACTGAATTTGTAACATATTGCATCTGAATGAATGAAGTAAATACAAATCATGATTGTTCATGATGGCCAAAGGGATGGACAAGCTGGAGGGACCAAGGAAGAGTCAAAGAGATCATGGATAGGTCAGAAAGAATTCACATATCTAACCTCGTCAAATTTCATAAAATTTTGTGTGTCAAGCTCTCCATTGACTTGTGGTTTGAATGCTGCTTCCAAGTCATAGAGTTTATCCCATACAACATCTCTGAACCAAGGATGTGCCTGGTCATTTAAGAGCCGATAATGTTAAGACGGGTGAGAGTGATGTAGTTGTGAAGTTCTATAATTAAAAGAAACAGATTTTACACACTTTAATTTCATCTGCCCCTCTAGTACCAAGTCTTTGGTCAGCTTCACAAAGCAACCTACAGATCAGACTCATTGCCTCAGGTGTCAACCTTGCCTCCTCTGGAAATTTTAAATGATGTTTCCAATGTACAATCTGCAGGCAATCATCACCAAGGCCACAGAAAGGAAGGCAATTTCAACCCCAACTCAAAGCCTCAAATTCAAACGAAAAAAAGGTATAATTATTGATAAATGCTAACATGTACTCAAAGTCTCATAAAATTTTCAAAAGAAGAGTAATTAATATAGACAACAAATGAGACAAACAAGTAAGCCACAAGACTGAATAACCGCATAATCAACATCAAAGGTGGATTATGAAAAATGGTTCAGAATAACTCACTCAAGCCCAAATACGAAGCTTAGTAATCTAAAGAAACAAGAAGAGGGGTTCAAGTTTTGAATTCTTAAAACTCCTTCAAAATCTTGACGAGGGGGTAAAACTCTATAATACCTTAGATTTCCACCATTTCTCAAAGGTTGGTTCATAGTGTGGTATTTCATTTATGATGGGTCAAGAATCAAAATTTACGATTATAGAGCCTTACACGAGCACAATTATGTAAAATATTTCTAGTTCAAGTAATATTTTCTAGCTATAGTTAAATTTTTTTTAAAAAAAAAAAAAAAAAAAGAAACCAGGGATGTGAAAAGCAGTAAAATTTATGGTGGTGGGAACAGTTAAAATATTAAAAAAAAAATCTGGTATTTATTTACATATGCTTTTTAAACGTAACTAGCATATCAAAATTGCCATCACGATCACGTCCGATTTTTTTTCCTAAAAGGACTAATAAGGGATTATTAATAGTCAAATTGCTCTCCAAATAGCTGCTGTCTAGCCCTTACAAAAATTTATAATACAAGAGACTGGAATTGATCCCCAATCATTATCTTCTATAATTTAAGGGCTTAGGAAGTAATGCCTATAGAAAAATATTCAGAGTAAAATGGGAACATGAAAAAGGATAAAGAGATTAAAACCTTTCTACACGTTGTTACTGGATCATCAGAGTAAAATGGGGGATAACCAACAAGCATCTCATACATGATCGCACCAAGAGACCACCTGCAACCAGTCAGACTTGGTATTAGCAACAAGCCTATTGTTCCATTTCAAGAAAGGAAATATTGTTTTAAGCAAAAGCAGCATTTTCCCAGTAAGAGGAGCTAAACCGTAAAATAATCTCCACCAAATACTAGTTAAACATAGAAGTCTTTTAAAAACTTCAATTGTACTCTTTTCTCTCTCACATTTTCCCATGTCATTCAAATGCTCTTGATGATTTCATTTCAATTTAACTAATTGTTAAATATCATGACATCTAATTCATAAAGATCAACTTGGAAAATATCAAATCCGAATTAATATCTATTGAGATGATCATAGCAGGACTAATGATTTTTGTTCTTCATCAGATATATAAGATACCAAAAATAATCAAGTTCTTGTATTTGTCTTAAACAACTTATTTTATGAGAGAGGAAATATTTTTCCACTTCGAACAAACATCTTTCATTGGATTCTAATATTTCTTTCTAATTATTTAGAAAAATTGCTAGTGAGAGTCACACTTACTAGTATAAAGCATCAGAGATCTGCAAGAATTTTTTTACCATATCAAGCTATCCTGCTCTGCATTTAGATTTGATCCTTTTCCTTAGGGAGAACCAATTGTAAAATCATTTAATGCAAAACACAAGGAAAATCCAAGAGTATTACAATTTTTGTGCAATATTTTGGACGGTGGATTGTGTATAATGTAGCTAAAACTGGACTAGAAGGACAAACTATGAGGCTTTGAATGGATTAATGTGAAAGGTTCTCATGGCGCTCCATCCAACCCTTCGACAGATACTTCTGTTTTCATGCTAACAACAACTGAGCTCCATCCAACCCTTCGACAGATACTTCTGTTTTCATGCTAACAACAACGTTTTTAAGGATTTACCAAAAAAATGATGACGTTATTCCTAGTCATGGTCCACGTGGATAGGAGCATGCACATATATAGAAAAGGTCAGGACATTAAATCTTAAAATTAGGACAAGATATTCATTTTGCGTAGTCTTTCAATTAAAATCACAAGAGAACAGGCTCTAAAGCAGTTCCCACATGCAGACTTTGGCTAAGATATTGCAAGTTGATTCATTTCACTGTGACAAATTTTATCTTGGGTAAACACTAAGCATAGAGGGTATAGTATTTGGCACATACATTCAAATGCAAGATATTCTGCTGACTTTATAACAAAAAACATGTGCATAATTCACTAGCCGCATTATACTTAAAAGTCTACATGCAATCATTTGGAACCTAGAACTCTATGGATCTTAGCCACAGATGTCAAATAAAAAGTCACTGCAAATTATCCTTTTTTCTTGGGTGGAAACTGCAAATTTATCATCTGCTTTCACTTCAAAATGCGCCAACTTAATGATCAAATAAAGCACAAACAAAAGAAACTAGAAACAGAATACCAACGGACCAGTCACACTCCACACCATATCCCTTTTTAAGCAACACTTCAGGAGCAATATAGTCTGGCGTTCCCACTGTAGAAAATGCCTGTCATAATGAACAAACAAGTTGGAGAAGGATATGTATGCAGGCATCCAAAAGATAAAATCTATTAAATATGATAAAATGCAATTCAAAACGGAAAATCTATGCATTAATGCTACATTTAAGGCCTTAAATTATTATTTATGTGATATACTCCCTTCCTTTTATAAGAGCTCAATAACCGAAATATGTAGTTTAAGAAAGCAGTTAAAATTAGTTGAAAATAACAACTATGTCTGAAATAAACTTTTTTATCCAAGTATGCCCTTATTTATAAGGGGCAAGTAAAGAAAGAAATGAAGTAAATATAAGTATCAACAACCTTTTAACTGATATTTAACTGATACAATATATAAAATTAATACAGGGCAAAAATGGAAAAAACTCATTATTGTTTAGACAACTCTTTTCAAGCTTTTATAAAAAGAACCAAGGCAATTTGAATCTTGGACTCTTATAAAAAGGACCAGAGGGAGTATTACATATCATTAATGGAATTAACCAAATGTTATTTCTGAAGGTAAGCAAAGCAGTTACCAACTTCCTCCTGTTTTTTTGCCAATGCTGAAGTTGTTCAAGGGGACTTTTCCAGCGCCTTCCACATTTAGAATTTGGTAAAGATTCATCAATATCCATGGTATCAATCAAGTTCTCATCATCTAAGACTTCACCTCCATTTATTGATGATAAATTTGTGCAATCAAGTGGCTTACAAAGACCAAAATCAGAGAGTTTCGTATGACCTTTTTTGTCCAACAGAAGGTTGTCAGGTTTTATATCACTGCAGAAAAAGGGGGAAAATAGAGAAATTTATAGAGGTAAAATTGGGTTCCAAGAGAAAGACCAATGCTAACAACACAATGATCCTGACATAATTACCAACCGATGAATGTAATGGTGTTTATGAATAGATTCTATGGCCAAAACGCTCTGTGCGATGTAAAATCTAGCCACACTTTCAGTCAAAGTTTCTTCTCTAATCAGCAAAGTCATCAAATCACCACCAGGTAAATATTCCATTATCAGATATAAGTAATCAGCATCCTGAAAGGAGTAATAGAGTTTCACAATGTAATGACTTGCAACTTCTGCTAATAAGTTCCGCTCAGCTCTAACATGTTCAACCTGTATTACATATGCATCCAGCAAGATTTCAACTTAGAACTCTCCTTTTATGAGTGACATAATTTGATAATGGAAAGAACAGAACTTTGTGCAACTTTATTATAATGAGAACTAACCTGCCCCCTGCTGAGCATTTCAGACTTCTTCAACTTTTTCATGGCATAAATATTGCCTGATTTTTTCTCACGACAAAGTCTTACCTGTGTGATCATATTTTAAAATCATTCAATCAATCTCACGGTAAACAGTTAAAGAACAAAAGTAACCTATAAGAACTCTAGTGAGACCAGCATATTTAACAAACACAAACTCTGCAGAAATTACAACGTAGAAGAAAAGGGAAAGAGATAGACTAAGCATGGTAAATATGTAATGGGATGACACGTGATTAAGGAGGGAAGAAACTACAAGAAAAAGTATTCCCTGGTTCAAGAAAATCAGCGGTCAAACTAGACCAAGATTCTTTATATGTAATTGCTCCCTCAAGTCTTTAATATAAGACATATTTTGGGAGTTGATTTTGATCCTAAATATAAGACATTTTTCACATACGTCAATCTTTTCCTAATTTACCCTATTGATGCTCCCTCAACAATAATCAAGGAGGAGAGGGATGAGAAAATTAAGGAAAATAACTAAGGTGTTTTAGAAAATACATGTCTTATTAACTAATTCAACTAACTTTCTTAATCCAATCAAATTAGGTAAATATCTCTTATATTAAGAACTGAAAGAGTATAAACAAAAACCTATAAGAATTCTGGTGTGAAAAATCTGTAATATTAGTTAAATGTAAGGGAGTAAAAGCATTCAGAAATCTAAACTATTGCCTGGAATGAATAGCTTTCATTCATCAATGGATCTTTTCAGTAACAACCAAACCATGAGCTTATTCTGACAAAGTCTTCTGAAAGGAAACATAAATTCTCCCATCTCAATGAAAAGTGAAGAGGAGATTCTCTGCTTCATGCTTTCAACTCTGAAACTCTCTCCACTTAAAACTTCTGATCGGATAGTAAGAGTTAAATTGCAGCATCAATCTTAAAGATGGTTACATAATTAGAACCTTGAATGCTTCCCATGCAGCTTGACCATCATTGGGCCAGACACCTTATGCACCATCTACGACAGTGATGATGGGAACCTTGAATGTTTCCAAATGATGGAAAAGCTACAAATACCTAACATCCTGATTATTCTACCATGTTGAAAATAACATTGAGTACTGCCACCCAGATTTCCAACAAACTAAAATTAGCTTTAATTTCCAACTGATGAAATCTATTAAACATTCTGCTTTAATGGCATCAAAATTAAGGAACAAAACGAGGTCACTGATGATTTAATCTATTAGAACACATTTGTACCTCTCCAAAGGCTCCCCTCCCAATAATATCTAGAAGGTGAAAATCACTGACACATATTTTGTGTCGTTTGAACCGTATATACTCTGTCTCCTTTCGCTCTAAATCCTTCAGTTGATGTATCTGTTCTTCTTCTGGTACAAGAGAAGATGCTAACTTCTTTTCCAGCACTGAACGCCTGCAAATAAAAAATTTATGGTTGTAAATATACTAAGATCAGCATGGGAAAAAAATTAGAAGTTCTAATTATATCAAATATGAAAAATGCTCCATCATAATGAAATTCACGTTGTGAAAAAGGACAGATTTCAAGCCTACACACTTTTGTCCAACTAAACTAAACTGCAGACGGGACACAAAAAACATAACAAGAGCGCAAAGGAGACAGCCATACTGATGATATATAGGACTTCCAGTATAGGAAGCATTGTCACATTCTAGTAGAAATACTAAAACCACCTTCTCCTTCTCCCGGTAAGTTGAAAACTCATACTGCCAATTATGTTCTTCAAAACAAACGCAGTTGACATGAATTCATTTTCTACCTGTTTCTCTATTGATCAAAGGTGTGTCTCTAATACATCTTCAAAGAAATAGCCTTGGACCACAAATAAAAGTCACGATGGTTATTAGAAACTACTTTGTGCGCATGCATTGGCAGGACAGCATTTCTTCATTTTTCAAAATTTATGTATGGAGAAAACTAAGCAAAATATTTCAAATATTTATTATCATGTCCTTTGATAAAAAATAACATGGAAAAAAATAAAAAATATTCAATGTGATGCTAAATTTATTCACCTGTAATATTGTAATAAAATAGTACTCGAAAGGGTCTTATGCTTAGAACATGTTTAAAAGGAAACACTGCTCAGAACTTCTAGATGCTTTGTAATACAGATAATGTTCAAGCATTAACAAACATTGTTAAGCATGCAGAGACCAAACCCAGACCCTAATAACCCACACAAAAAATAAAATTATAAATTATAGATTCTTGACAAGGAAGACTATCAAAACACCTCCAGAATATATAAAGCATAAAAAGGAAAACCCTCCCAAGTGCCAACGATATGCAAGAAAAAATGAGATAGAAAATCTTAAGCGTAAAGAGAGAAAAGGGTCAAAGGATCTGCCTCTGTTTGTAAGAGTAGAACAATGTTGTCAATTTGATTCTTTTCAACATGCTTTGATCCTAAATAATAAGGATTAAATAAATTTAAGAAAGATGACATTTTGATAGTTGCTCTAATTGAAGGATTTCAAAATTGTATTACCTCTCTTTGCGATCTTTTATCAGCTTCATCTGAGCTCTGTAATGATTCTCGATGAACTTCTTAGCAACAGCCACCCTCTCCATGGTCAAGCTTGAGCATACCTCTCCGTTCTTCTTCCTCCCCAGCCATGGGTCCCACATTGTCCTCCTCCTCCTCCTTCTCCACCCGATCGTCCTCCATTTTCGAAGCCCTCCCCTGTACCAAACTTTTCCTCTCCTTCTCTCTCTCTGTGATTTTTCGCTATTTGGATGATTGAGACAATGAAGCCTAGAGACTCGGGACGAAGAAGACCTATAACAAAGAAAGGCTTTTACATGTCTGTCTCTTACACACTCTTCAATCTCTCAATTTCTCTGTCCTACGAGGGTTCTCTACTCTGACTGGTTGTTTCCGGAATCTACGCAATGTTGGACATCTAAGATGTCGAGGTGGTAGACAACAATTTGGAAATTACCAGGCACCACTATTCGTCAAGCCCTAATTCTACGGCCAATGGTTATTAACGACATTGAGGTTTCTCTAAATTTATCACTCCAATTAAGTATAATCCCAAGATTATGCCAATGACAGAACATCTGAAGAAGCATCTGTGAGAGTTTTCGAGTTCCAAAAACGAACAAAAACAATGCCAATTTAGATCGAGATGGTTGTAAGATCTATTCTAGCCTTCGATATTCATTTTAGAAAGAATGGGGCAAAAACTGAGCGATTATCTACAAGTTTGTGCATTTTTAACCAGGCCTGATTTGGAAAACACCAAACAAAGACGATGCATTCTCTGCGTGTGAAAGAAGTGTAGAAGCAGATTCACCGTTCATACTTTCTTCTCCTCCTCCTCCTCCTCCTCTACATTTTGAGGTTTATCCGGCATGTAAATCGGGTTCTTATTGCCAAACTGTTCTCTCTCCTGATAAAATGTCTTGTAAATAATCATGGCCTAATGGGTACTCCCAGAGTTGCTCTTACTCGTGACAGAGGAAGCCATGAGGAATAAGTGGGAAAAGAGAACAGTCAAATTGGGGAGAGAAGAATAATGTTGTGGCCTTTTCTTTTCTTTCTCAAGTACTCAAGTAGGCAGAGCTGGGGAATCTTTTCATGTTGACTCTCCCATATGTAAGGAAATTTCAGGTATTCTCTGCGGCGGCAAATTGGGGAGGAGCAGAATTTAGGAAAAATTATTTATATTTATAAATAAAGAAAATTAATGTGCTCTACATAACATAAAAAATAAGGGAGAATTGTTTAAAATAACCTGTTTAAAAAAGTTTATTTTCCAGTGATAAAGTCTTTTAAAATATCTATGTCCTTTAAGGTAAATAGATATAAGGATTAAATGGCTAAATTGCCCTTTCAATAAAAACTTCCCTATATGTCGTTTATCTTCTTTAGGAGCAATAACCTTCTCTTGTTACAATATTAAGACAAAATATGCAAATTATTTTATGTGCAACCGATAATATTTCTTATTAGTAATTCATATTCCTCATGTACAATATACCTTCCTTTATGCTCTCCTCATATACAACGTAACTTCCGATATATGCAATCCATCTTCTCGTGTGAAAATGTCTTGCCTTATATTCCAAAAATATGTCAAAATGTGCAAATAATGTTTAGTGCAAACGATCTTCCCTCATGTACAAATAATCTTCCCTATAGGCAATATATCTTCACTACATGCAATTTTTCTTCCCTATGTGCAATTTAACTTCCTTTGTGTGCGTAGATGTCTTCCCTTGCATCTCAAAATTAAGCTATAGTATGTAAATTATGCTTTGTGCAATAGATCTTCCTTTAATACAAATGGTTTTCCCTTGTGTGTAAGCAATATTCTCTATATACAATATATCTTCCTAAGCGCAACTTAACTTCTATTGTATGCAATTCATCTTCCTCGTATACAAATATCTTTCCATGTGTCCCAAAATTAGGCCAAAATGTGCAAATTTTGCTAGTACAAACTATCTTTCCTTTGTGCAAATGATCTTCCCTTGTATGCAAATCATCTTTCCCTATTGTAAAAATAAACTTTCCAAGATTCATCTTCCTTAAAACTTCAAGCCACTTACACCCATACCTCAAGAAATCGAATCTAGAGATCCAAATTTACAAATTATTTGGTCGAACAAGGGGTTAATGAGAGCCAGCAACAATTAAGGGTAGTGAGATAGGGTTTCAAAGGAGAAGAAGAAAATGAAGAAGGTTAAAAAATTCTACATTAGATCAAAGGCCGAGAAAACAATTGTCCTCTCGTTGGAAGCCGTTGTTGTCATTTTCAAAGGAGGATACCATCACAATTTTTGGTGGAGGCTGTCGTCGCTGACGTCAATCATGAGCAAGACAAGCAAGGAGGAGGTGAGGTGAGTAAGAGGCAACTATTGATGTGAGAGAGGAGGGTGAACGGTAACCGTTGACCGACGATTTCTAGAAGATAAAGAGTGAGTGTTGATGCAAGGAAACATAGTGCGAGAACATCTAAATGGTGTGGTAAGGTGGTTTAGGCATTTTAATTATTTCATTGTCATTCGTATATGCCCTAAATTATCTAGGTCCTTAAAATAAACTTATGCCCTTCGAAACAAAAAAAAAAAAAATTCAAATTGGGATTTATTAGCAATTTCCCTTAAAAATAATTTTAGCCAAATAAAAAGCATCAGTAGTATTATGGGGAAAATACAATGAAATTTATACTCTTGTATGACCAAGGGTTTAATTTTATCTCTTGCATGAAGATTTACTTAACTAACTATATTTTTTTTATTTAGTAGATGTATCACATCTCCATTATCATTTCAATTAATGAAAATGAATTCCTCTTTCTAACTATAGGAACAGCTAGTGCCTCGCAAGACGATGGTGCAACAAATTGTAAGCTATGTAATCCCTAGCTAGGACTGAATAATAATTAGCAGATCGCATGTTGTCATCCTCTGCTTCAACTTCATCATCAAAAACCTCGAACTTCTTCAATTCTGGATCCATCTCTTCGTTTCTCATCTCACAGATATTATGCAGAACACAGCAAGCCCCAATAACCAAAGTCAAATCTTCAAGTTTCATCTCTCTTCTCTTCTTCAAACAACCCCACCTACCTTTCAATCTCCCAAACGCCTCCTTAGCAACCTTTTGAATCTCCCGAATCCTCTCATTAAACACATATTGAGTCCAAGTCAGATTACTATTTTGTTCTGTTTTATTATTATATGGAACCATAATCCAATCCGTTAGAGAAAACCCAGAATTCCCCACTATCCAAACATCATTTAAATGTCCCATTTTGGCTCTCTGGTTTAAACCAGACATCTCTAGAACTTGATCATTGTTCATGGAACCAGGCCCACCTATAAACACATCTGTGAATATCCCTTTTGGATCTACAACCCCTTGAACTGTAATTGAGTAACAAGTTCTCTGATTCCTTAAAGTTTGAATCTTGTTGAAATATTCAGCTGAGTTGGCCTTTGGTGAGTTGATCGGAACATGGGTTGTGTACATTGAGCCTCCGATGTTCGGTATGCCGCCGGAGATTAGTTCATACTCGTTCATGATCATGTTCATCTTGGATTCATTAGGCCAGTGAATAAACTTTGGCATTAGAACAGTTTTAATGGCAGAACAAACCTCAAGGACAAGCTTGTGACATGTTGATACGCCTAAACCGAACTTTTCGGACACAAGTCGGAGGGAATCTCCGGTGGCTAAACTCCATACACACGCGGCAACTCGTTGCCTCACCGGAATTGCGTCACGGAGCGTCGTGTTTCTCCTCGTCACCGCCGAGTCGAGTTCGTCGCAGATCATGTTGAAGGTTGATTTGCTCATCCTGAATGATCGCCGGAATTCTTCCTCCGGGAAGTCAGGGTGGTTGCACCGTTCCCACCAATCCTTGGGCCGTTCCTTCACCCATAGCCGGCGATGATGGTGGTGGTGCTGACCTGAAGAAGAAGAAGAAGACGATCCACAGCTCACCGGAACTTCAGGGCCCACATTGGCAGAAACGAAGGCAGTCTCATTCATCATCTCAAAGTAATGGTCTTGAATCTGCATGTAGTAAGTGGAAAAGTCATGGGAGTGTGAATTATCATCATGGTTAGTAAGAAATGGAACAGAGCTAATGTCCATCCTTGAGATTGATCAAGGTTTGCAAAGAGCAAAAGGTTTGGATAGGAAGATGAAATTAAAAGCTGGGATTAAGTTGAAAAAGATGGTATGAACGCTGAATGGAGTTTCAGGAGATACATTTATATAGAGGGAGGGAAGTGACTGGTGTCCCCGGTGGCTTTCTGGTGATTGCTTCATTAGCACGTTATCACGTCACGGGTTCAAATCCCACAGAGGGAGGGAAGTGACTCAGTGAGGGTGCAAATCTGAACGCGTTGTTCATGTGCGTGGGGTACAATTGACTTACGCTGACTTTGACTTAGCTGTAGGTGAGAGATATCAAGCAAGTTGTTGGTTAAGGGTTGCCATGTGACCACGCGTGAAATATTCAATTCTAAGTTTGGAAAGGGTTGATATCCTTTATGACTTTAAAAATTAGGGAGAGATGATATAAATGTTAAAATGTGATAAGTACTACTTCTGTCTCTTATCATAAGATCCTAAATTTTTTAATTGACATGTTTTCTCATATTACAAATGGAAAATTGGGCTACGTTTATCGAGGCGACTCATTTAAGTTTTAGTTCTTTAAAGTCGGGTTTGAAAATTAGAGAAGTTAAATGAAATTGGTCAACCCTACAGGACCCGGGTTTAAAAGGGTTGGCCCTGCAGGGCCTCGAGCCGGCCCATTAGGCCCTTTTACCTAGGTTGTCTAGACTTAAAAATTGAGAAATAAGAACCTTAAAAATTTCAATCTCGATCTCTCTTTCCTTTTTTTCTTCAAAAATCTCACTCACACTCACAAACTTGAAGCACAATGAAATATTTTTGAAATTGATGATAGTGACGAAGAAGATGATAATGATAGTCATCGTACAAATGTTGTTTAATGATATGCTTCTTATGTTTTATATAAATTATTTGTGGACAATAGTTTACTTTTGATTATAAATTAGTGAATGTGTTTATTTTTAGATGATTCATGTTGTTTAGATAATAATATTGACAACATTTATTTGATATATTAGAATTTTAATTGTTGTAATTTAGAATTAAATTTTTTTTAAAAAAAATAGTTAAAATTTGGAATAGTAACTTTCAGTCCCTGTAAGGTCGGCCCTTGGTGCTCTCGTGTCCGGCTTTGAAAAACATATGTTTTTCTTATTCCAGCCTCCATGCCTTATAGGGCCGGCCATGTTAGGCCCTAACTCTTTAAGGACTGGCCCTAATTTCCAACTCTACCTCTTATAAGATGTATTTTGGGTTTTATTTAAAAAGTAAAAATAAATGTTAAAAGATTGTTCTGTGTCAAGTACTCATAATAGTCCGTCTCTATTTTTTTCCTAAATCGTTTTATAGAAAAATAAAAATACTGATTCAAAAAAATTTTCATCAAATATGATTTTATTTTTTTTATAGATATTCATCTACCTGGTCTTATATATAAGTTTATTTAACCAAATCTCAAATACTAATGAGAGGTAGTTAACTCAATGATTATGAGATTAATTTTCAACTTTATCCTCATTTATGATCGATATTTTTTAACTTTTTCTTCTCTATCTATCTTCATGAGTACAATTAATATGGATAAAATTATCACATTCTCATTTATTACATAAAACTGAGCTTATAAATAAGACCGAGTAATATATTCATAAGAGTAACTTTTTCCCAAAAAATAAAATAAAAAGAATCTTAAAATTATAAAATTCTAAATCAAGTTTATTATTAGGAATTAATAAAAGAATAACGAAAGAAAGTTAATAAGTGATTCCTAACTCATTTTTTGAGAAATACTCATTTCAAATTTTTTAAAAAAATTTCCTTTTTCTTTCCTAAAAAAATTATACAAACTTTTTTGTATAAAAATAGAAAGTGAGTCGTCGGGTACGGTTGACAATTAAGTAGAAAATATTACTAACGTACCGCATACGTCATATTGCCACATCACCAGTGACGTCATAAAAAATTTTCTATTGAATTATTTCCGTGATATCATTTAATTCTTTCGTTATCATCTCATCTGTAATGCTTGTTTTGTTACCCCACTTTCATTTATTTTGCACTAGAAAGGCCAAGTGTAATTAAAACCCCATGTTCTATTCTTCTTTTAAGTTTTAAGGGACAGTTTCGTACGCGGAAAGTTTGAATAGGGAAGGAAAAGGTTGGGGAGTGAACAGAAAGGAAGACAAAAATGAGAAGAAAACTTAAAGGGGTTGTGTTGTTTGGTAAACATGAGACCGGAATATAGGTTGGGAAAAAAATAAAATGTTTGTTAAGAATAAAATGAAGTGATGGTTGTAGGAAGAAAATGTAAAACACCCAGAATATACCTTAAGTTGGAATTAATAAAATTCAAATTTGAGAATCAAATTCTTTTTATCTGCTTGTTAAAATAGAGCAAAATTATGTCTGCCCATATTTTATGGTTACTGAAATAGAGCAATCTAAGGCAATACTTACCGTCTAAACTTTTATTTTCTTTATACTTATTTGTTGATTTTTCAGCAAAAGAATCCATTTATTAAAGTTTTCACAATCTGAAGCAACACTTACAGTCTAAGCTTTTATCTTCTTTGCACTCATTTGTTAATTTTTTTAGCAAGAGAATCCATTTATTGAAGTTTTCACAATGTGAGCCAACACTCACAGTTTAACCTTTTATCTTCTTTGTACTCATTTGTTGAGTTTTTATCAAGAGAATCCATTTATTGGAGTTTTCAGCAAAAGAATCCATTTATTGGAGAATAATTTTTGTTTTTTGTTTTTGGAGTAATAAAATCATTGTTCTCAAATGTTTATTGAGAAGAATTCTCATAGGCTTTTAGTAATAAAGATGAATGTAACTACTAACAAGTGTATAATGACAAATTATAAAGCCTGAATGACTTACATAATTTAAAAGCATCAAATAAGCTCTTATATAGAGCAAAAACGAAGCATTGGTCAAATTGAAAAAGAAAAAAAAAAAAAAAAAAAGTAAAGACAACGAGTAGCAAACGCAAAACGGAACCACAACATTGGTGCTTCGGGATACAATGTTTTGTGGCTCATCAAGCTTCTTCTTTTTTGTGGTTACACTCTTAATGTCACTGTTCGTGACCAAAGTGAATTATCTCATTCATATGGTTTCATTAATCGTCTCCAAGCTTTGAAACACCTGATTTTTTATTTTGTAATTTTAAAATTCTTTTTGTCTTTTTCTCAAAAAATTAGAACTTTTTTTATAAAAATTGAAAGTAAATTAACTAGTAGTACTCCTCTGGTCTTTATTATTAGAAACAAACTATCAATTCCCACAAATTAATAAACACATTTAAAAGCATTAAGTTGTCCTAAAATTTATATGATTTCCAATATTGCCCCTACTAACTACACTAAACTCAAATCTCACATTAATTATTACTCTCTGTCACTACCTTTATTAAATATAGACAATCATGAAAAGATAAACTAAATGCTCCTTGATCACTTATAAGAATTTTATAAAAATGACCAAGAATATTTGTTAGTTAATACCTTATAATAAAGATCATAGGGAGTACTTCTTACCACATACGTCATATTACCCACATCACCAGTGACATCATACAAAATTTACTATTGAATTATTTCCATGATATCATTTAATGCTTTTGTTATCATCTCATCTGTAATGCTTGTTTTGTTACCCCACTTTCATTTATTTTGCACTAGAAAGGCCAAATTTACCTAAAACCGCGTGCTCTATACTTCTCATAAAGGGCCCGGAAAATTTAATGAGGGAAAAAATTTAGATGGGAGAAGAAAGAGAAATGAAGATTTTGAGAGATAAAGAGAAAATGACTTGAAGAAAGATAATGAATTATTTAGTAGGAAGAAAATAAAAGGATGATAATTGAAAAAGAATAAGGAAATATCTACTTTATCCTAAAAAGTATTTAATTCAAAATGAATAGGAAAAAATATTTTTATTTTCATAAATTAAAGATGAATACCTTGGATTTAAATCACAATAGCGAAATTGATTGATTCCAATCGTGAAGAAGATTAAAAATATATATAACAATATATTTTAAACATTAAAAAGTTTAAATGAAGAAACAAAATTAAATTTTAATAAATAAATATAAATATTCAAAATAGATATAAAAATCATGGTAGATTTAGATATTTGATAGATCACCGATAGTTATAGGATAATGGATGATATAGAGGGTTATAGAAATATTAGGAATACATATTTATTTAAATTTTTTAGATATTTTATATTTTGTTTAAATCATTAAAGCTCAATTTTTTTGAGCTTTGTTTACTAATTTGATCCCAAATTTTAAAATATAAATAAAATAAAATAAAAATTGATTGGGTCTTTTTTCATTACAAACTTGATTCAAAGAGCCTTAAGATAACATGTTATTTACTGAATTTGGATTTAAATTAACAAATTTATATTTAAGTTTTAATTTAATAAGGAAAAGAACAAGAAAATTGAATTCCAATTTGATACGACTTTGCTTGCTTCAAATTCAAATTTATGGGTCAAGTTAGATTTTAGGACGAAGTATTTATTCCGCAAATAAAAGATAAAAAAAATTCCTCTATTTTTCATCTTTAAAACAAGGGAAAAAGAAATCGCTTTTGTTGCCCTCCATAATTTTCGTCGTCCATAGAAATAGCGACAACCCTCTCCTGCATATCAATGAAGATGAAGTGAATAATAAAATGCACCTTCCTCTTCTCGAACGCTTAGCAGATCACTAAAGAACAAGAAGGAACAAGGAAACTTGACGCTAGTTTAATAAAGTAGAAGACAATTGCGTGATGATTGCCTTTTCTCTAAACTCAATGAACTAATGGCTGCTCCAACCAGTCATTTTCTTTAAATTTTCCTCTCTTTATTCTCTTTGGTGATGAAATCCACCAAAGAAGAAAATAGCTTCCTTTGGTTTAACTCCGATCATGCCTTACAATTTCTTGTGCTCAAATGACGATGAAGAAGAACTGTTGTATTCGGCAACGTGCAGATAATAAAGGGGAAAATTTATCCAAATCACTAAGAGAACTTGAGATCTCACCAATTTTAGAGGGGATCACATATTTCTACCTTCAAAGAAAGATTGGTAGGTCGGGAAGTTGACTTCCCAAAAAAATTGGTTGAAAATTAAGCGTCAAACAAAGAAACTACTTATCTGTACTTCCTTTCCCACCTCTTCCATATATCAAACAACTCTAAGTTTAAAAGGAAGTGAATGCCAAAAGACTTTAACAAGTACAAAAGCAGGGAAGACTTTTAAAGCCTGAGAGTCAAGAATATGCAATCCCAACTTGTATTCGGCAACGTGTAGGTAATGAAGCGGCAAATTTATCCAAATCACTGAGGAAATTTGAGATCTCATCAATTTTGGAGGGATCACATATTTCCACCTTCAAAGAAAGATTGGTAGGCCTGAAAAATTGAGTTCCAAAAAAAAAAATGGTTGAAAATTAAGCGCCAAACAAAGAAACAACTCATTTTTACTTCCTTTCCCATCTCTTCCACATATCAAACAGCTCTAAGTTTTAAAGGAAGTGAATGCCAAAAGGCTTTAACAAGTACAAAAGTAGGGAAGACTTTGTACAGTTATCATTTTAAAGCCTGAGAGTCAAGAATATGCACCAATCTCTTTTGCAATGCTAAATTTGAAAGAGAATTCAAGCAACAGTTATCTTTACCAAAAGGATATATGATTTTTTTCTTCTTAAAGTTTCTATTTAAAAATGTTGTTGGTGAGAAGTAATTGAAACTAAGTACTTTCAGCGTATGAAATTTTACTCAATATCATTTTTTTAATATAAAAACGTATTAAATCTTTCTGACAAACAGAATTTTCTAAATAACAGTATTTCATCAATTTTTCCTTTTTTTTTTTTTTTAAATATTAGAAGTGATAGCATAGGTCAATAGCCTTGTGGATGAAAGTTTTCTGATTCAATTAAAGATTGCAATTTGATTATGCTTATAACACTGTCAATACCTTGAGCTTAACTGGTAAAAGGGTCAGACACTCTCAGTCAAACAGCTGAACGTAACAGCCAGTAGGAAACAGCCTACGATATCTGTGGTAGACAATAGGCTGAAAACAGGCCTAACGTAAATAGGCCAAAAACAGGCTTGAGTGAGGGAAATTGATTTAGGGACTTAGGGTTCTAGGTTTGAAAGGGTAAACAGGAGGCTTTGAGTGAGGGAGGGTGGGGAGATATTAATTAATATATATATTTTTAAAAAAACTAATTATTCTTAACAGTAGGCCTTTCGGGCCTAACAGGCCTATTTGCAGGCCTAGGCCTGGCCTTTTAAGACAAACAAGCCTTAAAACAGGCCTTGGCCTGGCCTTTTAGCCTGACAGACCAGGCCTGAACAGGCTTTTAACATGCCAGGCCACAGGCCCCTGGCCTATTTCCACCCCTAAAAAGGAAGGAGTTCGATCTTGGAGTTGGTCAAAGCGCTGAATGAGACATCCTAACTCCTAGGTACCTAGGTTAATACCTGGGGGTAATAGACGGCTCGCTCTGCCCAACATCGGTATCACCTAGAAGGAATGGAGATTTTGCCCTGCTCTTGGATCGTAGGTAAACCCAACCCAGCCATTTCCTAAAATTTATGTATATATATATAAAAAAAAAATACATGTTAGTGTTAAATATATTGATGTCTCGTATTTGTATATGACAAACAACTTTTAGTGCTCGTTTGAAAAAAAAACAGTTAAAATATACTTTTAGTCCTTTAAGTTTTTATATAAAGCATGCTTTATCCTTTAACTTTATAAAGTATACTTTTTGTCCTAAAATTCTAACACAGTTAATATTACTAACATGACAAATTTAAGTGATGATTAATAGTATTTAATTACACAAATTTTATATATTCTTCAATTTATTTATATTTAAAATTTAAGCTCAATAGTATTTAATTACACAATCATCACTTAAGTTTACACCGTTATCACTTGAGTTTACATTTTTCCATTAGCAAAATTAACAGTGTTAGAATTATAGGACTAAAAGTATATTTTATAAAGTTAAGGGACCAAAAATTTACCTCATATAAACTAGAAGGACTAAAAATATACTTTAGTTTTTTTTTTAAAGTGTTATTTTAAACAATTTTTTCATAAATTGAGAAATCTTGAAAAGCTATAAAAGCACTTATAATTAGAGCTGGTTAGCCCTATTGACATTAAGCACTTTTTTTTAACATTTTTTATTTGTGATTTTTCGTTTCCAGCCCTCAGTTAATAGTATGAGGGCATGAGGTTTTTTCCGTGGGGTGAAAAATGGTGGAAAAAAAAATGGAAAATTATAATAAAGGACCTAAGAAAAATAATATTTATTAAGAATGACCATAAAAATGGTAATTATTTTGAAAACGAGAAATTAAAACATTAAAATAGAAAGACTAAATTGTCCTTAGCAAATTTTTATATTCTCTCTAATTAAATTAGAATCTAGAATAGTTGATGAATAATCACGCATAGAGACCAAATTCTGATTTAATTAGCAGATTCTGATTTTGTCTCTATGTGTAATTATCCATCAATTGCTTTAGATTTTGATTTAATTAGAGAATATAGAAAATCAAAAAAAGGGTAATTTAATCTTTTTATTTTAATGTTTTAATTTATGATCCTTCAAAATAATTACTATTTTTATGATCCTTCTTAATAAATATTATTTTTCTTAAATCCTTTATTATAATTTTCCTGAAAAAAAAAAAACTACACCTTTTATCTCATTGTCATGGGCGATCCACGAGTAATCTTTATTTTCAACGGATCAGATTTTTCACCAAAACGATGCCGTTTCATTTCCATCGTCACTCAAACCGACCTCTTCTCCTCCACCGCCTCCTCCTCTTTCTCCGCCCCATTGTTCCGTCTTCCCAAAGCCCCTCCCTCAACCAGACTTTTCTTCAATGATCTTTTCTCCTTTCCTCGATTTCTCTGGATTCACTATCTGCATAATTGAGACAATGAAGCCTAGAGACTCGGGACCAAGAAGAAACGCCTACGAGTTTCTCTCTCTCGCACTCTCCGATCTCTCAAGTTTCAATTTCTCCGTCGGAAGAGTTTTCGCTGCCGATTAGTTCGTTCCGGAATCTTCGCAACATTGGATATCAAAGATTTCTTGGTGGAAGACAACACTTGGGATCAACACGCACCACTCTTCATCAAGCCCCAATTCGACGACCTCTAATTATTCATGACATCGAGGTTTCACTAAATTTTCCCTAAATTTACCACTACCACTCTGGCTTTTTTCCTGTGAGCATTTCCGATTTTGAAAATTGTATTTGTATCAGTTCGAATTTGAAAATAAATACCGAGACTATAAGGATTTCAAGTTGACTCTCATCTGGAGAGGTAAGAGATATTGACTCTGTAAGGTGTTCTCTGCTCCAGTAAAGGGAAGCACATGCATTATTTAACACAGACAAGATCAAAGTCAGGTGTGAAACTGCTTGCTGACTTGAGGATTTCAGGAAACAATGATCAATTTATTTGGCAATTTATTGAAGTTGATATGTAGCTTTTGGTGAGACAGGAAGAGGATTTTGAATTGATCCTTGCCTAGGGAAGATACTTCTGGTACGAAAGCCAAAAAGCATATCCTCAATGGTCTTCCTGGTTTGAAGAGCTATAGAGTTCAAGAGTCAAACATGGTGGGACACAGTACCTCACATGGTAACAAAGGAAAGATGCTCGCATTAAGCTAACTTGGTAATTGAGGACGCAAAAACCCATTTCACACAAAAAGGTATTCATTTATAATGTGTATGGGCTGATACATGTCTATTTTGGATATCTATTCTGTGGATATTACAACCTTTATTCTCTGCTATGACTAAGAATACATGGCCAAAAGAATGACTATAAAATTTAAAATCCAAAACCAGAAGCAACAAAAGAGAGATATCCTACTACAAAAAGCTGGTGCCTGCTAGGCCATGGTGCAACAAATTGTGAGCTATGTAATCCCTAGCTTGGACTGAATTGGCAGAGCGTATGTTGTTCTCAGCTACCATTTCATCATCAAAGAGGTCAAAATTCCACTCTGGATCCATCGCTTCGTTTCTCATCTCACAGATATTATGCAGAACACAACAAGCTCCAAGAACAACAGGCAAGTCTTGTAGCTTAACTTCTGTTCTCTTCTGCAGGCAAGCCCATCTACCTTTCAATCTAGCAAAGGCCTCCTTGGAAACTTTTTGAACGTCCCCAATCTTCTCATTGAATGCATGTTGAGTCCAAGTGAGGTTTTGATGAGTATATGG
Organism: Acacia acuminata; assembly: GCA_019022655.1. Taxonomy (NCBI): domain Eukaryota; kingdom Viridiplantae; phylum Streptophyta; class Magnoliopsida; order Fabales; family Fabaceae; genus Acacia; species Acacia acuminata. The sequence continues at coordinate 5,425,946 of JAFJYI010000016.1, forward strand.
AACCAAAACCCAGTCCATTAGAGGAAACCCAGAATTTCCAACTACCCAAACATCCTTCAGAAGTCCCCTATTGGCTCTTTGGTATAAAGCTGATTTCTCCAACACTTGATCATCAGGCATTGAACCAGGCCAACCAATACACACATCAGTGAAAACCCCTTTAGGATCTACAACCCCTTGAACCGTGATTGAGTATGAAGTCTTCTGGTTCCTCTCGGTGTGACGCTTATTGAAGTAAGCAGCCACACTTATCTTAGGTGCAATGATGGGAACATGGGTTGTGTACATTGACCCTCCAACGTTTGGTATTCCGGACATCATTTCATATTCCTGCTTGATGTTATTCATCTTTGCTTCATCTGGCCAGTGAATAAACTTGGGCATTAAAACAGATTTAATGGCAGAACACACCTCAAGAACAAGCTTGTGACAGGTTGATATGCCCAGTCCGAAACGTTTTGACACAAGGCGAAGAGGATCCCCCGTGGCTAACCTCCAGATACACACTGCTACACGTTGCCTCACCGGAATAGCGTCGCGAAGCATCGTGTTCTTCTTCATCACCACCGAGTCGAGCTCCTCGCAGATCATATCAAATGTTGCTTTGCTCATCCGGAATGATCGCCGGAATTCTTCTTCCGGGAAGTCAGGGTGGTTGCACCGTTCCCACCAATCCTTCGACCTGTCCTTCACCCATAGCCGGCGATGGTGCTGACCCGAAGACGGTGATGCAGCACTCGCCACCGGCACTGTAATTTCTGGACCCACATTGTCAGGAACGAAAGCAGAATCGGAAACAGCAGCAGAAGCTGAAGCTGAAGCTGAAGCTGCGGTGGCAGAACGACGAGCTCTTTTGGTTCGGGAATAGTCGAACTCATCCATCTGAGAGTAATGATCCTGAAACTGTGCGTAGTAATCATTCATAGCTTGAGCTTGCTGCTTATGGTTATAGTCGAACAGAGCTTTGTCTTGCTCGGATTCCATAACTCTCTTCTTATCCTCTTGCTTATCTTCTTCGTCCAAGAGAATCAACGAAGTGAAAATATCTCTCAACGAATTCTTCTTCAAATCATCATAATCATTACTATTTCTCCGACCATCATCCCCTTCTTCTTCGTCACTTCGACCTCTCTTGTTAGCATTATTGTTCACACCTAAATATGAATCCATCTCGGAATACAAGTTATAGAAGTGTGAATAATCCTCCTGATTAAGAAATGGGACCGAGCTAATCTCCATCAAAGAATCGGTCTTTGTCGTCTGGGTTGGTGTGAAATCAAAGGTCCGCAACAGAAAACAGTTTGCGATTGGAAGATCAAAAAGTTGAGATTTGTGTGAAAGGAAGGTGTGAACGCTGAAGAAATTGAGTGTGAGGAAGAAGAATGGAGTTTTGGGAGGATATATAGAGAGAATGAGGAAGAGGAAGAAGAAGCGTGTGCGCTAATCTGAACGCGTGGTTGGGGGAGCTGTAGTTTGACGGTGACGATATGACTCGTTTTGGGGGGATAAAAATCCGAACTTTATTCAATTTTAAAATGATTGGACTTAATCATAATACTTTATAGAATCATCTGGGAAGCGTGTCGTTTTACGCGGTTGGGGAGAACGGGGTTTTTTTTTTTTTTTTTTTTTTTTTTGGAATTTTGTGGTAATGAAAAACGTTGGGGGAAAAAAGGACGAGGGTGTGGAAGTTTCGGTTGAGATTGTTGAAGGAATATCAACGAAGATAAGGAAGAGAGGAGATGACGAGGGAGAGAGAAGTTTCGTCGTACAAGAGAGTTGGGGACGAAGCAACAATTAAAAAGAAGATGAGGGGTTCTTTTTTAATATTAAAAAAAGTTGGTTAAGGAAAGAATACTTGCTTCTTTCATTTCTGATAACTTATTAATAATTGTTTTTATATTCATTAGTATTATTGTTTGGTCTATATCTTACAAATATTATTTGACCCATTGGTGAATTAGATGTAATGGATTTAAGGAACTTGTTTTAAGTTTTGTCCTTTTATAAAATACTTTTATATCATGTTTGATTGTATAATAACTTATAAATTAGGTAAATTAGTGTGGAGAAAAATAATAAATGTAAGAGATTTAAAAAAACCTTACATTTAAATTTACTCTAAACTAGGTTTTACATTAAAGATTGGAAAAGTATTAGGTGAAAGGTAAATATATTATTGATACAAATTATATTTCAATTTTCGATTATAATTTGTATCAAAAGGAATTACACCAATTGAAGAAACTACATAAACTTAATTAAATTGAAAAAATAATAATCTGTTTTTTTTTCCTATTAAATAATGAGATCTTTAAATATGTATTTAATATTTACCATTTATTTCCCTCCCTTGTTAGGGATAAAAGTGAAAATTAATCATTAATTACTTTGTCCACCTCTCAAATTTTAGACCCAAATTTCCTTACCCATGGGAAATTTCCTTATGCTTATATTTTATATTTTAAAGTAGAGTATTACATCAAATTTGCACACCTAACAAATCTTATAACCACCTCTTTTTTGTATTAACAACCAATATTGAATAATATCTAAATTTGTTAGGCATTTTAAAAAAAACATTGATTTGTACAAATAACTGTTAAGAATGTTCTTCCAAAAAAAAAACATAATGAAAAAATATTTATAATTTTTCAGAATTGTTTGATCCACTTTTTGTTATGTGTGATGAAGAAAATTAATAAAACTAATATTATAAACCGTGTATAACATACGGGTATTAAAAAGATATTATGGAACTTGTGGGGTCTGATAGTGGCAATTATTCCTTTTGTACTTATTGGACCTCCGACTTTTTCTGACTTCTTATTAAAGAAAATTAAACCAATTAGGTAATTAAACCAATTAGAAGATATTATAATTTAAGTAACTTTGTGTCAAAAAAAGATCTAACCCATTTGAAGAGAAAATGTGAAGGGATGAGACATTAAAAATTTATTGATTAATTTTATAAAATTAATAGAAAAAATTGAATATAGAGCTACAGGTTTTGTCATATGAAATTCTGTCTCTCTCTTGCATTTTCCCTCTTTTTAATTTCTCAATACTCATAAGCTACAATTAATTACTGAATTATTAATGATGTTTTATTTTAAGTGAAGAAAAAATATGGATATAAAATAATTAAATCATTTTTCCTAGCTATACTTTATAAATTATTACAAATACGTAGTCGGAGAGATAACATAAATAAAAATTACTATTTTTAATGGGAAAAGTATTTCACCAGTTATTGGAGATAAATTATCTCCAGGTGACCCTTAAAACTATGTCATTTTGAATTAATGAAATGTGTGTTTATAATTTTAGGTGAATTAATGAATGGTGCAAAATTATAGAAAACACCCTTCATTAATCTAAAATGATGTAGTTTTTAGAGTCACATGACGGGAGAAATCTTTTACCCATTTTTAATATCTATTTTCTCTTAGAATTAATTTTAAGCTTTTTTTTTTTTAATTATTTATTTACTATTCCCGTGACAAAAACTTTGGCTAAAAGTTATGAGCAAAAGGCATAACTCATAGCTAACCATTGACCTGAGACTACAAACAAGGTACTCTAACGAGCCAAGTAATTACTGGCGTCATAAAACGATAATAGTTATTTCATCTATTTCCATAAATAAAATCCACCTATTATGTTTATGTATTTTCACTTTAATTTAATAAAATAAAACTTCAGCCGCAATTCATGATAAATTGAACTTTGGGTATTTAATTCACATTGAGGTTTGACTATATTTCTTTTTAAGCACTCCTATAGCCTGCCGTTTGGGATAACAATGACAGAAATGACTTTTTTTAGATGGACTCTTGTTTAACATAGCATTTGAAAAGTCAATTGAGATGAAAAATGATTGAAAAAAACATGAATCTTATAGAATACTATATATGTGTGTGTGTTGTATATTATGTGATAATTTGACATAAAAAATTAAATTTAAATGTAAATTGCCCCCCAAAAAACAGTAAAATATATAAATGCAGATTGAAAAAGTGAGAAAAGTATAAATACTTTTGAAAAAAAAAAGTAAAAAGATAATTTTATCCCATAATTTTTAACATATTTTAAAAAGTTGAACAAGCTATTTATGTAACAGAGAAATATAAATATAATATATTACTCTGTGTTGGTGGTACACTATTTATTTAAAAAAAAATTCAACGAGGGCATTTATGGAATTTCAGAAGAGGGATGGAGTCAACAAGGAGCTAGAATGAGTACTTTTTTCACCGAGCAGCTCAAAAAAGTGACTTAACCCAGAAGCCACTTTATTTAAAAAAGTCCATCACTATAAGAGGCCATGTCAAACGGGCAGGTTTAACTTTTAAAACAAAAAGCCACTTATAAGCGTACTACATTTGATTTTAGCCAAAAGGGTAAGTAAGGTATTTTAGCTTTTTAATATTATTGGAAAGCCTCTTTGTAAAATAGCAAGACACTTCAAGGAAGATTCTTTATCTATTTATGAAATTTATATTTTAATTTTTGATAATAACTCAATTTAGTGGAATTTGTGAGAGAAAGTTGATGGATGACCTGATTAATGATTAATAAATTACTTAATAATTTTTTGTATAAAATAACAGAAGTGTTGCTGAACTAGTATTAATCTCTTTGATTAAATTGAAATATTTAAATATGAGTATCATTTTGGTGTTGGCACATGTTAATATTGTCAATCCTTATTTTTGAACTATTTACTAATTTACTCACATAATAAGCAGAGAGATAATTTAAATTTTATAAAATCTTAAGAAATTTTTCTTCACATAATAATAAAAGGTCACACTGAGTTTATTATAAAATAGGGACATCTAATAGTGTTTCTAATAAATCATGAAATATTTATTTTTCTAAATTGTTGATTATCTCCCGTTTTTAAATAGATAAAAATTATTTATCTAAATTATACACACACACACTCCAATACTCCATGTTTCAATTTTTTTTGTTATATACTCCAATACTCCATATTCTTAAAGTTTTCAAGTCAATGGACAAGGTTGACTGATAATTAATAGAACAACCTAGAAAGTAAATTACTTTCAAGAGAAAATGACACTGTATTCTTAATTAAAGAAAATAATATTAGAAAATCGTATAATTTGTTAGTGATAGATGAAAGAGCAGTCATTAACAAATGAAAGAGTTATCATTGATAAGTTATGAGATTTTTTATAATAGGTTAAAGTATACTTTTAGTCCTTTAAGTTTTCTATAAGATATACTTTTAGCCCCTTAACATTACAAAATATACTTTTAGTCTAAAATTCTAACACCGTTAATTTTCTTAACGGAAAATCTTGCCGACTGTGATGAACTCAAGTGTGATTTGATAACATTTAATTACACAAATTTTATATATTTTTCAATTTACCCATATTTTAAATTTAAGATTAATAGTATTTAATTACACAGTTATCATTTAAGTTTACTATTTGTTATTACTTGAGTTTGTATTTTCCGTTAGGAAAATTAACGGTGTTAAATTATAGGACTAAAAGTATACTTTATAAAGTTAAGAGACCAAAAGTATACCTAATGTAAACTTAAAGGACTAAAAGTATACTTTAGCCTTTATAATATTATTTTTCTTAACTAAGATTTTTGTGTCATTTTCTCTACATTAATTACATTTAATGCATGTTCCACGTCACAGTCGGCCCACATCATCAATGGCGTCATAAATATTTATTACATTTGTTTCCATTATCAAATTTATTTCCTGCGTCAATGTCTTACATTTATCTTGCATTGCTGTCTCATTTTTAGTTTTATGTAGTAGGGACCAAATTGAATTTTTTTGACCAAATTGAATTGAATATTGTTATTTTGACTATATATTTTATTATTTGAGTTCATTTTTATAACTGATTATAAATTTTTTTTTTGTTACCGATTATTAGAGGGCTTTTATTCTGATAGATTCCTAGTAATGATGTCATTGTTAATTTATCTACATAAACAAATATTTTATAAAACATGCTATCTAGAAGTAGAATAAAAATTAAAAAACAATTAGGGAAAATTATAATGAAGGACATAAGAAAAATAATATTTATTAAGAATGATCATAAAAATTATAATTATTTTTAGGGTTTAAAGTTTTTGCTTTTTTCTTTTGAGAATATTATTTTACGCCACACTCACATAAAAGTGAGTGGGTCCCATTAATATTTTCTCTCTCTTCTCTTTACAATGGCACCCACTCACTTTTATATGAGTATAGAAAAAATATTTCTACAAAAAGCGAGAAATATTAAACCCCTATTTTTAAGGACAAAAAAAATTAAATCATTGCAGTAGAAAAACTAAATTGCCTTTAGCCAGATTTCCTATATTTTCTCTAACTGAATCAGAATCTGGAGTGATTGATGGATAATAACAAATAAAAACCAATTCAAATAACCTTGTTCTTTTTCGATTGCATAAACTTGAAACTAACCCCGACTTTTCATTTTCCATATCAGATTAAACTTAAAAATATTAGCCATAAAGAAGAACATCAACTTTCGAACGGCTACTTCCAAGCCCAAGTTACAGCTTAGGTAAAGGATTTTGAGTGAATTAATTAGGTTCTTAGGATGGATATATATTTTTTGAAAACAATTAATCTGGTACTCTTTTTCCGCATTATGGCTAATATTTTCAAGTTTAATCTGATATGGAATATGAAAAGCCAAGGTTAATTTCAAGTTTATGAAATAAAAAACGAGGTTATTTGAATTGGTCTCGTATTTATCATTATCCATCAATCACTCTAGTTTATGATTCAGTTAGAGATAATATAGGAAATTTGACTCATGATAATTTAGTTTTTCTATTTCAATATTTTAATTTTTGGTCATTCAAGATAATTACTATTTTTATGGTCCTTAATAATTATTATTTTTCTTAAGTCTTCTATTATAATTTTCCCAAACACTTATTTCCATTGTTACATAGTGGGGGTGATGAAAAACTATTAGCCATGCATTCATATAACTAACTGTTGAAAAAATTAATCTAACTTCAGAGGAAAAAGAAAATCTAAGTATCAAAATTTATAGTAAAAGCCACATAATTAATAATGTGATTTATCCCTCAAACTTTGTGTAATATGAGGAAAACCATATCAAATATATATATATATCAATAACATGACACATTATTTATATATTATAAATATAAATAATACAACTTATTTTTTAAGTTTCACAAGATAAAATAAGTGTGCCTATTTTTCTCGGTTAGGTTTATCTTCTTATCCATTTTCTCATTATCCCTCATAATTTTTAAATTTTGTTTGTCCAATTAATCTAAAAGGTCTCATCATTTAGTTGTACTCCTTGGATTTTTCTCTCATCTTCCCAATTAATGGCCCAAATGGGTTCTTTAAAAAATGGATAATGAGAGGATATCTTTCCTACTTTTTTCTAGAGATCTGCTTTAAAAAAAAGTACATTTGAATTTGTTTGGTGTTTTTTTTTTTTCCAGTATGTATGCTGTAAGTTTACTCAAAAAGTATATATAGTCCTCGATAAGACTTAAAAAATTTATTTTTGAATATTAATTAATTTACTTACTTAAAAAAATATATTTTAGTTTATCTAAAATGCCCTTTAGAAAAACGACACTTTAGACATTTTTTGGGTGCTACTATAAAAAAAAATGTTGTTATAAAAAGATTTGAGATATTGTTAGGAAAGACGATGATTCAATAATTTCGTGTTATAAACCATATGAACTCATATCATATTATGAATTTAGATGCGATCATATTTTAAGGGATTTTTTTTTTTTTAAAAAAGGAGTGTACAATTAAAGAGATTATTTGAACTGGGAATATTATTAGTAGTATTTTGTACACCTAACAAATCTAACAACCACTTTTAAGACAGCATATTGCTTAAATTAAAAGATTGATTTATAGAAATTTACAATTGAAATGTCATTTAACAAGTGATTTATACGTAAAATAGTTAGGTACAAAAAAAAAAAAAAAAGAACGTGGATTGATACAAAGAATGGTTAGGTGTCAAAATAAAAATGATTACATTTATTATACAAAACATGATATTTTTAGAGTGATAAAAAAAAACCATTAAAATATTTAAATTTAAATCAAAACACTGAAAATAGTCTAAAATTGAGAAGTCCTTAGCCAGAGACTTTGTTGAGATAATTTTTTACAAAATTACCTAAATATCCATAACCAATGACAAGTACATTTATTATTTTTTTTAAAAAAAAAAAAACCATGACAACTTCGGTTTAACAAATTTAATTATGTGAAATGACAGCAACAACTAGAGTATTATGGATGTAGTTGTCATTGTTATAGCCTATAGATATTTTGGTAAATTCATGCAAAAATTAATTTTGAATCACGGTGATTGAAATTAAGTTAAAAGACAGAAAAGGAACCTTAAAAATTGCAAAATCCCACCAAAAGGTTACTAAAAGTTAAAGGAATGGTAAAACTTGATAAGAAATTAATAAATTTTTTTTTTTAGGAAATACTTTATTTAAACTATTACAAATTCAAAGTTTTTTCCCTTAAAAATTATGGGGTCATAATTTGAAATTCACATATTTTAACATTTTTTTAGTTTTTCAATCACTATTTGATTTGAGCATTGTTCGGCCTAACTGATTTTTTCCCCCTCTTTTTTTACCTATTTAAATTAATTGTCGTTTGCTTACTCCATGTGCAAAATAAATAAAAGTGTTTTTTTAAAAAAGAAAAAAGGATTATGGGGCCTAAGTCAATGGTCAAGGTTGACAATTGACCGCTAACAACCAGATAAGGCCGACCACAACAATCAAGCACATGGTTTGCTGACGTCATAAAAGTAGTAATAATACGTAGTATTTCTTTTTCTTTTTTTGTTGGGCCAATGGTAATAATTACTTCACTTACTTTCATAATGACATCCAACTCACCGTTTGGCATTTATCTCCACGATCCTATTTCTTTCTTCACAAATCACACTATCAATTTTGTCGCATAATGAACTCCATTATTTCTTTACATTAACAATTAAACTGAAATCTTTAATAAATCTGGCAAAAGAAAAAGAAAAGAAAAAGAAATCTTTAATAAAATTATCGATCAATTAAATAATACTAGTAGAATAATAAGCATCTTGCTAAAAAAGCGCTAACAACGTGACATTGAATCATTATATCTATAAAAATTATTGGGAATGGGATTATTAATAAATCATAATATTATATCCATGCAAGCACACAAAGCCAACTATGCAATGCTTAAAAAATTCTAGTGACTAAATAATTATTTGAACATAATTCAAGAGCCACCAGTGTGATGTATATTTCTTAATTGGGTTAAATAGTAAATCCATTTTAGAAGTATATACCCAAAAACAATATTGCCTTAAAAGTTTTTTTAGTTTTAATGTCACTCTGGAAGTCTTAAAACATAGTAATGTTACCCTTTTCCGTTAAAAAGTTAACGGTCAACATCAATTTTATTAACGGTTAACATTAGTTTTTTTAATAGAAAATGACAACATTGCTACATTTTTAGATTTCCAAGTAACATTAAACTTTAAAAAAATGTTAGGGCAACATTGTTTCTAGTCGTATACTTAACCCTTCTTAATTCAGCTAATAAGTTACGTAGTTATGACCAACTTCCTCAGTTTTTAATCTAAACAAAGCGATATTTGAATATAATGTTATTAAATCATTACATATCCATAATGACATGGAAAATTAAGATTTAAATATCCTTAAGTGTTCAACCAAGTTTCGAATATGATTATTTTTAATAAAACTATACCCACCTATATAAAAGAATCATCACGCCTTGGTCTTGGTGAAAAAAGTAGTTATGATTTGAAGTAAGTTATATTAGTCATGAATTATGAATAAATATTTTATTATTTCTAGGTAATCATTGAGAATTAAAAAGAAAATCTATGCAATCATTGAGGGTGGTTAAAATAAGATTTGGAGCACATTGGCAAAAGGAAAAAAAAAAAAAAAAAAAAAAAGGAAAGAAAGATTATACTTGGAGCAGGTTTTCAAACATGAACTAAAATATTAATTACTTTAGATACACGTGAGAAACTGTTGAAGGGATGACATAAATTAAAGTTGCATTATTTAAGGTGTAAAGATAATATTATAATATTAATAACTAATGATAAACGTGTCAATTAGAACTTTAAATACTATTTTTTGTCCTCGGAGTCACCATCACTAATGTTTTAAATTTAATAAAAAACGTATGATTTCATATACTTCAACTAGAACTTATTGATTTATTAATAAGCTATAGCATTATTAAATTCAAGTTTATTTTAACAATTGGATCAAACAAACGAGAGAATCACTATTTTTGTTTTTATTTAATTTAAAAAGAGACAACGTGATTCAGTCACTCGAAAGTATTAAAAACAACCACTTTAAGTGGATTGACGCCTTTTCTCCTAAAATAGTATATATGACTTTTTTTTTTTTTTTTTTTTTGCTCATATAAATAGTATATATGACTTCGAGTGTTGTGTATGGGGAAAAAATAATGTCACCAAGAGGGCCTTGCATCCTTATATTTAGACTTTATTTAACATAGATTAGTTGGAAATGATGTGAGGTTTGTAGATATCATTTGGTAGTCCTCTTGTCCTAAATCTTAAAACTAGTTGGTTTTGATTTTAGTCCTAAGGACGAGACATCGATCTATTTTATTTATAATATTTATCATTTTTTAAATTAATTTATCTAATTTATAAACTAATGATATGTAATATAATACTATTTTTTTGGGGTATAAATTAAGAGTATTCTAAAGTTACTTTAGACTTAAGTCTAATCTTTATCGAGTTAGAAGTGATAAGGTTAAAGCCTTCCCAATAAGTGTTTCTCGGGATTCGTACTTGTGTTTTCCTTCTTATAGGAATGAGATTGTTTATCGTATCAAACAACAGAGACTGTTTATCGTATCAAACAACAACTTATATGTAGGTATTTTAGAGAAATCATTTCACATTCATTATAATTAAATAATTAATATCGCCTCCTTAATATATCTAAATTAGTTAATCATATCTTATACTCCCTTCGATCCTAATTATAGGAACTATTTACCAGAATTTGGAGAGATTAAAGATAGAAGTTAAATTAGTTAATTATAATTATTTTTCAAAATTACCCCTACTGAAAATTAAAAATTACATAAAGTAAAATTAATTGAATCGTTGCCCATGCCCACAGTACTCTTGTCCGAGCTTAACACTCCGTCCTCGATTTGTAAGTGCTCATTCGGGGCAGCTAGTCATTGACACAAAAGTTTATTTGTATGCCGTGTGATTTTTAAACAAGTCTACATGATATTATAAAATAAAACTTTTTTGTATGATACAGTTGATTATATCAGAAATAAAGTTATAAATATTTTTATTATCAAATTATATATTATTCAATCAAAGTGGAGAAATATAATTATATGTAAATAATTATAAAAGATATCATACTGCATTTAATATATATTTTTGGATAGGTACTTTAGTTTTTTTTTCCCTGATTATGAATATTATGATTGGGAAAAATCCTAAGAAAATACTACTTAAATTTTAAAATCTCAAATATGTGATTTCTTAATTAAACGTGTTGTCAATTGCTTTATTATTCTGGTTAATCTCATTACTCTTATTGTCAATAAAATTTTAAAATTCAAGATTTTTTTTTTCATTTTCCATTATAATTACTAGTCAAGAGATTTTTAAAGCGTGTTTGACAGATAAATGATGTCTCTAAAACAGTCGGCCTTTAAAATAAAATAGAGTAACTTAAAGATAAAGCATTTATGTTTTGTTTACAAATAAAAAATAAAGTAGAATCTTTCACATGATAGAATATAATTGTGATAGAATATAACTGTGTTGTTAAATTAATTATTGTGGAAGAAGTAGGAGTGATATGGGAAAAATATGACAAAAAATGCTCAAAATTATTTTATAAAAAAAAAAGTATAATTGAAGTGTATATAATATTAGTATTTACTTTATTAAATAGATAGGTGTATTATTAAATTATTATTGTCTTATTTAATTATTATTGAGAAAGTATAAATAGGGGTATTATAGGAAAAAATTGAAAAAATTTAAAACTTGCTCTTATAATTAGGACCAAAACCAACTCCAAAAAGTGTTCCTATAATTAGGACCAGAGGGAGTATTAAGAATCAGAAGAGTAATATTTTTTTTAAAAAAATAGACATTCAAATATAAGTTGATATTTTTCTAAAAACTTCGATATATGGTTGTAAGTTGGGACAACCAGGTAACTACACGTTGGGAAAATGATGCAGAAAGGCCATGAAAACGGAGAAGAAGAAAAATATTGAAATATCACTCATTTATGAAATTATATATAGGGAATAAAATTTAAAAAGGCGTGTTTACAAAAACGTCCTTACATATCGAGCATATAGTTAAGTTGAAAATTTTAAAATTTTAATATAAATCTCTAAAAAAAGATGTGGTTAAAATGAAAATATTAGTTGAAATCACCAGCAGTAAATTATACAAATTTCCTAACCCCTAATTAAAAATTCAGTTGCTAAAATCTGAAATTGTTAAACTTTCTTCTCAAATGCTTTTTTAAACTAAACTTTTATGATTTATAAAACTTTCATAGTTATAATTGAGGTTATGAGATCCACGAGTTTCTAGGATTTACAAAATTTGTACGATTAACTATTTATTAGCAATTAAAATTTTTAATTTTGTACATAGGATTTTTAGATTTACAATAAAACTTGTAGGATTTACAATTGACCTATGCGCCTTAAGAGAATTTTCCAACATTTATCCTCCATTTTGGTCCTAATTATAGGAACATATCTTGAAGTTGGTTTTGATCCTAATTATAAGACCATGTTTTAACTTTTATCATATTTTTCTCATATCACCCCTACTATTACTTCCTTCACAATAATTAATTTAACAATACACTTATATTCTTAAAAAAGAGAAATTCTACTTTATTTTTTATTTTTGAATAAAATAATTTTAATATTCCTTTAAAAATATTTTTTTGATAACTATCTGTCTAAAGTGGTTAATTTTTCTCTAAAATAACCTAATAAAACATTAATTTCATTATCATTTTTCCAACAATAAAAAAATAAACTTGCATTTGTATTATGCTTAATTAAATAGATATTCTCTTAATAGAAAAATATCTAGCGTATTAACTAATTATATTGCCTAGTTGTAGGTAATAGACATAGTTGTACACAGGGGCGGAGCCACGTTGGGGCAAGTGGGGGCAAGTGCACCCACAAATTTTTTGATAATATATATATTTTCAACGGATCTCACATCAGTTTATGCAGGTGGTGTGGTTGGTTGGTTGGCTTGGTTATACCCTTATATTTAACTACAGGTCCATGGTTCGATACTTGCTCTCTTCCTTCCTTCCTTTTTTTTCATTGTTCCCTTTCCCTTTTTTCCCTAAATCCCTAATCTCTTCCCCGTCCGCCTTCCCTTTCATTCGTCTTCCTCGTCGCCTTCCCTGTCATTCTTCTTCCTCGTCGCCGAAATCTCTAACCTCGTCTTTCTTCCCTTTCATTCTTCTTCCCCGTCGACCTAATCGATGTAGATGATTATGTAACACAGACGAAATCTGCCAAAATCTCCCTCCCCCCCTCTTCGGACCTTCCTGAAATTCGATGTAGACTTGGGATGCTAGCTAGTGACCATCAAATTTAGGTCAGCGAGCATTCACGTTGAAGTCCGAAAATAATTATTCGACAAATCAAAGTTTGATTCATCGGTGGGGAACTAATTGCGGTTGGTGTCGGACTCCCAATAAAGCTTGTATACTTGCCGAACGAGTAATTTCTTTCTCTTAATAGTCTGTCATTGCAATATATTCCGGCAATAATTCATGCCTTAAGAAGCAACTTGATCCTTTTCCCGAGTCGCTTAAATTATATATGATTGGAAGACTCGGGTCCTTTAAAGTATTCTATGTCTTGTCCTCGTTTGTGTTGCCTTGTGTGAAGATTTCCATGCTTCCTCTAATGTCAAGTTTAATAGACTTGTATGTTTACCCTAACAAGGAAAAGTTGTCTGCAATTGAAAATTAGTGAATAAATTCTGATGTTCATCTTTATATTACTAAATGATTGAATCATCTGTATATTACTCTCCTAGCATTTTTTGGCTCAACTAATGTGAGTTTAATCACTCCCTTTAAAGATGGGAAGTATCAAAGTTGTTATCTATTACTTTCAACGCCTGGTTTGTGATTTCACTTTGCAATATTTTGTATATTTTTTTTTTTTATTGAATGTAAACATAGATCATATGTTTCAGAAACCAATATAATTTTTGTTCTTGGGTTTTAATATCATTGTCAATAGAATGAAAATCTCATATATGTTTTTCAGAGTAACATCCTTAGTTGTGTGACTATAGGCTTCAGTTTATGAGTGATGTGCCTAATTTAGATTCCTGACCTTCTCCTTTATAACTTTGACTTTTTATCCCTGGATGTTTTGGTGACTTGTTTAATTTGTATTTCATGTTGTTGTTTGACTAATAGTAGCAGTTGTTCACTTGTTCTGTTCGAGAGAGTTGCTTTGTCATGGATGGTGCAATAGGAAACATCAAGTTTTTACTTCGCTCGGGGGATCCTTGTTGATGATCGGTGAGAGTTTTGTATGTATTTAAAACTTTCCTTAAAAAAATTTTCGGGCGCCGCCCCCAAACCCCGAATTTCACAACTAATTGTGCACCCACAAACTAGAATCCGGCTCCGCCACTGGTTGTACATAACAGGGGCATTGGTTGGTTATTTCATAAGCTTACTCCGATTGTATCACTTATATTGTCTTGATGTAATTTTCAATTCTAAGTAGGGGTATTTTCAAAAAATAATTATAATTAACTAATTTAACTTCTTTTCTTAATCTCTCTAAATTTTAGTAAATAGTTCTTATAATTAGAAGTGAAGGGAGTACTAACTTTGGCCCTTCTTTATAATTGGGAAGATGGCACGAAAAGAACTTGAAAAATATAAAAAGACAGAGGTGCACCGAAATTCAGTAATACCAGAGAAGGAGCCAGTTCCCAAAATGTGATTTCAAAATTGGAGGAGAACGGCAAAATAAAAGGGAAAATATTGAAATGCCCCTTAATAATTAAAAAAGTTCAAAGCCATCCCACATGCGGGAAGGAGGGATTCATTGTTGCCGAAACTCCGGCAACGAGAATATTTAATTTGATCCCACCCCCACTTGCATGCCAAAAACCATTGGTATCAATGGCTTCCAATTCATAATTTGAAAAAACAAATATAAGTTTAATCCTCCAGCTTGAGTAACAAGCAAACAGATATAACAGAAACAAACAGATATAACAGAAACGAAACAAATACAAAAGTTTTGAAGGCATTATCGATTTGATTAATTAAGCCACCATTTTTCCTTCAACACCAGCATAAGTCTTCTAAGGTAATTCACAAGTTTAATTTTGTTAAGGCATTCCCCACATCTCATTAGATGTTACTAACTTTCATTAAAAATGTGGATTTGTTACTTGGCATACAAAAGTTGATAGGACCTAATAAATATGAGGAAAGTCTTAACAAAATGACCTAAAAGTGTTGATTTACTCAAAACTGGTGAATGAGTTGTTTATGTGTAGAAGCGTATGTGTCTAATACTCATGACATATAAGTTATAATCCTTTAATAAAATTAATTGTCAAGCTGACCAAAAATAAAAATAAAAAAAAAAATTTGTCAACGGCTACGCCGTTAGAACTAGGAAAAATATTATATTTAGTGCCGTTCTAAGTTTATGTAATGTTGACAAATATTATATTTGGTATTCCTCTGGTCTTAATTATAAGATCTAGATAACTTTTTTGGAGAGATTAAGGAAGCTAATTAAATTACTTTAGAGTATTTTTATTTTTTTTTTTTTTTTCAAATTAATTAGTTTAACTAATAAACTAATATATAATCTAAAGATACATAATATATAAAATGATTAAGTAACTTATTTAGCTTCCTTAATCTCTCCAAAAAAAGTTAACTAGATCTTTTAATTAGGACCGATGTAGTATATACTCCGTTTGGTCCTAATTATAAGAACACTTTTATAATGCAAAAGTGTTCTTATAACTAGGACCAGAGATAGTAAAACTGCAGTTTGCAAGTATAAATCACCTTTGACTATCGTTCATATGATCAAACAAATCACAATCGAACCACATCATTGATGATGTCATAAAAAATTATTTGATTTATTTTGACCATAACATTTCCTTCACGTGTGAACGTATTTCATTTTCCATTGCTTTCCCACCCCTATTTATTTTGTTGGTCTTCTATATTTCTATTACATGTTTTGACCAAATTAATTCAAACCGGCCATTTTTTTCCTCGTTTTTGTTTCTTGATATTTAGGATGTATTATTTTCGGTCTTAATTATTAGAAAATTTTTATAGTGTAATTTGTACTATAAAAGTATTCCTATAATTAAGATCGGATGAAGTACTATATTATATTGGAGTGTTTTGATTCTTAAGAAAAATATAAGAAAATATCACATGAACTTTAAAATTTTATTCAATCTTGTTGCTTACAAGAGTATAGGAATTAACTGCAATAATATAGTAATTGACAACTCATTTTAATAAGAAATCACTAATATAGAATTTTGAAGTTTAGATGGTATTTTTTTTTAATATCTTTTTTCCTTGATTCTGTTATTAGATTCCCAATAATATGTATTACCTCCGGTCTAAATATACGACTAAGTTTGTAGTGTAATTTACACTACAAATTTGGTCCTATATATTTATGTTGTTGCTTTTCGTGAAGTCAAAGTTTTGACTAATCAGGGAAAAACACGTTGATTAAATAATAAAGTAGTAATTTTTTTTTCTTAAATAATCCCTAAATAAACCTATAATTTAAATGTTTCTTCAAAGGGACGTTTTACCAAAAGTTTTACTTGTGAACCTGTCTAAATCTCAACATATAATTAAGTCGATTTGGATATGTACACAGATAAAATCATGTATATTCATATTATATGCATAATTTTAAAATAAAATACTATAGTTTATAGATATGAAGACCCGATCTTTCCGAGTGAATAAAATGTGCGTGTGGTGTAGCACAAATATATTTAAACTTGACTTAAATGGTTAGACTTCAAATAACTGAGATTCATAGTAAACCTAATCTTTTAAACTTGAATAAGCTAAGCTATTGTTATGTCCTTTTGCGTTCACATTCACATCCAATGCTTCACTAGTGCCAAAAAAGTTTTTAAGACCGGATAAAAGAGACATCGTAAGACCGGACCAACGATCGGTCTTGTTCCAACCGGTATTAAAAGTCTAACATTTAAGACCGGACTCGGACCGGTCTTAAAGAAACTCTTTTAGACTGGACATTTAAAATAATGGATCTTAAAAGTTGTACTAAATAAACTTGAAATATTTTTTGTTCGGTCATAAAACTCAACTTTTAAAACCGGCTAAAAACTAGGCCGCTCTTAAAAGATCGGAATTTTAAGACTGGACAAAACTAAATACGGTCTAAAAAATAGCGGCTTCTAAGTGTAACTTGATGGACCAGGTTAGACTTCAAATAACTGTGAGTCATAGTCAACCTAATCTTTTAAACTTAAATAAGCTAAGCTGTTGTCATGTCCTCTGTGTTCACATCCTATGCTTCCTTTAGAGCAGTAGACTTTTTATTTTTCCAAAGAAATAATTTATATATATGTGCATATGTATGTGTGTGTGTGTGTGTGGGGTAAATGTACAAAAATAGTAATAATGTTTTGCACTTTAAGCCCTTATTTGAATTAACATTTGATGGGTGCAGAAGTAGTAATAAACAATTTTTAAGGTAATTAAATTGAGAACGTTGTTAATTTTGATCATGTTAACCGTTAATTGTAGGTAACCTTTATCAAGTGGGGCCTACTATATATATAGTCATGGAAACACCATTTTCTTTCATATTTTGGACCTTAGCTTCATGGAACAATATGCTACTACGGAAACACGGAAGAATTGAAATTTTAGATCAAAATATTATGTATGGATGATTTGATTTGCCTAAACAAGAATTCTTGAAGAGCGAACAACCAAAGCTGTTACACTACATCAAAAATTTTCTATTAATGAAAGATGAAAATCTATTGGAAAATAAAAAAGTACATATGCTGGATGAAATAGTTGTTGCTGCTTCTGCTCTAATAACGAATCATTGGTTTAACCGAATAATTAAATAAAATAGACATACGTTTCTTTCTCTTCGTCTCAAGTCGATGGATCTTTTCAATTGAAAGATACACATTCGAGTTGACCAGGCCTAATTCTAATTGTTTTGTTCTGAAGCATATATATATTATAACAAGTAGGCATATAAACTATGATTTGTGAATAACATGCCTTATTATATTATGTTAGACCAAAGTTTGGGGTTTTTGGTAAGTTTTGCCTTAATAATTGACTTGATTTTTGAAACAAGTTAAAAATTAGCTTGGATTGACAAATGCCCACCTCTTAATTATAATATCAATCACTCAAATATCAAGAAATATTTAGTCAATGTAGAATAACACAAATGGGTATTGGCCTATTGGGGTTAAATTGTTTGAGGTTAGTTTGTTGCTTAACATCTCGTTCAAGGGTTTTGTAGTAACCTCTCTTTGCCATGTCACTTTCAGGGGTTAAAAAACACACTTATGGCATTCTTGGTTCAATAACATGAATCAAAATCAAATGGCTGATTTAAATATTATGATTGGACTTTTTTAATAGGAAAAAAACAAATAAATACCATATGAATTTGCAAAACCTCTAGAAGTCTTCCGAATTTATAAAAAGATTAAGAGGTACAAAGAACCGAGGGATATGAAAATTTGGGTGAAATTACTCTTTTGCCCTTATTTTTAAATAAATAATAATAAAAAAAATACCCTCACCGGGGGGCCGCCGGCCGCCCAATTTGGTGAGGGGTGGAGGATTTTTTTTTTTTTTTTTGGGGGGGGGGGGGGGAGGTGGGGTTTTTCTTTAAAAAAAAAACGATTTTCCATTGAAAATGTGGGGGGTGGGGTTGAACCCCCAACCCCCCCACACAACCAGTGGGCCACTTGGTCCCTTTGATATATATATATATATATGTTAATAAATATTCTTCTTAACATTTTTTCAATGGTATTTACAAATCCTGCAAGGAGAGTTACCATTTCACAAACGAGAATTATCATTCCAAAAACAAGAATTACCACGTTTTCTACAGGGATTCTTTTTTTACTCTTTGATGCATGTGAGTGAATTTGTAAAAAAATGCAATTTTACAAATCCTGAAATGAGAATTACCATTTCACAAATGAGAATTACCATTCCAAAAACGAGAATTACCACGTTTTCTACACGGATCCCTTTTTTACTCTTTGATGCATGTGAGTGAATTTGTAAAAAAAATGCACTTTTACAAATCTTGAAATAAGAATTACCATTCCACAAACGAGAATTACTATTCTAAAAACGAGAATTACAAATAAGGATTTGGATATCCCTCATAGGTCCTTGGTACCTCTCAGTCTTTTTACAAATTCGGAAGACTTCTGGGAGTTTTGCAAATTCATATGGTATTTATTTGTCCTTTTTCCCTTTTTAATAAAAAGATGATTATATTTTGACTTGTTGATATATCATGATTATGTTATAGTGGCTCACAAATAAGGATTCGGATCTCTTGTAATCAAATAAAAAAAGACATTATTACCCTTATAATTTTTAAAGTTAGTTATTTTTACCTTGAATCTCCTTCGTCTTCCTCTGCTCCTTCCAACCACCATTGCTACCAGAACTCCCACACAGCCTACATTTAACGGTCATTTTAATCTTTTTATTTACCTATTTTATTTTATGAAATCAAATATAAAAAGAAAATGTATTTTTGACTATATATATATATATATCTCAAATAAACTCATGTTGTAATTAACATTACATTTCTTTGATTCACTATGGGCACTTATTTTTTTGATAAAAAAAAGTTTTGGAGGGTTCGACATCAGTCCCCCACCAAGGCCAGGGCACGGCCCCGGGCTCTTTGAGCACTTAATGGGGACTTACGAGATCGCCTACCAAAGGAGTCCCAGCGACAGCAGAGGGGATCGAACACACATCCATTTGGGACTTGAACAAATCCCTTACCATCTATGCCAACTTCCTTTCACTATGGGCACTTATGTATATTGCTCCAACAACAAGTGGAGTCAACAGTAACTAAAGTTAAAAACAGGGTGGATTAGGAATGTACTACTACTACCTCTGATCCTTGGGGGTTGGCTACGGTCCTCTTCCCTTCCCATTCTCTTCCTATCCTCTTCTTCATCTCAACCGTTGGATTGAAATCTTAACCGTTCAGATTTAATCTTTTATAAAACTATTATTTTAAATATTTTATTAATAATTTAATTTTTTATTAATATTTTTATAAAAGACTAAATCAACAGTTAATCTTTCAATCTAACGGTTGAGATGAAGAAGAGGATAGGAAGAGGATGGGAAGGGAAGTGGATGGGAGCCAACTCCTGATCCTTGAGGGCCTTTTTGGTTCAAGGGACAGGTGGAAGGAAAGAGGAGACTGGAGACTAGAGAGTGTTGCCTTATTTTGGTTTGGTTAAAAGGGAGAGGAGGTGAGAGATTTTTAACCATCCCTTATTTGATTTAAGATGTGAGGAATGATAGTAGTCTACCGTTCTCCTCTTACATATTTAATTATATATATTTTTTATTTATATGTTATATAAATTAATTTAAATATTTTCTAATTAATATAATAATTTTTTTATTTATAATTAACATAATAATTTATTTTTTTTGTTTATACCTAAATGAGGGGAGGGAAGCATTTAACATCCCCTTCCCTCCAACCAAACATACCCTAATTCAAGAGAATAATGAATAAAGGGATGAAGAGTGAGTTTGCTTGCAAAGCTTGAATACGTGTAAAATGAAAAGCGACGACTTTTTTCTTCCCTTTTCTTTTTTTTTTTTTTTTAAAAAAAAAAAAATTGGACGGAGAGAGGCAATTGACCGAAGTTTCCAAGAATGTGTGCTCACCGGCCATCCAAACCGCGGATTATTCCAGTTCATCACTCTGTCCACGTCAGCGTCTGTAATTATCTCTCCCTTGTCTAGTCCATTGGGAAAAGTCACTCGATTCCACGCATTTATTCTCACTTCAAACTAAAACTTGATTTTTCTGTTGACATATGTAAGAAAATTTTCATTTGTTCTATTTTTATATATTTTCAACCAAGTTTTATTTTGTAGTTCAATATTAGTTTTAATGCATAGGCAAATCTTAACAAACCCCACTAATACTCATATAATAAGGGTTGGTCCAGTTAGTAACCCACAAAGTTTTCAATCTAAATTTTGCCGTTGATGAGGGAATTTCATTGGTTGGTGATTTATAAGCCTATTTATAAACATTTTTTTGAGCTCAAAAGCATACTCTAATTCTGATGAGTTCTCAGGATCCAATTTATCTAAATATATTTTTTTTCTACCTACACATATACTCAT
Organism: Acacia acuminata; assembly: GCA_019022655.1. Taxonomy (NCBI): domain Eukaryota; kingdom Viridiplantae; phylum Streptophyta; class Magnoliopsida; order Fabales; family Fabaceae; genus Acacia; species Acacia acuminata. Next base: position 5,447,567 of record JAFJYI010000016.1, read on the forward strand.
GTATTCTATTTCTTTGATAACTAAAATACTTAAAAGGGAGTACTAAATACCCAATCAATGCCCTCACTCACCCTAACTTTATCAACGACGAAGATTATTGGCGTGCCATACTAGGCACTTTGCTCAATAAGGTAGAAATCAAACTAAGGGTTTATTTAGATTTGTGTTTGAAAAATATATTTATGAAAATAGAGAAAAAAACTTATTGAACATACTTACTCTATACACTTTAAATCATGATTAAAAAAAAACAACTTCTATCATAAATTAAATAAGTATTAAACTGCTCAATTAGTTACATCAAACGTTCATAAAAAAGAAGAAGAAGGAACAATTAGTTCCATAGTGGAATCAATGAATCAATGAGTGAAGAGTTGTCTCTAAAATCATACCACGACGTCATTTTAGTCTTGAATCCATTTTTCCAGCTACGGAAGTTTGACTATAAAATCACTGTGCTCCAAAGCGTATCACGTTTGAGCTACATAATAAAAGGGGTTGTTTTTCAATGATTTTATAACACAGTGATGTAAGAACTTTTGATTTTTTTGAAGAAGAAAGTTGCAGCTGGTTTTTGCTTCCAAGGGTTGAAAAGTGAAAACGTGTGTGGGAAAAAGGGAGGGAAAGAAAGAGAAGCATCCAAGAATGTGTTTGGCCGCCATTCCATTCCATTTCTCTGCAACCGCGGAATCCTATTTACTGCGTCAACGTCAACGGGTTGTTATCGCACGTGTGCCTGCCTAGGCCTAGCTTAGCTACCAAGTCTTTGAATTCTTGGAATGGGGCCCAACAACCAAATAAATAGCAATTGCTGAATGGCCGTGGATTTATATCTTTATATTAAAATTTAACTTGGTCTCCACTGGTCAAACTAATAATCAGCCATTTTTGTAGGGTGTATTTGATTTAGCGTTTAAAAAGTACGTTCATGTAAGTTGAGATAAAATTCATATCATATATTTATCTTGTGAATAACGTCAGAAAAGTAGCTTCTACTGTTAATACAAACAAGCATTTAATTGGTATGGCCAAGAGTTTTAAACAAATAAATAGAGTTGAATTTAATTGCTTAATTTGAAATAATGTTATTTTGAGTTGAAAAACTAGTAGTTCATGAAGTTTGTACTTTAATAATTTTGTTTTGTTGAATTATGTGTGGTTTATATGAATCTTCTATTTATTTGTAGATTAATATTTTTTTTAAATTTTTAAATATGACTATTTTAAGAGGATTTTATGTAAATGTGTTTATGTATTTTAATTAAATTGTATTATTTTAGTTATGATTGGGTTGACCTTGGTTCAACCATAGTTAGATTAGCCCTTATACCATTGTTTCAATTTAATGACTAATCCGGTTTTAATACCTTAATTTATATAATTATAAAATATGATCAAAATTAATTTAATGGGAAAAAGACATATAAATATCATATAAAATTCTTAAAATCTTAAAGAGTCGATTAACGCTTGAAAATGACATATAGATCTTAAGGTAGGAATATGAGATTTTAAAATTTTGTACTTTTACCAAAATGCCTTCATCCTCTTCTCCTTCCACTCCCTTTGCTTCATCTTCCACCTCCATTTCAAGTTCAAGTCCCTTCTCCACCCCCACCACTTCAATTCCCTCTTGATTGTCTGCTTCCTCCTTGTCTTCTTCATCTTCCTCTGGGCCCTCTCAAAGTTCCTCCCCCTCCACCACTTCTTCTTCCCTTTCCTCGTCACCGCTGCTGGACACGCCACCCTCTACTGCATCCACATCATCTTCTCCTTTGGCTTCTTTTGGCCTGCCTTCCTCATCACCCTTCTCTCCCTACACAATGCCTCTATTTGTAATAAGACCCCCTACTGACACCTGGGCTATCGCCTTCGCCCTCCTCATCTACATTCTCATCACCATCCTCCACCCCTACTACAAGCTTCGGTTTCCCTATCTTTCCATCAAACTTTTGTCATTCGAACAATCGATGATTATGGCGCCTAGACGATGGTATGTGCTTACCCCTGTTGAATATCATCGTTGCGGCTTTCAGGGTTTCATATGGGTTTTGGTTCTTATGCTCCACTTGGAAGGTGCTATCGTTGGTGATTAACGAGGGCTTGAGGATTCGGATTTACGGGTTGGCAATTGCTGTTATGGGGTCGTTAACTCTTTAGATTGTGTTTCTTGGTTTGATGGTGCTATGTGGGATCCCGATGAAGATTCGTTCTCCGTGGTGACGCTAGTGGCATTCCCTCCGGTTTTAATTATAGAACAACATTTGGGAGTTGGTTTTGATCCTAATTATAGGACAACATTTTAATTTTTATCAATTTCTTCATAAAATACCCCTATTTTATTCTCTCAAGTGTGTTTGGTTTTATGTGTGGGTGTGTAGACTCTTCCGATCAGTGAAACTTTTAAATTGTTGAATTTTAATTTATTTATCGATCAGTTGACATTAATTTTTAGGATATATATATATATATATATATAAACACACTCACACATATGTGTGTGTGTCTAAATATATATGTATGTATATGTGTGTCTATATATATGTATACATATATATGCGCACATATATTGATATATATCAAGACCATTATTTCAATTAGAAAGCATGTGGAAAGAAAAATTCTAGGTCGGAGATATATGTAGTAGGGGATATTGATTTACTTTTACTAATGTCATTTTAAATTTATATAAGGGTATTTTCAGAAAATGAGTAAAATTAACTAATTAACTCTTGTCCTTTATCTCCCCAAAATCGGTTAAATATGTCTTATAATTAGGACCGGAGGGAGTATTACTAACAATATAATATTAAAATTTAACTTAGTCTCCCTTGGTATCCCAAACAAGCTCAATAGCAATTGCTGAATGGCCATGGTTTATATCATTATATTAAAATTTAACTTGGTCTCCACTGGTCAAACTAATAATCTATCATTTCTATAGGGCTTATTTGATTTAGCGTTTAAAAAGTACATTCATGCAAGTCGAGATAAAACTTTTATAACATACTTATCTCGTATATCGTAAATCACGTCAGAAAAGTAGTTTCCACCGTTAATACAAATAGGCACTTAATTGGTATGGTCAAGAGTTTTAAACACACAAATCGAGTTGAATTTTATTGCTAAGTTTGGAATAATGTTATTTTGAGTTAAGAAACTAGTAGTTCATAAAGCTTGTACATTAAGGGTTAAATAAGAACTTTGTCACGGAAGTATTGGTTAGGGAGCATTTAACACCCAGAAGTTTACAAACATAGCAATCTTGCCAATCGGTTGATCTTGACCATTGAATTGTTGCTATTCTTCGTAAACTTTCAAGGCAAATTTGCTCCTAAAAAACTTCTGGGTGCTGAATGCTCCCTAGTCAATACTTTCGTGACAAAAATGGCATTTAACCCGTACTTTAATGATTTTGTTTTGTTGAATTATGTGTGATTTATATGAATCTTCTATTTATTTGTAGATTAATACATTTTTTTCTGGATTTAAATATGACTCTTTTTACAAGGATTTTATGTAAACATGTTTATATATTTTCATTAAATTGTATTATTTTAGTCATGATTGGGTTGACCTCGGTTCAACCACAGTCAGATTAGCCCTAAACCATTGTCTCAATTTAATGACTACTTCGGTTCCAATACCGTAGTTTATATAATTATAAAATATGATCAAAATTAATTTAATGGGAAAAAGACATATAAATATCCTATGAAATTCTTAAAACCTCAAAGAGTGTGCTAACATTTGAAAATGACATATATATCTTAAGGTAGGAATATGAGATTGTAAAATTTTGTACTTTTATCAAAATGCCTTCATCCTCCCCTCGTTCCTCGGAATTGGCTTTCGTCTGATGCAGCTATTGTTCGCTGCTATTTCTTCTTATTTGAAACACTGTCGTTTTGGCTCAAAAAACTGAACATGTGGCCCTTTTTTTTTTAAAAAAAAAAATTCAGAGTACTAACTGGTACTAAAAATATACTTCAAGATACTGAACGGTCCTAAATCTTCAAAAAATATCCTAAAATATAGTTTTAGCACCAGTCAGTACTCTAAGATACGAGTTAGTATCCTAAAAATATCATGAAGTATTTTTTCAATATTTTGAAGTATCCTTTTAATGTCATTTAATACCATAAAATAATTTTTCAAGATCCTAAAGTATTTTTTTTAGTACCAGTCAGTATCCTAAAATATATTTTTAGTACCTGTCAGTACCTGAAATATTTTTTCAGGATCCTAAAATAATTTTCAAGACCATGAAGTATTTTTTTTAGGACCGTTCAGTATCTTAAAGTATATTTTTAGTATCAGTCAGTACTTTGATTTTTTTTTTAATTTTAAAAAGGCCACATGTTCAGTTTTTTGCACCAAAACGACAGTGTTTCAAAGCAACGGATAGCAGCGGACAATAGTTGCATCGGACGAAAGCCAGTTCCTCGTTCCCCTCCCTTTGTTTCATAATGACATCCAACTCATCATTTAACAGTTATCTCTCCACGATCCTATTTCTTTCTTCACACTATCAATTTTGTTGCATAATTAATGAACTCTATTACTCCCTTTGGTCATAATTATAGGGTCAATTTACTCAAATTTGGTCATTATATTCCTTTCCTTACATCATTTTCGCACCTTTGTCCAGATTTTCCAGAATTTTTTACCACTACTTTGAAAAATTATTACTCTTAGCACAAATGTCTAAATGAGGTAATTCCAAAGCTTCTGGGTTGCTTATTAAGTCTAATTTCAAGGTAAAATTGTTCCAACAGTTGTTCACACGAACATTATTCCCAATTTGATAAAACAACATCTGCTGTCCAGATTTATTCCAAAATTGCAAGTCACTTTTCAAAAATTCATAACTCGGTGTACACAAATCAAAATTCGACCAATGACCTATCAAATTAAATATTATTATGTCTACTTTAATCCTATAAAATTTAATTGCAATTGGACATCTTTTGATGCCCCAAAAATGTGTTGTAAAGCGACTGCCAAAAAGGATTTTTAAAACATATTTTTAGGCTTCGACAAAATTCAATCTCGGAGCTTCCAAAATTCCTACCAAACCAGTACCCTACTTAAAAACACCTTCTAAACACATTGGGGACATTAAATCAAATAAAAACCCACTCCTCCATACAGAACAGTGACTGGCCAAAACAGAACATTGAGAAAACTCGATGAGTTTCAATTCTTTTGTCACCAAATACATCACAAGACCTTTAATCTATGATTCCTTTTAGGTTTCTAGTCTTTTTCTATCCAAAACCAAATTTCCAGATCTTCCAAGATGCTTCAAGGGTCAGAAAATAAGATTAAGATAAGGTACAAAAGACTCACCTTAGCCAAGAATGAAGCTTGCAAGTAGGTTTCTTTAGCTCCTCCTTCCTCGTCTCTCACGTTCTCACAGTCTCTTTTAGTGCTTCCAAAGGGTTTGTCCGTAAGGAATGAATGAGAAAGGAGAGATAATGAATAAATGGAAAATGATGTGGTGGAGTTTGTCCAACATAAGTCAAAATAAAGAAGGGCGTGAGGTGGCAATTTGACCAATTGAAAGGAAATGAGAAATGGATATTAAAGTGCTGGAGATGTGCTAGCTGACTTAAACAAATAAGGAAGGGAAATTAATGGATATTAACATAGTCTTTGGCGGTGGGAAGCAAAAAGAGTAGAGTTGGACACCATTTCTCACTTAAATACAATTGTGCCAAGTAGTCACAACCCAATTCCCTTGTTGACCGAAAGTGTAATGAGGAAAGGGTGATAATAATGATTTGGCACTTCTTGTTAGCCAATATACTAAGATCGGTTAGAGAAAGAGGATTATGGAATTTCAATTTGACCTTAGAACTTTACTTAAGTATAATTGTAGCCACTACCACACAAATTTAATTTCTATAATGTGCTTGGTTTCATGTGATCATAATATTTTCTCTCCTTCAGCCACTTGACTAAAACTTAAGGGTTTTTTGGAGGCTTCTTGATCACTTTTATTGACTTGTAACTCATTAACTATTAAATAAATATGGGACATGTGGCACAAATTCATGTAAGAGCAATATTTAATTATTCTTTTGATTTCCTTCATGATTTTCAAATAAAATTCATATAACCTTCTTCTTCTCCCTTTTGGCCAAATGAATTAGCTAAAAGGGAGTAAAAAGTTATTAATTCCATATGTCTCAATTTGTGCCAATGTCTTAAAAGTTTTCGGGTATTTCGGGAAGATCGAGCATTTAGTCAAAATTCACTATTTATTTTAATTCACATAGTGTACATGGAATTTTCAGAAAATGATTTTAGGAAATTACATGTACTACTCGAGTAACATTATGTGATCACTTAAACACACTGTTAGAATGAGCATCCTCGAGTAAGCAAGAGGCAATACTTGGGTACACTCTTAACATAGGCAACATTTTCTGATTTAAAACCTTAACTATTTTCAATCAAAGATTTCAAATAATTTTGAGTCTTGTTATCATCAAAACTTTGGGAACTAACAAATAATTATTTGAACATAATTCAAGAGCCACTAGTGTGATGTATACTCTCTCAAGTCCTTATTATAAAGCACCGAGCTAACAATTCTAACAAACCAATAAAAACAGTTAAAGTCGATAAAGTTATCCTAAAATTTAAATAATTCCCAATATTATCTCAACTAATTGTACTAAAATCTAATATTATATAATTATCACTCTCACCACTATCCTTATTAATTATAGACATACATGAAAAAAATAATTAATGCGCTTTGGGAACAAGCAGTTGCCTCAAAAAAAGAATTAAATACACTTGCTAGTTGGTGCCTTATAATAAAAACCAGATGGAGTATTTCTTAATTCAGCTAATAAGTTACGCGCCTATGACCAAAATCTTCAATTTTTTATCCAAACAAAGCATTGTTTGAATATAATGTCATTAAATCATTACATAATAAATTAAGATTTAAATCTCCTGAAAAAATGGTCCATATTCAACGAAGTTTCGCACATGATTATTTTTAATAAAACTATACCCACGTATATAAAAGAACCATCACGCATTGATCTTGGTGAAAAAAATAGTTATCATTTGAAGTAAGTTATATTAGTCATGAGTTATGAATAGATATTTTATTAATTTCTAGGTAATCATTGATAATTAAAAAGAAAATCTATGCAATCATTGAGGGTGGTTAAAACAAGATTTGGAGCACATTGGCAAAAGGAAAGAAAGATTATATTTGGAGCAGGTTTTCACACATGAACTAAAATATTAATTACTTTAGATACACGTGAGAAACTGTTGAAGGGATGACATAAATTAAAGTTGCATTATTTAGGTGTAAAGATGTTATAATATTAATAACTAATGATAAACACATGTCGATTAGAACTTTAAATACTATTTTGTCCGCGGAGTCACCATCATATATAAATTTGTTAGTAACTTGTAAACTTTTATTTAATCCACACATAGTATATTGATTTAATAAAGCTTATGATTGTGTTTCATATACTTCAAGTAGAACTTATATTCATTACATGAATTAGAATGCTTATAGAGAAAAACATCAATATCATCATTCACCAACAAAAATTAAAAAATTCTATCAATGAGGAATGTCACAGTTGGTTAAGGCATTGGTCTTCACCTTAAAAGGGATGAGTTCGATATACGTTGGTCGATGTTAGGGCCTCATTGGTGGGCGGTCTTTAAGTACTTCTGTAAGTGCTCTTTGAGCCTGGGGGCATGCCCTGACCCTGGTGGGGTATCGGTGTCTACCCCACCGAAACTTTTTCTTACCAAAAAAATTAAAAATTATCCTGCTGAAAATTGTTATATATTTAGGATTTAACTTATTGATTTATTAATAAGTTGCAATAAATTCTAATTGAATGCACAGCGTTTCGGTAGGTGGCGAATTCAACGCTTTGGGTATTTATAGTTGTTGCAATTTATGACCGTTGGTGAAGTTTGAATAAATTCGTTGTGATTCTTGAATATAGTCGTTAGACAGATGAAGCTTCGTAATCACTTTCGCCGTTAATGATCCAGGTGGATTTGTAGCGTCACCACATTCTTTCATTCTTTTTGTTTTGCCCGTTGTGAAATAGCATTTATTGCGAGATAGGAATAGCAAGAATATCTTTCAAATGTTCAGAAGAGTAGTTGTTGAGATTGTGTCTCGATATAGTAAGCGCATTTAATGCTCTCTGACACCCACATTGCATTATGATAATTTGATGTTAATCTTTGATATAATTATCTGAAACTCATTAACAAACTGATTAAAAGCAATTAGGAATAGTAATGAGTTAAGATATGAAGTAATGAAATCACACCGAATGATTTTTGATTTCTAAAGACGGTGATTTTGAAAAACTGAAAGTGTTAACTTCAAGTTAAAATAAAGTTAACTTGAGTTAATGACTCAAGGTAGTAAAATGTTTGACTCGAGGCAGTTACATTTAAAGAGATTAAGTCGCAAGATCAAAGAGTTTAAAACATGACTTGAGTTGAAAAATAATTGACTTGAGTCAATGACTTGAGGCACTCACTTGATATGCAAGAGTCAATGACTTTCTCTTCAAAATGCACAAGTTGAAAACTTTAACTTGAAGTCAAATATTAATTGCCCTGAGTCAATGAGTTGAGGCATTCACTTGATATTCAAGAGTTAAAGTTGATGGCTTTGAAAAGATGCAAGTTGGACTCTTAACTTGAGGTATAAATGCCTTGAGTTGATGACTAGAGTCATCAACTTGATATGCAAGAGTCAAAGTCGATACTTTCCAAAAAAATAGAGAATTGAAAGCTTAACTTGATATGAAAAGTGAATGACTTGAGTTAATGACTTGAGTCATTAACTTGATATGCAAAAGTTAAACCCGACAAAACAAATGGTCAAATGAAAACTTAACTTGAGTTAATAAGTGAATGACTTGAGTTAATGACTTGAGTCATTAACTTGATATGCAAAAGTTAAAAACGATGCTTTTGAAAGATGCAAGTTTGAATATTTTAACTTGAGTTAAAAAGTTAATTGCCTTGAGTTATTGACTTGAGGCATTAACTTGATACTCAAGAGCAAAAAACAATTGGTCCAAAAACTTAACATCAAACAGATAATTCGAGGCATAAAAACATTTGACTGAAGTTAACAATGTTTATTAAAAACATTTTAATCATTTAACTCGAGGTATCCACGGCTTTAACTCGAGGTAAACATATCTCAAACTTATTAACTCCAAAGAAAACATGTTCTAATTCAAGTCACTTGAGGTTAAAACAATTTGCTTCAAATAAATGAACTATGAAACTCGTGGTATAATTAAGTTACCTAGAGGCAAATTATTTCAACACTCAATAACTCCAAGTCAAAGTATATTTACCTCGAGGTAGCAAATAGAAAATCACTTGTAATAGAAGCATATAACTTGAGGCACATAATATTTGACTAGAGGAAAATTGAGACTTCAAATTTTCATCAAAAATTAAGATTTAATTACATTATAATTGTTATAATCAAAACATCAAAAACATGAGAACGAACATAAGCTATAGCATCACTAAATTCAAGTTTATTTTAAAAATCGGATCAAACAAACGAGAGAATCACTATTTTTGTTTTTATTTAATTTAAAAAGAGACAACATGATTCAATCACTCAAAAGAATTAAAAAGAACCAATTTAAGTGGATTGACACCTTTTCTCCTAAAATAATACATATCGTAACTTCGAGTGTTGTGTATGAAAAAAAAAATATTGTCACCAAGAAGGCCTTACAATCGTTATAGTATACTTTATTTAACATAGGGTTAAAGAGTAAATTGGCCAACAAACTATTACCCAAAAAGCATCTAGTACAAATAACTAATAAGTGGACCTTAAATACCAACAAACTTTTTAAAATGTTAACTTAGAACAAAAACGTTAATGCATCAACAACGTCCTAGTAGAGTGACTCAGCGTAAATTTATATTAACTGCAAACGTTCTGCGCTCAAAATGTTGACTCAATAGAATCTGGAATATATCCGCTGCCTCAATATGTTCATTCGCCCGAAGCACTGCCGCCTTGTATTCTTCACTCGTCATATTTGACTTCTTTAAAGGAGGACCAAAACGTCGGGTATGCAAGTTCACAAAACCTGGAGATAGCTTTGGGTTACGAATTAAAAATTCAAATTAATTTCACTTCAAAATCATATTTAAAAGTGTTGAAGTTGTTATTGAAATTATTGCAAAGTATTAGTAAGCAGGCAGAGACCTGTGTCACCAGTTATTGATGTTGCTTATGAAGCAGAGAAATAAATACCTTCTCCATCTGATTGAACACAACCACATCATCGTAGAAGCCAGGATGTATGTCCGGAAGGTTCCTGTCGTCCTTTGGAGCCTTCAAAAATGGTATCTTTTTCTTCTTGGCCTAGCGAACTGTGTCATATGAAAAATATCCCACCTAGCCACCTGCGGCAGCAACTTACACTGATTAGAGTTTTGCACCTAACGATTACAAGTATAACAAAATCGCACAACAAATGCACCTCTTATACCCAAAATTAAAATAATAAATAATTAAATAAAAGGCTTATCTGAGATAAGAAACAGGGCATGCCCCTGGATTTGGCAAATAATATTGGAATGTACATAGTAAAGCCTTGCTCTGTTTCCCTAATAATCTGAGACAGAGACATCGGTAGGTATGAAGTGAGAAAGTCCATGTAGTATGGGAGCCGTGATTGGAAAGACCCTGTCATAGAATGCAGGCGGTTTTCATGACCGGGAACGGACATTGGGAATGGACATTGGATCTTCAATAATTTCCTCGGTTAGATGCCCAAATTCACAGTCCATTGTTGTAACTTTATTTTCCTTTACCACAATTTCCATGACCGGTTGAGCCCCAACCACACTGTAGCACACCTAAAATAAAATCCAAACCCACATTTAGATATATATACACAAACGACGAGTGAATTCCAAGTCATGAAGCTATGTAGGCACACTCACAACTGCAACTTGGACATTAAGCTCAACAGATTCAAAAAGAAAGCTTGGAGCCTCTTGGTCGTCTTCCTTAACCAGACACTGGTACGCAAGAACAACGGTCAGCTGGTCAGAGAAAATGCACTCCACTAACAAAAGTTGCTTATGTATTAACGTTTTTGTGCTAAGTTAACATTTTAAAAAGTTTGTTGGTATTTAAGGTCTACTTATTAGTTATTTGTGCTAGGCGCTCTTCGGGTAATAGTTTGTTGGCCATTTCGCTCCTTAACCCTTTAACATATATTGGTAGGAAATGATGTGAGGCTTGTAGACATCATTTGGTACTCTTCTCGTCCGAAATATTAAAACTAGTTGGGGTTGATTTTAGTTCTAAGTATAAGATATCAATTTATTTTATTTATATTATATTTATCATTTTTAAAATTAATTTATCCAACTTATAAACTAACGATATGTAATCTAATACTACTGTTTTTTATTTTTGGTATAAATCCAGTATTACAAAGTCACTTTAAACTTGAAACTAATCTTTATTGGGTTGGGAGCATCAAGGTTAAAGTCTTCCCAATAAGTACACTTTTTGAGATTTGAATTTGTATTTTTCTCCTTATAGGGATGAAACCGCTTACCATATCAAACAATAAACTTATACGTAGGTATTTTAGAAAAATCTTGTCACATTTATTATAATTAAATAATTAATATCACTCTTTAATATATCTAAATTAGATAATTATATCTTATATTAAGAATTAGAAAAGTATTATTAAAAAAAATTAGACATTCAAATATAATTTGAGAAATGGATGGTGATTTTTTCTCTAAAAACTTCGATTGTTATGAAACTAAGTAAAATACAAGAAAGATTAAGATGATGGAGATAAAGAAATGCAAGAGAGAAATGGAGAGCAAGGGCTAAGGAGAGAGTGATTCTTCTTTCTTATTATTCACACCTTCAACCTTTGATACATGCCTACTATATATAGGCAAGGGACCCTTAACTTCTATTACAAGAGTTACATACCAAAGAGTAAAACTCCATAATGGTATATTAAGAAGTTTTGTAAGTTATTTAAATTAAACATATAAAACTCCCACTAAGCCATTCATGTCATAGGTTATATGGCTTTAAGAGTAGAATTCCAAAAGACTCTTCTTGAAAGGTTATGGACATTCACACCAATATTGGAATATTTATAACACTTCCCCTTGAATGTCCATTATGAATGTGTCTCATTAAAAACTTTAACTAGGAAAAACCCAGTGGGACAAAAACCTAGCCAAAGAAAAGAGTATATCATCCATTGATACACTGTCCAGTGCTGCCTCATTAAAAACCTTTCTAGGAAAACCCAGTGGGACAAAACATAGATAAGGGAAAAAGAGTACAGCGTGTATCAACTCCCCCTTTTGACAACATTAGTATTACTCCCCCTAATGACTACATTACTTTCAATGTCTTTTGAGCATATCATCTTTTTGGTCATCAAATATTCTATTGCATACCTGCAAGAACTAAATATTTCCAGCAAAATCATAATAATACTAATATGATTTCTAAGCATTCTTATAAGATATATCTAGATGCATATCAATAGATATTCATTAAAACGATTATATCATACATGCCTCGATAGCTTTAAGTTATACAAAACTTATTAAGTATTGTTCTCGAGAATTTTGAATTAGATGCTTCTGGCATCTTGACTCCTTTAGGGACATGTGCTACTAGAACTTTTGGATCCTTTGAAGATTCTTATGCAATCTTCATAATTGAATAAGCCATATGCATATGCTATATAACAATATCTAATAGACACATAATTTATCATTCATAAACTGCCAGATTTATTATATCCACCACAAAATCATATATTCCAATTTGGACTTCAGGTCCTTAACTATCATAATATGATTATATTTGCATCATTCTCAATTTTACTTATCCTCTTGGCCAATAATCTTTATATAATATCCTCATTTGATCACGTGATATTATTATCAAAATTGTTGTCGACAACTTTATTTTTTCGGTTCTATTTTTCTAATTCGACATAACAATATCAATATTACTCAGGTACCTGAACCTCTCTTGAGGTTTTCCAATTAGTTATGTCTCGATTACTCTTCGAGTACTGCCTCCTTAATATGATCATCTTAATCATATGCTCCAATTTATCCATAATATTTATATTTGGAATTGAATACTTACTCATGCTTCGGGCATGTTACTAATTGGAGCATTTTTATTTGGAATATGAGATTTAATAAATCTCATTTAGGTTAGTAATTCTATCGGCAAATATATCATGAATGCATAATCTGATGAACTTCTGGTTCATACTTCTTTATTTGAGGATATATACTTTGTTATAATGCATTCCATGTATTCTCTTGTCCAGCTATTCAATTTCTCCCCCTCATGTTGAGAAGATAATGTTAAATATCAATTGACTAATCATACAGTATAAGTCTCCTTAATCCATTTGTTTCCTTTAGAAACATCATTTTGTTTCATATAGAGACAAACAAGAAGAAGAAGATCCTTATACAACATTTATCTCAACTTTCTTTCCATATCCATCTATGTGCATTGTGGTGGATTAATAATCATTGCACATTCAAACTTTATAAGATGGAATTTGTCTGGCTACTGACCAAAAACCAATTTTATTGGCTTATAAGTGTTACAATATGTAAGATCAAATATACCAACATAAAAATTTTGTTCTCATAAAAATTGATCTAGCTATTTATGGAGGCTTTAAATCATGATTTCTGGATCGTATAATTTAGAAATTGTGCGCACAATTTATTCAAACATTATTGCAAACTTCAGGTTGAAAACATTCTTACAAACTTCAGGTTGCAAGATAATAATCTCGCATGTAACCATCTTATCGATTCATCTTTCAAATTTATACGGTGTACATGCTATTTCAATGGGCCCATATAATTCTGTTTGATATATTTCCAGAAATACTGAAATCCAATACTAATCATGATCAATGATAATCTTGCAAATAATTTGTTTTTGAGAACAGACAGCACATAATTTATAAATAATATGTTGGTTATTCCTGAAAAATCTTCTGGCTCTTCAATAGATGTCAATACGTAATCTTATTTGCATTATATGACTCGAATGATCAAACAAGTCATGCCAACAATAAATTTCTTTGGATTAGTAAACTTCTGGTTTACTGTGACATATGTCTCAATCAATCATAAATTTTTGATCATAACTTGACATCCATTTTGGGAGATATATTAGGCTTTAGGTGAGAAGTATATAACTTTTCAAAAATTAGCTCATACTTGTATTTGAACTCACTCTTGTTTTCTAACAATCTCCCCTTCAAGTGTGAGTTATATAAACATACTTTCTATATATATGCATTTCAAAATCACTTTAAAACCCTTTAAAGCTTGAAATAAAAATCTATGTTGATTTGTCAGGAAAAAACATATAAGATTACATCACTAGATAATCTCAGTACTCTTTAATAATATACTTCAATTTACTTATATATGCAAAACATACACGAGTCCACCACATATGAAGATATTCATGATCAAAATAACTCGGAATCTCACTGATTTAGAATCACACATATGAAAATTCTCCAGAGAAAATTGTCATGGCAACATATTTATAAGATGAGATCACAATAAATGTAAATAATAATATTTTTTTTAATAAGAACAGAAACTAAACACCCTATTACCTTTCATGGGCTTATTTGTCATTGCGACATTAGCAAACATTTCATTTGCTATATTTGTAAACTTCTAGTTTACAATTACAATTTCTTGCATTATTATTAGTAAACTTCTGGTTTACAATAGTGTGTTTCCTATGATATCCATTTCTCCAGATATCTTTGAAACTTAATAAGTTTCTTTTATACTCGGTAGAATAATTAATGCATAATTTTGTTCCTTCAGGTAACAAAATATTAGCTCTTCCGGAGCTTTTAATCAAATTTATACTACCATATATTGTTTGAACATTAGCCTCTTTTATAACATTGGGCAAAATATGCTAATTAGTCTTAGGACTATTAGCCTTTAAACTTATTACGACATAAATCTTTGCAAGTTATTGTCTTCTGGACAATATTTTCCAAGGCTATCAAAATCTTTTTATACAATATTTGAAACATAAGTCTTCAGGACTTTGATATTAATAACAAACAAATATCACTTTCTTGTCCACCATTCATTTCTAGATGTGATCAAGCTTCCATACCTCTTTCGTAGGTGTAGAAGACTAAAGACCAAATATCTCATAAAGTTCAAATGAAAATTCTTAAAAAGTTGGTGTGCGTTGTAAAATAGTATGTAAATAGTAATAATAATATAATACATTATCACATTGCTTCAGGCCAAATTATCGGCTTTACTTCAATTTGTCTTATGGCTTCAGGCCAAATTATCACATTGCTTGGCGAATTTGTGTTTCCTCATAGGGCTAAGCCAATTTGTGTCTTCTCATGACTTCAGGCCAATTTGTTTCATAAGAAATTAAATCAATATGGCTTCGACCATTTATCTTCGAGGATAAATAAAAATATTATATATATATATATCTATATGGCATTTGGTCATATAATAACGAATCAAAGAATATGAAAATAAAAACAATAAAAATTAAAGATATTAAAATTAAAACTTTATGGCTTCTAGCCATTTAGTTCTCAAAATGAGAGTTTAAATTTATATGGCTTCCGGCCACAAAATAAGAAATTAAAGTGATATGGCTTACTGGTCATATAATTTGAGAATAAGAAAATAGAAGTGTATGGCTTTGGTCATATAATTTGAGAATAAGAAAATAGAAGTACATGGCTTTCGGCCATAATAATATCAAAATAAGAGTAAAAGAAATATGACTTCGGTCATATAATATCAAAATAATAAATCAAAATGTAAGATATACAAACAATAATAATAAATCAAAGTAGGAATAAAAAGACTATGGCTTCGGCCATGTAATAGGAAATCGAACAATATAATTTCGGTCATATAATTTGAATATGAAATCAAATGTGTATGGCTTACGGCCATAATATTAATAACATAAAGAGTTTGTATAAAATAACATAATATTAAAAGTTAGCCATAATAACATAACAATAAAAGTAAAATGTTATGTTAGCAACAATAAAAGTAAAATGTTATATTATGTTAAGGTTAGCAACAATAACAGTAAAATGTTATGTTAAAGTTAGTGACCTAGACTTCCATGTAGGAGGTAGGACCTTCCATATAAGAGTTAAATTAACAATGATAATAAAATTTCAAATTAAAACGATAATAAAATGTTAGCAATAATATAAGCAACAATATATAATATATTGTGCATGTAAACACCCTCTCTTGTACAGGGCATTTATCTCTCTATTGTCAGAGTATAAGCGCACAAGCATCGAATAATTTGGACGACTTAATTGCGAAATAAAACTTTCATAAAATGACTTAGTTTGAAAACATTGAAAACGCGAGGATGAATTTTTCGCGAACGATAACTATCCCATAGGAGGAATCTTAATACAGTAATCCAAAATGTTAAGATAAAAGATAAACGTTTAGACTAATAGTCCTGAATGATAGAAAATAAGCTTCTACAGTAATCCTTACTAATGCGCCTTTCCCTTCGTGCCCGATCCACTTCCTGTTTCCTTAATACGGTCTGGAGTTCAAATGGATGAACCCCAGGGGTAACAGTTAATCTCATGAACAGATATGAAGCATAAATGACAATATAACACATGTTAAACATAGAAGCATTTACAAGTAAACAAGTCGCACCGTAACCGCAGTTAACGGCCAAGGACCGCAGCCCTTATTAGAACACGCAGTCCTATGAGACACGCAGCCTCAACCATAGCTAGGAAAAACAATACATGTAAAGCATCTATCAAACATGATCAGCTAATGCATGAACACATACATATATGCTAACAAGATTACAGTTACCCACCTCGAGCTTGAATCCTTAAATTCCTGTCCGGTAGGTGTTGGGATCGGTCGAGGCGTCTATGAAATCCTATAAACGTTTATCAACTTAATCGTGTCGCAACGTAATTAGCTACGAAAACTAATTTTTAAGGGATTAAAAATGATTATTAACCTCCAATAATAATATCACTTTTAATTACAATTAATTAATAATAAAACTCTTTTATTTATTATTAATTAATAACTCTCTTTATTATTTATCTCCTTTTTACTAATAAATAATAATAATAATAATAATAATAATAATTTATCTATTTTATTTCTTATTCCTTCCTCCTAATAATAATAATAATAATAATAATAATAATAATAATAATAACCTTTATTTATGTTGTTGTTATTATTATTATTATAGTTAATTTAAACTCTCATAGACTATCCTAATAATTTAAATTAGGAGATTTAATAAATGCTCACACCAAACTAAAAAAAAACGCTTCACTATATATATTATTTGTAAATAATATTATACGTGAAATAGTATAGGGATTAGTTAGGCTAGATCCTATTATATAGGAGTTTACAAATACTAACTACATAAAATATATTTTATTATGATATCCATATATATATACAATACAGTTTTGGGCTTCTCATATATCTATATAAATATTCTCATCCTTTTTCTCAAGGCAATAGTACGCATATAAAAATATACATTTACACATGACAGTAGCTGATTTAATATATATGTATCAGCATGTTTTCCTTATCACCTCCTATCTACAACAACGTGTATGAGGGTTCCTGATATATGCCTATATATAAAAAATCAGCTAGTCTTTGTTTTGTTTTAAATACCCAACTATATATATATATATAAGGAAATCACATGACTTATTTTTCTTTTCTTTCTTTCTTTTCCAAAAGCAGCGAACATCTCTATATATATATATATGCAGCGAGATTAGCTTACATAAAGGTATACCTAGCTCGTTTAAGCACAAGAACAGCAACGGTCACAGATTTTCTAACTACCGTTTGCCAAAATCAACGACACAAACTACCTCTGTTTTAACCTTTAAGAACAGGGACTTTTTTTTTTTTTTTCCTTATAGAATCTCACGGGTATTAATTCAAAAGCTAATATTGGAAACTCATCAAAATAGAAGGAGGGAAACTCGTGCTTACCTCGCTTTTCTCGGTTTAAGAACAAAGTAACTGGTATTTGAACGCTCCTCGGCTTTATCTCTCTCTCGAACTCGGCGTTTCTATCTCAGGATGAAGATGAACGATGGAAGGAAAGAATGGGAATGCCACACTCGCACTCTCTCCATCTCGGACTCCCTCTTTTCTCTGTGGTGGCGTTGAGGGTAGAACAATAGGTATATATAGACTAAAGAAACCTACGGTTTTAGGTGAAAGCGATTTCATTTCGGGAGTAGCAAAAACGAACGTGGGTGATACGTGGCCAACCCAATGAGGCACTTTGTTCGGTGTTGTGCTAGCGTGGGTGATACGTGCTTCTCTTTTGCTTATGTTTTGACAAAACTAAACTAATAGGATAATGGGCTTTTAAAACTATATATATATATATATATATATATATTGTGTAAACACTAAAATTAATCCACGTAATTCTCTTCAAGACTCTTTTATAATTATTGGATAATTATTAAAATTAAATCCTAAATTCCATTTAAGGATTTTCCTCCTCAATTAAATTTCTTTTGGCCTTAAAATATTCTTTATTTTAATCATTCTTTTCCTAGAATAAATTTAGGGAGAAAATAAGCCTAATTGTTCTCATAGTTAGTTAAAGCCAAATTTCATAATTTAATTCTCATAAAATATTCCAATCCCAAATCCCAAAATTTGGGATGTTACAGTGCAATCATTAAAAATATTGTAGATGAATAAAAATGAATAGTGATTTATAGTAAAAATAGTAAATAATATCAAATCTTAACCATGGAACCCGATATATAAAAACAATTGGTAAAAGAATATTTTTAATTCCATATAGTGGTTTAGATTATCCCAGATATATAAATAAACATATAATAAAATCATTAAAGAAAGTAGATGAAATCGTTAAAGAAATTATACCTTCGTTATAGCTATCGTCTTGATGATGTATTATGAAACTAAGTAAAATATAAGAGAGATTAAGATGAGGAGATAAAGAAATGCAAGAGAGAAATGGAGAGCAAGGGCCAAGGAGAGAGTGATTCTTCTATCTTATTATTCTCACCTTCAACCTTTGATACATGCCTACTATATAGGCAAGGAACCCTTAACTTCTATTATAAGAGTTACATACCAAAGAGTAAATCTCCATATTGATATATTAAGAAGTTTTGTAAGTTATTTACATTAAACATATAAAACTCCTACTAAGCCATTCATGTCATAGGTTATATGGCTTTAAGAGTAGAATTCCAAAAGACTCTTCTTGAAAGGTTATGGACATTCACACCAATATTGGAATATTTATAATATATATATGGTTGTAAGTTGTGAAAAATCCAGGGCAACTTCACATTGGGAAAATGATGCAGAAAGGCCCTGAAAACGAAAAATAAATTATATATAGGGAATAAAATTTAAAAAGTTGTGTTTACAAAAACGTCCTTACATATCGAGCATATAGTTAAGTTGAATATTTTATTAATATAAATCTCTAAAAAAAGATGTGGTTAAAATGAAAATATTAGTTGAAAATCACCCAGTAGTAAATTATACAAGTTTCCTAAATCTTAATTAAAAATTCAGTTGTTAAAATCTGAAATTGTTTAACTTTCTTCTCAAATGCCTAAATTAGGTCTCCAACAAGGTTTTCACAATTTACAACTAATCCACTTTTTTAAACTAAAATTTTATGATTTATAAACTTTTTATAGTTATAATTGAGCTTATGAGATCTACGAGTTTATAAGATTTAAAAAATTTGTACGATTAACAATTTATTTGCAATTAATTTTTTTAATTTTGTAAATAAGATTTTGAGATTTACAATAAAACTTATAGGATTTACAATTGACCAATGCGCCTTAAGAGCATTTTCCAATATTTATGCTAACTTTGGCCCTTCTTTATAATTGGGAAGATGGCACGAAAAGAACTTGAAAAATATAAAAAGACCGAGGGGCACCGAAATTCAGTAATACCAGAGAAGGAACCAGTTCCCAAAATGTGATTTCAAAATTGGAGGAAAAAGGCAAAATAAAAAGGAAAATACTGAAATGCCCTTTAATAATTAAAAACGTTCAAAGCCATCCCAAATGCGGGAAGGAGGGATTCATTGTTGCCGAAGCTCCGGCAACGAGAATATTTAATTTGATCCTACCCCGACTTGCATGCCAAAAACCATTGGTATTAATGGCTTCCAATTCATAATTTGAAAAACCAAATATAAGTTAAAGCCTCCATTTTTTTTTTTCCTTTTTGTTAAAGAAGATTCTATTAATAAACTTTAAAGAAGTGACGATTACAAAGAGAAGAAAAACAACAACCTGAGTAACAAGCAAACAAACATAATAGAAACAAACAGATACAACAGGAACAAAATAAATACAACAATAACAAACTAGGAAACCAATAAACAAAACTAGTCACCATCCAATGAAGAATTGTTATGCGAAGAATTATCAACACCAGCATAAGTCTTTTGAGCCTCTATTTTGACTGTAACTTGTTAACAAATTTTGTAAAATGATTGCCCACATTTCATTAAATATTACCAACTTTCGTTTATCAAGTAATAAATCTATACTTTCTAGTTATTCATAAGTTTTGTTAAGGCATTCTCCATATCTCGTGTTACCCACTTTTGTTTATCACGTAAAAAATTCACATTTTTATGTCATTCACAAGATTTGTTAAGGTGCTTCTTACACCTCATTAGGTTATACCACTTTCATTTATCAAGTAACAGATCGATCAATGAGGTAATTCACAAGTTTAGTTTTGTTAAGGCATTCCTCACATCTCATTAGATGTTACTATCTTTCATAAAAAGTGTGGATTTGTTACTTGGTATACAAAGGTTGGTAAGAACTAATGAAATACTCCCTCCGGTCCTAATTATAGGAATACTTTTGTAGTATAAATTGTACTATTAAAGTGTTCCTATAATTAAGACCGGAGGTAGTATAAGGAACATCTTAACAAAACGTGTAAATAACCTAAAAATGTTGATTTACTCAATGAAAATAGGTAACCCTTAGTAAAACGTGGGTAGTTATTTAACAAAAACTGGTGAATGAGTTGTTTAAGTGTAGAAGCGTGTGTGTGTGTAATACTCACAACATATAATTTATAATCCTTTAATAAAATTAATTGTCGAGCTGACAAAAAAAAAAAAAAAAAAAAAAAAAATTGTCAACGGCTACGCGTTAGAACTAGGAAAAATATTGCCGTTCTAATTTTACGTAATGTTGACAAATATTATATTTGGTATATAGTACTCAATTTGCAAGTATAAATCACCTTGACCATCGTTCAAATGATCAAATAAATCACAATCGAACCACATCATTGATGATGTCATAAAAAATTATTTGATTTATTTTGACCATAACATTTCCTTCATGTGTGAACATATTTCATTTTCCATCGCTTTCTCATCCAGGGGGCGGAGCTAGGAATTGCAATTACTTGGGGGGTAAAAATTATATAATAGAATCTAAGTATTCATAAAATTACATCTAAGACTTATAAACATTTTATGATGTTCATTTTAGAACCTCCATGAAACTTTTAGTGAAGACTAAAGTAAAAATATTAAATTTTTATGAGGTAGAAATACAATTTCTTAAAACTTTAGGTCCTTTTCTATGATTTAGGAGGGCGGGGGCCACCCCTAACCCTCCCCTCCCTCCGCCCTTGTTCCCACCCTTAATTATTTTGTTGTACTTCTATATTTCTATTACATGTTTTGAACAAATTAATTCAAACCGACCAATTTTTTATATCGTTATTTATTCTTGATATTTCGGATGTACTATATTGTATTATAGTGTTTTGATATTTAGGAAAAATATAAGAAAATATCACATGAACTTTAAAATCTCATTCAGTCTTGTTGCTTATAAGAATATTGGAATTGACCGCAATAGTATAATAATTGATAACTAATTTTAATAAGAAATGACTAATCTAGGATTTTGAAGTGCAAATAGTAGTTTTTTTTTAAAAAAAAAAAAATCTTTTTTTATTAGATTTCCAGTAATATATAATTGGGGTTTATACTTCTCATGTTGCATAAGAAGAAGAAGATTCCTACACATATATGTAATAGTGGGACCCACACATATATATATAGCATTATATATATATGTGGGTCCCACTATTTTGTGTGTGTGACATGAGAAAACACTTCTCCTACAACATGAGAAGTGTTTTTCCCTATATAATTATACATTTATGTTGTTGCTTCTCGTGAAGTCAAAGTTTTGACTAATTAATCAGGGAAAAACACGTTGATTAAATAATAAAGTAGTAATTTTTTTTCCTTAAATAGTCCCTAAATGAACCTATAATTTAAATCTTTCTTCAAAGGGACGATTTACCAAAAGTTTTGCCTGTGACCCTGTCTTAATCTCAACATATAATTAAGTCGATTTTGGACATGTACACAGATAAAATCATGTTTATTCATATTATATGCATAAATTTAAAATAAAATACTATAATTAATAGATATGAAGACTCGATCTTTCCAAGTGAATAAAATGTGTGTGTAGGGTAGCATAAATATATTTAAACTTGACTTAAATGGTTAGACTTCAAATAACTGATAGTCATAGTCAACCTAATCTTTTAAACTTAAATGAGCTAAGCTGTTGTCATGTCCTCCTCGTTCACATCTTATGCTTAGTTTAGAGTAGTAGACTTTTTATTTTTCCAAAGAAATAATTTAACCAAGTGTAAAATGATGGACCAGGTTAGATTTCAAATAACTGTGAGTCATAGTCAACCTAATCTTTTAAACTTAAATAAGCTAAGCTGTTGTCATGTCCCCTGCGTTCACATCTTATGCTTCCTTTAGAGCAGTAGACTTTTTATTTTTCCAAAGAAATAATTTAACTAAGTGTAAAATGATGGACCGGGTTAGACTTCAAATAATTATGAGTCATAGTCAACCTAATCTTTTAAACTTAAATAAGCTAAGTTCTTGTGATGTCCTCTGCGTTCACATCCTATGCTTTCTTTAGAGCAGTAGACTTTTTATTTTTCCAAAGAAATATGTAACTAATTGTAAACTGATGGAAAAGTTAGACCTCAAATAACTGTGAGTCAAAGTCAACCTAATCTTTTAAACTTAAATAAGCTAAGCTATTGTCATGTCCTCTGCGTTCACATCTTATGCTTCTTTTAGAGCAGTAGACTTTTTATTTTTCCAAAGAAATAATTTAACTAAGTGTAAAATGATGAACTTCCTACACAAGAATTTTTGAAGAGTGAACAACCAAAGCTGTTACACTACATCAAAGAAATAATTTAACTAAGTGTAAACTGATGGACCATTATTTGTGTGCTCGCGCAAAAATAGTAATAATGTTTTGCACTTTGAGCACTTATCATAATTAATATTTGATGGGTGCAGAAGTAGTAATAAACAATGTTTAAGGTAATTAAATTGAGAACGCCGTTAATTTTGACCATGTTGACTGTTAATTGCAGGTAACTTCCATCAAGTGGGGCCTACTGTATATATATAGAGTCGTGGAAACACCAATTTCTTTCATATTTTGGACCCTAGCTTCATGGAACAATATGCTACTGTGGAAACATGGAAGAATTAAAATCTTAGATCAAAACATTATTTATGGATGGTTTGAACTGCCTACACAAGGATTCTTGAAGAGCGAACAACCAAAGTTGTTACACTACATCAAAGAAATAATTTAACTAAGTGTAAACTGATGGACCAAATGATGAGTTGGATGTCATTATGAAGCAAAGGGAGAGGAAGGAGGGGAGGATGAAGGCATTTTGATAAAATTTCATTGCAAATTCGAAACCCAAATCTCCCGCCATCCGGAGAAAATTTATCAAACAAAATCTAGGCAGAGACATATCAATAAGCTCTGATACCAAATGTTAGAAATATAGGCGATCTTATCATGCTGAACAACTAAATAGCATAAGATCAATGCGGAAAAATGAAGTAGAGATCACAAATACCTCCCGCCATTGATTTGTCTCCAGAAGCAAGCATGGACGAACTCCGAGTCTCCAAATAGGAACGAATCCAAGCCAGCAAGCGGGGAACGAACTCGAGTCTTTGTCCTTCGATCCTTCTCTACGAATCTCGAGATGGTGTGCTTTCCTCAAGGTCGAGCGGGTTCGGGGGACTAGACAGAATTACACCGTGCGTCTCCCCTCCGCCATCACGAGCTAAAAAAGGAAACGCATTCAATACGCACTTATTGCGTATTAATTGGGGTCGTTAAGTATTAATAGACGGTTACAAAACCAGCAATAATGTGGGCCATAAATAGAAATAACGGAATATTGATTACTAAATTAAATATTCCAACATTCTCCCACTTGGCCCACATACTTCAGTATATACTTTTGAAAAACAAAATGCATGGATCATCGTGTTTTGGAAAACGGAGAGTGTTGCCTTATTTGGTTTTGCCTTATTTGGTTTGTTTAGAAGGGAGAGGAGGTGAGAGATTCTTAACGATCCCTTATTTGATTTAAGATGTGAGGAACGATATTAATTTACTGTTCTACTCTTACATATTTAATTATATTTTTTATTTATATGTTATATAAATTTTTTTTTGATACAAGAAAGAAACAATTGAACATTAAACAAATGCAAGAACCTAAGGAACTAGTCGATTCCTGACATGCTGTACTCGGACGCATCGCTGACAAGGAACAAATAGAGACCAGAGAGGATCGAGAGAAGTGCCTTCCATCAGGAGACTCCACATGTGTCATAGCAAAATTGGCCAACCAATCCGCACACTGGTTGCCCTCCCTTAGTACGTGGCTGTAACGTATAACCCATTGTCTGCGAGTGATTGCTCGTATCCGAGACACCAGATGGGACTCATGAGCTGCATTACCTTGTTTGGTCAGTAATGCAATGACTGATTGACAGTCACTTTCAACAACTACATGCCTCCAACCTGCCTCCCAAGCCATCTCTAACCCTCTCAAAACTCCCCAAAACTCAGCTAGCATCGCCGAACACCTTCCAAGACGAACAGCAAAACCTCCAAGCCACCTACCAGAGCAGTCTCGCAACAAACCCCCACAGGCCGCTGCTGTTCAACTCCCTTTGATGCCCCGTCTGAATTGAGTTTCACAAAGGGATTTTGGGAAGGACCAGCAAACATTGACATGCTTATGTGCTATGCTTTGAGACCCTCCTCTGTCTATTCCGGATTTTAGTATTCCCAGTAGCTCAAGGATTGGCCTCATGCAATATTTATTATTAGCATCTTGCGTGTTATGAATAAATTCATTTCGCCATTTCCAGATAAACCAACAAGAGACAATAAATACCTCATGCCACCGAGATCCACCTAGAGTACTTCCATCGCTCTTCCAATTCTCCGTTACCCAGTCAATCCAATCATAGCTAAAGAAAGAATGCATATGGTCATCATGAACCACCTCATACCAGAAAACACGAACCGCATGACAGTCCCTAAATGCATGAAGGCTCGTCTCTGATTCTTCATGACAAAGTGGGCAAAGTCCATCGTTGTCAGACCAAGCATGGATCCATGACCTCAACGGGAGCCGCTGATGAAATAATTTCCATCCAAATACCTGTATTCTAGGTGGTCCCATCCATTTCCATAACTTTACCCACATGTCACAGTTAATAGCAGATTGCTGAAATCCAAACTCAGCTAAATACAAATAGCAAGATTTAACACTAACACCAGATAAGCTACCAGACAACCAAAAGGGGCGATCAGGCCCATCATCATAAGAAGGTGGAAGCATACCTCTAATTAGATCAACCACGTTCTGGGGGAGTAGGCTATTCAGTAAAGGCAGATCCCACCGGCCATGTTGATCGACAAACCTATTAACCACAGAATCTCGTAGCTCATCAGGGATGGGATTTACTACGTAGTCCTGAAGACAAATGGAAGAGGACACCCACTTATCTTTCCAAAAGGAAATAGCTGACCCATCGCCAATTTCCCATACCACCTCATCCTTCATATTAATAAAGATATTACATAGAGAAGCCCAGAACGGTGAACACCTAGTTTTAAGAACCGGCAAGCTTCCAGCTTGGACCTTGTACTTACCCCATAAAAAGCGAACCCATAAGGCATCTTGGTCGTTTTGGAACCTCCAGCTACACTTCATGAGGATAGCATCATTCATAATTGCGGCCGATTTTAAGCCAAGTCCTCCCATGGTCTTAGGACTAGTCAATACATTCCACCTTATAGGATGATGAGCTTTATGAAGATGGGAATCGCCCCAAATGAAATTCCGTTGAATTCTATCAATCTCATTGCAAATATTTAGGGGAGCCGGCATATTGCATATGGAATAAAGGAATAGTAGATAATCTTGACTTGACGAGAGTTATTCTTCCAACTGAGATGCAGACCTTCTTTGTTGCCATCCACCTAGTTTTGTCAGTAGCTTCTCCACGATATGTTGATAACATTGTTTAGTAGTACGACCATGTACCATCCAAGCCCCCAAATATCTTCCAACATTTTTAACTCTCTTGAATCCACTCTTAGCCTCCAATGAACCGCCGGATCCTCGCCTATGTGCTTGGAGAAGAATATTACGTTTTCTCCATGCTCACCTTTAATCCGACATCTGTTCAAACAAAGATAGGCACTTCATAATAGTCTCTAACTGCTTATCCTTCGCCTCTGCAAATAACATGAGATCATCAGCAAACATCAAATGAGAAACCGAGGGGCCTCCTTGACCCACCTTAATAGGGGTCCAAAGTCCACCACTAACAGCCGTGGATATAACATGAGACAATTTCTCCATAGCTAGTGTAAATAGGTATGGGGAAATGGGGATCGCCTGTCCGATGCCCCCAGAAAGGCTGGAACGATGAGGTTTTACCCCATTCCATAAAATATTGAAGGATGGGGTAGAAACAGCCTGCATAATCAAGTCATTTGTAGCACATGGAAAGCCAACTTCCTCAAGAATATTTTGTAGAAACTTCCAGTTCACACGATCATACACCTTCTCTAAATCAACTTTAATTGCCATAAATTGTCTCCCTCGCATTTTGTTCATTGAATGAATCAGTTCTTGAGCAATGACAATGTTATCATGAATCTGTCTATTGGGGACAAAGCTAGATTGGTACGGGGAAATAACAATCTCCATTATCGGTTGCAAGCGCCTCACAATCAGTTTAGTGATCGGTTTGTACAAGGCGAGCATAAAGAGATGGGCGAAACCGAGACATAGATGTAGGGACTGCACTTTAGGAATTAAGGCAATCAAAGTATTATTTAGAGATTGAATATGCGAAGGGTTGTGCCAAACATCTACAATCAATTTCATAATCTGATGCCGAAGCACATTCCACTGTCTCTGGAAGAACACAGCGGGGTATCCGTCAATTCCAGGGGCTTTATAGCTTCCCATGCTAAACAGGCAACTCCGAACCTCCTCACATGTAGGAATCGATGCAATCCATCCATCAAAGTACTCGGAACGGCTTGATCGGCCAAGTCGAGGTAAGCCACCCGCGGTTGAGCTCCCTTCGAAAACTTGACCTTCGGAAATACGCAAGGGCCATATTCGAGTTGGTCCTCATTTTCCACCCAAATATTATGCTCGTTCTTTGATCGGGCTATTTTATTAAAACTCCTCCTAGTAACGGTTTTCAGATGATAGAATTTAGTATTACGATCACCTTCGGTCAGCCATTGGTGACGGGACTTTTGGAACCACAACAATTCTTCACGCTTTAAAACCTCATTCAATCGATTTTTGCATTCGAACTCCTTTAACCCCTGGCTAGCAGAGTCATTATTCTCACGTTGCTGTTGCAACACTTCCAGTTCGGAGCTCAAGGAGTTCTTCATCTGGAAAATATTACCATAAACCTCCCTATTCCAACGACCCAAAGGAGGTACCAGACGAGCTAACATAATAGGAAGGTCAATGCTAGTCTTCCAATGTGCTTTAATAAGATTAGGAAACTCGAATGATTCATCCAATCGCTATGAAACGAAATGGTCTAACTTTGTTTTCCTTCCTTGGGAGGACGGCCTAATCTTAGCAAGATAGGATTATGATCCGAATTATAGCGAGGAGATTAACCACATCTCAGCCTTGGCAAAGGACATGCGCCAGATGCATTAGCAATAACACGATCAAGTTTTTTGTAAACACAATCCAGGTGTCCCCACTTCGGCCCCATCCATGTATAGTAACTCCCAGATATCTTAATATCATCAAGTTGCCATCCTAAAAGCCGGTTCCGAAAGACCCGACATGGACCAATAGAAGCGGCATTACCCCCTTTTTTCTCCTTCACATCGGCAATCTCATTAAAGTCGCCTGCAACCACCCATTGATCTACATTAGAACTCGCAATAGTGTCCAAGCAATCCCGTAGAATTTTACGTTCCTCCTCCCTAGGACTTCCATACAGCCCGTGAAATGGAAGCCGTGATCCATACCATCCACTTTCAAATGAACATGTTGAAAAGAATTATTTAAGATAACAACCTGAATATTTCGAGATTTCGGAGGATCCAAATCCCTCCGGAGAAACCTCTCGCTTCCTCCACAAAAGAACTATCGAACCCCAACTTCTCCTCCGCAACCTCAAGCACTTCTCTCCACTAGTCCTCGTCTCAACTAGCACTAGCATACAAATATTATACTTTGAGATCAAAAACCTCAACTGGCGCCCCAAATCAGCATTGGC
This sequence comes from Acacia acuminata, assembly GCA_019022655.1. Taxonomy (NCBI): domain Eukaryota; kingdom Viridiplantae; phylum Streptophyta; class Magnoliopsida; order Fabales; family Fabaceae; genus Acacia; species Acacia acuminata. Next base: position 5,476,461 of record JAFJYI010000016.1, read on the forward strand.
CGCCCCCCTACAGTTCCATATGAGGAACGGCATCATATTAACTGCACAGAGAGGACAGCGAGTCGCGCACCTGAGCCGCTTTACCACTGTTTCCCGCCATTGCTTTAGGCTTTCCTCTACCTAGCGGTCTACCTCTTTTTCTTTTATCACCATTCTTCATGGGACTCCCACAAGCCTCGGCCAAAAGTCTACCACCACCATTATGAACAAAATTAATTTGATCATTAATTTTCTCCGTAATGGCTTCGTCAACCCCACATTTATTCTCCTTCCTTTCATGGCCCACTTTGGGAGAGGCCACAATTAAATTATAAGAGATTCCACCAACCTCCAACTTGGACCCACCATCAGTGTCCCCCACACGTGCCTCGGGTTCCACTTGCAAGACCTCACTCCTTAGTACATACTTCCCCATGTCGCTACCAATCACTTCACACACATTCACCGCATGACCGAGACTACTTTGCACTTCCACAACTTCATTACCCACCGATCCTTGTGCCTCAACCAACTTCCCAATCTGATTTTGTGGTTTATCCAATAACAAAGCTCCACGATGAGACTCGCATGCTGCAACAGACCCCTCCAGGCCGAGACTTGCCTCAACGACCACAATCTCCTTTCCTACAGAAGTCGATCCTCCACGGCGGCGTTACTCCCTCTCCCACCTTCTCGCGAGCGGGATCCTTCAATACCAAAACACCATTATGAGATTCAGGTTACAGCGAGGCCTCTCCTTAACGGTGAATCCTTTCTTTCCCACCACTCTCCATACTTGACAGGCCGTGACTTTGGTTCCACTCCCAACAGGACCTGTCATTTTTTTGCCAAGCAATCACTTGAACGATGTCCTACACGCCCGCACTCCACACACACCACACCGAGCCCTCATAAACAATGCTTTTGTTTATTCTCCAGGATATACTCCAACTCAAGCTCCCTTGACAAATCAACTTCAACACATTTATATGTTATATAAATTAATTAACATCTTTTCTAATTAATATAATAATTTTTTATTTATAATTAATATAATAATTTATTTTTTGTTTATACCTAAATGAGGGTTTGGGGAGGGAAGCATCTATCACCCCTTCTCTCCAACCAAACACATCCTAATTCAAGATCAGGTTGATATTTTATTTAATTAACATCTTTTCTAATTAATATAATAATTTTTTATTTATAATTAATATAATAATTTATTTTTTTGTTTATACCTAAATTAAGAAAATTAGATATATTATTTTAAAGTATTTATATTTATATTTTTTAATATCAAATTAATTTGTCTAACTTATAAATTGGTATTTAATTAAATGATACACAACATATTCTATGATTCAGTAACTAATTTAACTTGTTTTAATCCTTTTAAAAAAGTTAACTTGTTCTTATATTAAGGAACGAAGAGAAGAGAGTAATAGTTTAGTGGCGATAAAATAATTAAACTGAATTTCAGAGTTACCAATTGAGGGGAAAAAAGGCAAGAGAATAATGAATTGAGGATGAAGAGTGAGTTTGCTTGCAAAGCTTGAATACGTGTAAAATGAAAAGCGACGACTTTTTTCTTCCGTTAAAAAAAAAAAAAAAATGGACGGAGAGAAGCAATAGACCGAAGTTTCCAAGAAAGTGTGCTCACCGGCCATCCAAACCGCGGATTCCAGCTCATCATCCTTCCACGTGAGCGTCTCTTGTTATTATCCCACGTGTACCAATCTCTCCCTTGTGTAGTCCATTAGCAAAAGTCACTCGATTCCACGCATTTATTCTCACTTCAAACAAAAAATTTGATTTTTCTATTCTTACAACCCAACACTTTTTACTACTATTATTATTATTTTATCTTTCTGTTGACATATGTAAGAAAATTTTCATTTGCTCTATTTTTATATCCTTTTTAAGTTTTAACCAAGTTTTATTTTATTGTTATATATTGGTTTTAATGCATATGTGTGGGGGCAAATCTTAACAAACCACACTAATACCCACAAAATAAGGATTAGTTCAATTAGTAAAGAATTTAGTCATAACCTACAAAGTTGTGAATTTAAATTTTGCAGGGATTGTCAGTTGGTGATTTGTAAGTATATTTATAAACACTCTTTGAGTTCAAAAACATACTCTAACTCTGGTGGGTTCCCAAAATCCAATTTACCTAAACATTTTTTTTTTCTACCTACACATAAACTGATGATACACATGTATACAGTTTTTTTTCATTTAAAAAAATAAGCATAGTGCTTAATAAAGAGTGCTAAACATCCAATCAACGCCCACCATCTTCCCCTTCTCTCCTCACTCTCTCTCTCCAATTAATGGCAAATATTACTTAACGTTCCATACTAAGTACTTTGCTCCATAAGATAGAAACTGATTGAATTTGCGTTTGAAAAGTATATTTATGAAAATTGAGATAAAACTCCTTGAATATATTTAGTTTATATACCTTAAATCACGTTTAAAAATAACTTCTATTGTCAATTAAATAAATATTAAACTACAAAAATTAGTTACATAAACTTTAAGAAAAGCGAAAAAAAGAAGAAGAAGGAGCAATTAGTTACATAGTAGAATCAATCAATCTATGAGTGAAGGGTTGTCACTAAAATCCTACCATAGGTCATTTTAGTCTTGAATTCATTTTTCCAGCTACGGAAGTTTGACTATAAAATCACTGTGCTCCAAAGCGTATCACGTTTGAGCTACATAATAAAAGGGGTTGTTTTTCAATGATTTTATAACATACCAGTAGTGATGTAAGAACATAATTTTGTTTTTTTTGAAGAAGAAAGTTGCAGCTGATTTTTTTGCTTCCAAGGGTTGAAAAGTGAAAACGTGTGTGGGAAAAAGGGAGGGAAAGAAAGAGAAGCATCCAAGAATGTGTTTGGCCGCCATTCCATTCCATTTCTCTTCAACCGCGGAATCCTATTTACTGCGTCAACGTCAACGGGTTGTTATCGCACGTGTGCCTGCCTAGGCCTAGCTTAGCTACTAAGTCTTTGAATTCTTGGAATGGGGCCCAACAACCAAATAAATTACCATTACTAATAATGTAATACAATTGCTGAATGGCCATGGATTTATATCATTAGATTAAGATTTAACTTGGTCTCCACTGGGCAAACTAATAATCAGTCATTTTCATAAGGTCTATTTGATTTAGTGTTTAAAAAGTACGTTCATATAAGTCGAGATAAAACTCATATCACAAATTTATCTCATATATCGTGAATCACATTAGAAAAAGCAGTTTCTACCGTTAATACAAATAGGCACTTAATCGGTATGGTCAAGAGTTTTAAACAGATAAATCGAGTTGAATTTAACAGCTTAGTTTGGAATAATGTTATTAAGTTTGTACTTTAATAATTTGTTTTGTTGAATTATGTGTGGTTTATATGAATCTTCTATTTATTTGTAGATTAATACATTTTTTAAAAAATTTAAATATGACTCTTTTTAAGAGGATTTTATGTAAATGTGTTTATGTATTTTAATTAAATTGTATTATTTTAGTTATGATTGGGTTGACCGCGGTTCAACCACGTTAGATTAGCCCTTATACCATTGTCTCAATTTAATGACTAATCTGGTTTCCAATACCTTAATTTATGTAATTATAAAATATGATCAAAATTAATTTAATGGGAAAAAGACATATAAATATCATATGAAATTTTTAAAACCTTAAAGAGTCTATTAAAGCCTGAAAATGACATATAGATCTTAACGTAGGAATATGAGATTTTAAAATTTTGTACTTTTACCAAAATGCCTTCATCCTCTTCTCCTTCCTCTCCCTTTTCTTCATCTTCCACCTCCATTTCAAGTCCAAGTTCCTTCTCCACCTCCACCACTTCAATTCCCTCTGGATTGTCCGCTTCCTCCTTGTCTTCTTCATCTTCCTCTGGGCCCTCTCCAAGTTCCTCCCCCTCCACCACTTCTTCTTCCCTTTCCTCATCATCGCTGCTGGACACGCCACCCTTTGCGGTGTCCACATCATCTTCTCCTTCAACTTCTTCTAGCCCACCTTCCTCATCACCCTCCTCTCCATACACAACACCTCTATTTGTAATAAGACCCCCTACCGACACCTGGGCCATCGCCTTCGTCCTCCTCATCTACATTCCCATCACCATCCTCCACCCCTACTATGAGCTTCGTTTTCCCCCTTTTTCCATCAAACTTTTGTCATTCGAACAATTGATGATTATGGCGCCCAGACGGTGGTCTGTGCTTACCCCTGTTGAATATCATCATGTTTACGACTTTCAGGGTTTCGTATGGGTTTTGGTTCTTGTGCTCCACTTGGAAGGTGCTGTCATTGGTGATTAACAAGGGCCTGAGGATTTGGATTTACGGGTTGGCGGTTGCTGTTATGGGGTCGTTAACTCTTTAGATTGTGTTTCTTGGTTTGATGGCGCTGTGGAATCTCGATGAGGATTCGTTCTCCATGGTGATGCTGGTGGTATTCCCTCTGGTCTTAATTATAGGATAACATTTGAGAGTTGGTTTTGGTCCTAATTATAGGCCAACATTTTAATTTTTATCAATTTCTTCCTAAAATACCCCTATTTTATTCTCTCAAGTGTGTTTGGTTTTATATGTGGGTGCGTAGACTCTTCCGGTCAGTGAAACTTTTAAATTGTTGGATTTTAATTTATTTATCGATCAGTTGACGTTAATTTGCGAATATATATATATATATACTTTATATACACACTCACACATATGTGTGTGTGTCTAAATATATATGTATGTATATATATGTGTTTGTGTATATATGTATACATATATATACGCATATATATGTATATATAGTAAGACCATTATTTCAATTAGAAAGCGTGTGGAAAGAAAAATTCTAGGTCAGAGAGATATGTAGTATGGGATGTTGATTCACTTTTACTTATGTCATTTTAAATTTATACAATGGTATTTTTGAAAAATGAGTAAGATTAACTAATTAACTCTTCTCCTTAATCTCGCCAAAATCGATTAAATATATTTTATAATTAGGATCGGAGGGAGTATTACTAACAATATAATATAATATTAAAATTTAACTTAGTCCTGGAGGGAGTATTACTAACAATATAATATTAAAATTTAACTTGGTCTCCCTTGGTATGCCAAACAAGCTCAATAGCAATTGCTGAATGGCCATGGATTTATATCATTATATTAAAATTTAACTTAGTCTCCACTGGTCAAACTAATAATCAATCATTTCTATAGGGCTTATTTGATTTAGAGTTTAAAAAGTACATTTATGCAAATCGAGATAAAACTTCCATCACATTCTTATATTGTATATCGTAAATCATGTTGGAAAAATAGCTTCCACCGTTAATACAAACAGACATTTAATCTGTATGGTCAAGAGTTTTAAACAGACAAATTGAGTTGAATTTTATTGCTAAGTTTGGAATAATGTTATTTTGAGTTAAGAAACTAGTAGTTCATAAAGTTTGTACTTTAAGGGTTAAATACCAATTTTTTTACGGAAGTATTGGCTAGGGAGCATTCAGCACCCAGAAGTTTGCAAACATAGCAATCTTGCCCATCGGTTGATCTTGACCGTTGAATTATTGCTCTTCTTTATAAACTTCCAGGGCAAATTTGCTCCTAAAAAAAATTTCCGAGGAAAAAATTATACCAAAAAAACTTTCGAGTGTTGAATGCTCCCTAGCTAATACTTCCATGGCAAAAATGACATTTAACTCGTACTTTGATGATTATGTTTTGTTGAATTATGTGTGGTTTATATGAATATTCTATTTATTAGTAGATTAATACATTTTAAAAAAAAAAATTTAAATATGACTCTTTTTATGAGGATTTTATGTAAACGTGTTTATATATTTTGATTAAATTGTATTATCTTAGTCATGATTGGGTTGACATCTGTTCAACCACAGTCAGATTAGCCCTAAACCGTTGTCTCAATTTAATGACTAATCCGGTTTCTAATACCTTAGTTTATATAATTATAAAATATGATCAAAATTAATTTAATGGGAAAAAGACATATAGATATCCTATGAAATTCTTAAAACCTTAAAGAGTGTGCTAACACTTGAAAATGACATATAGATCGTAAGGTAGGAATATGATATTGTAAAATTTTGTACTTTTATCAAAATGCATTCATCCTCCCCTCCTTCCTCTACCTTTGCTTCATAATGACATCCAACTCATCATTTGACATTTATCTCCACTATCCTATTTCTTTCTTCACACTATCAATTTTGTTGCATAATTAATGAATTCTATTACTTCCTCTGGTCCTAATTATAGGATCAATTTAACCGAATTTAGAGAGATTGAGAAGAGAAGTTAAATTAGTTAATTATATTTATTTTCCTAAAATACTCTTGCTTGAAAAAAATGACATCATGGAAAGTTGGTTCAAATGGTACCCCCAACGCATGGTACTCTCCATGACTTCTCAGATATTTTAGCCAAGTAGCAATAAAGCATCAAGCATTATAGTCAAAAACTAGTACAAAAACGTAAAAGCTTACATTTTTACGTTTTTACTAGAGTAATACATGTTAAGATGCAATTAAAAACTGTTCTAAGTAAAAATTGGTAAAAACTATACTTAAAAACGGTAGAAACGTATATTTTTACCATTTTTAACTTTTTTACTTTAAAAAAAAAAAACCCTATTTTCATTCCCCAAAATCAAAAGATTATGAATGATGTTGTTTTGTTTTTTTTTTTATGGCCAATTCAACATTGGGCAAGAAAAAGAAAGCTCAAAACCCTCTTGCATATAATTTTAATGATCTTTCATCCGATGATGATTGGATAGTGGAAAATGAAGAAGATTGTAAAGATGTAGACAACTTATATGTTGATTCCCATAATGAAAAAAGCTTGATTGAAGTTAAAGTGAGGAAACCTATGAATGGTCATAATTTGATCATTTCAAGTTTTGCAAATGAATTTGTTATAAGAGCAAGAGAAGAGCACATTGAAGACATGTAAGTTGATATGTGTTTGATTTGAATCAACTGATATAATTTAGGAATTGTTAATTTTTATTATTTTGATGTTTTGAAATTTGGTTGTAGGAGTTGTTAAACTTTGTGCTTTTAGATTTATATTTTATATAGTTATTTGACTTATATTTTTTAAATATAAAGTTGTTCATTAAATTGAGTAGTGATTTATGTTTTTTTTTTTTTTTTTTTTTTATATATACGTGTGCAAACAAACACACAATATATAAAAATAAATTTCTATCTTGATCTTAAGTAGTTGAAAATTTACATTTCATGTCATTTCTATGATTTACATCTCTACCATCATTTTCCATTTCTACGTAGAAACTCGATTTTGACAACATTGACATTAGATGTGGGTCTGTCCCTTCCTATTGTATATGATTTAATAAAAATTCCTTGTAAGTTGATTTCGTATGTCATTCTTCCCACCTGTTTCATGCTTATTTGTCTTCTTCTCTAACCTTGGATCACATTTTTTTGTAATATTTTTTATAGCCACATCTAATATTTTTGTAATATTAAAAACGAAATTGATCATAAGATGAATTTTAAATGTATGTAAATATTCTTTTGTATATTATCCATGGATCTTTTCAAAGATTTTTTTAAAAAAAAAAAATCAAGAGAACATCTATTTAATTGGGCATAATGCAAATGCCAGGTTAGTTTGTTTTAGAAATGGAAAAAAGATTATGAAATTAGTATTTTATTAGGTTATTTTAGAGAGAAAATCAATCACTTTGGATGAATAGTTATAGGAAAATATTTTTAAAGAAAAGTTAAAATTATTTTATTTAAAAATAACAAAAGAAAGTAGAATCTTTGAAAAGCATGTTGTTAAATTAACTAATGTGGAGGAAGTATTAGTAGGGATGATATAGGAAAAATATGTTTTTTTATTTTTTAGAAAAGTATAATTGAGGTGTATACGGCATCAATGAGTTGTAAGTATCACTTAATTTATAGAATATATAAGTATATTATTAAATTATTATTGAGAAAGTATCAATAGGGGTATTTTAGGAAGAAATTGACAAAAATTAAAACTTGGGCTTATAAGTAAGACCAAGACCAACTTCAAAATATGTTCATATAATTAGGACCGAATGGAGTATTTCTTTACATTAATAATTAAACTGAAATCTTTAATAAATCTGGCAAAAAAGAAGAAGGAATCTTTAATAAAATTAGAAGTCCAAAAATAACATAATAAATTCGATCAATTAAATAATAGAATAATGGGCATCTCGCTAAAAAAACGCTAACAACGTGACATTAAATCATTATATCGATAAAAATTATTGAGAATCACAATGTTGATAAATCATAATATTGTATCCATGCAAACACACAAAACCAACTATGTAATGTTTTTTTTCAAAAAAAAAAAATAGTGACTGAATAATGAAAGAGGAATATCACCTAGAAGGGGATGAATAGGGAATTTCAAATTCTTTTTGAGAATATGATGAAGAACAATAAATACAGAGACAAAGATAGAGAGAGTAGATACAGAGAAATTATATTGGTTGGGTCCAACATTTTGACCTATGTTTAGCCCCCAGACACTCCAGGATTTTCACTAACTTACAATCATAAATACAATTACACACACTGTACTCGAAGTGATCCCTTCGTACTAGGAATCGGATTTTCACTAACTTACAATCATAAATACAATTACACTTTCTCAAAAAAAAAAAAAAAAAAAAAAAAAAAAAAAAAAAAAAAAAAAAAAAAAAAAAAAAAAAAAAAAAAACTCCACCTTTAAATTAAATACTCACGTAATCAAATAGAAGATGAATGGTTGAATCATTGTTTAGTGTAAAAAAGATGTATTTGATAGCATTGATAATAAGGCAATTATGATCGCACTAATTATTTTTATTGTAATATACTTTTGAATCGGATCCACTCGCATTTCTATCAAGACTTAGCCTTACTTTTCTAAATGATAAGTTTATAAAAATTATACATCCCACACCCAAGGTCCCTCTGCCTTGAGATTAAAACGATAAATAGATAACCAAATAAATGTTTAACTCCTCACTGAGTAGATGAATAATAATTACTGAAGTACAAAAATATCTAAAGATATTAAATGAAGTGAATAAGAACACATACTCAAGTAACACAATATGTTTACTCGAGTAACATTTGCTGATATAAGTGCAGAGTGCTCTATCTGATATACTGTCATACCCCTTGTAATTACGATATTTATCAAAGTAATACAACGAATTTTAGTGAGCAACACTTTAAAATAGTACATTGATAACTAAAAACATTCTTGGTAATGTACAAGAATACATGTAGAGTTCTCAAATACAATGAACCATCATATTAGTGCCATAATATATAGTCCCCAAAGAAAAGTGGTAAAACAAAACTAAATACTACAATTTCGGCTAATGTCCAAACAATGGTCTTAGTATTCTATACTCGCCGCCTTTCCTTTGGAACCTTGTCCACTACTATGACCATGTCCAGATCCTGAACCCTTGAAAACATTTGGGATTCGATTTGAACCCCATAGTAACAATTAATCTCATATATAATATATATACAGCGTACGATGGTTAACCAGAATCATATCGATTTAACCATCAGAGATCAGTCATCATAAAACATTTGCTTCAACAATAGGTACAATACTATACACAATATTGTTTACAAACGCAGGAATCAACTTCTCTCAGGCACAATTATATGCATTGTTGATAGTGTATGCAGGACTTAACATGTTCCGAGAGTATTAACTGCAAAAGCAAATCGCAGGACTCTATATGTCTTTGGCATGGCTACATGCAATGTAGATAATATACGCAGGACTTAACATGTCCCGGGCATGATTACAAGCAATATTGATGGTGCATGACTTATATGTCCCGGCAGTATTAATTGCGAATTGTAGGACTCGACATGTCCTAGGCCTCAGTGCTGGGCAACAACTAGGTAAAGACCTATAATAACTAAATACATTTCAGGCTTCGTGACCCAAGGACCACTGGTCCACAAAAGTCGTATAGCCTAACACATGTTCACAACACGATTTACAATCAAATTACAAACATGTATACACAATTATATAGAGTATGCGAGATTAAAGTTACTACATGATTGTTGTATAACTCCTTGAAGCAACTCTGACTTCCTTGACTATTCTGGGCAATTATAAGTTCATATATTAATGCATTATGGACAATACTCATTATTTATTCCAACTCTTGACATTCTTAAATGTCATCTAATGTATCATACCTAAACATGAAACTAATAAGCCTAAACTATGATCGACATCTTATTTCATACTTAAATATCAAATTGGTCATTATGTTCCTTTCCTTCATCATTTTCGCACCTTTGTCCAGATTTTCCAGAATTTTTTACCACTACTTTGAAAAATTATAACTCTTAGCACAAATGTCCAAATGAGGTGATTCCAAAGCTTCTGGGTTCTTTATTAAGTCTAGTTTTAAATAAAAATTGTTCCAACAGTTGTTCACACGAACATCATTCCCAGTTTGATAAAACAACATCTGCTGTCCAGATTTATTCCAAAATTGTAGGTCAGTTTTAAAAAATTCATAACTCGGTGTACACAAATCGAAATTCGACCAGTGACCTGTCAAATTAAATATTATTATGTCTACTTTAATCCTATAAAATTTAATTGCAATTGGACATTTTTTGCTGCCTCAAAAATGTGTTGTAAAATGACTGCCAAACAGGATTTTTAAGACATATTTTCGGGCTTCGACAAAATTCAATCCCGAAACTTCCAAAATTCCTACCAAATCTATACCCTACTTAAAAACACCTTCTATACACATTGGGGACATTAAATCAAACAAAAACAAACTCCTCCATACAGAAGAGTGACTGGCCAAAACAGAACATTGAGAAAACTCAATGAGTTTCAATTCTTTTGTCACCAAATACATCACAAGACCTTCAATCTATAATTCCTTTTTGGTTTCTAGTCTTTCTCTATCCAAAACCAAATTTCCAGATCTTCCAAGATGCTTCAAGGGTCAGAAAATAAGATTAAGACTCACCTTAGCCAAGAATCAAGCTTGCAAGTAGGTTTCTTTAGCTCCTCCTTCCTCTTCTTCTTCCTCTCTTCCACGGACTCCTTCCTCGTCTCTCACGTTCTCACTCTCTCTTTTAGTGCTTCGAAAGTGTTTGTCCGTAAGGAATGAGTGAGAATGGAGAGATAATGAATAAATGGAAAATGAGGCCGTGGAGTTTGTCCAACATAAGTCAACATAAAGAAGGGCGTGAGGTGGCAATTTGACCAATTGAAAGGAAATGAGAAATGGATATTAAAGTGCTGGAGATGTGCTAGCTCACTCAAACAATTTCATGTAAGAGCAATATTTAATTGTTCTTTTGATTTCCTTCATGATTTTCAAATAAAATTCATATAACCTTCTTCTTCTCCCTTTTGGCCAAATGAATGAGCTAAAAGGGAGTAAAAAGTTATTAATTCCATATGTCTCAATTTGTGCCAATGTCTTAAAAGTTTTCGGGTATTTCAGGAAGATCGAGCATTTAGTCAAAATTCATTATTTATTTTAATTACATTCACATAGTGTACATGGAATTTTCAGAAAATGATTTTAGGAAATTACATGTACTACTCGAGTAACATTACGTGATCACTTAAATACACTGTTAGAATGAGCATCCTCGAGTAAGCAAGAGGCAATACTTGGGTACACTCTTAACATAGGCACCATTTTTTGATTCAAAACCTTAACTATTTTCAATCAAAGATTTCAAATAATTCTGAGTCTTATTATCATCAAAACTCTAGGAACTAACAAATAATTATTTGAACATAATTCAAGAGCCACTAGTGTGATGTATACTCCCTCAAGTCCTTACTATAAAGTACCAGCTAACAATTCTCGCAAACTAATAAAAACAGCTAAAGTCAGTAAAGTTGTCCTAAAATTTAAATAATTTCTAATATTATCTCAACTAATTGTACTAAACTCTAATGTTATATTAATTATCACTCTCACCACTATCCTTATTAATTATGGACATACATGGAAAAAAAAATAATGCCAATTTTGGGAACAAGCAATTGCCTAAAAAAAAAGGATTAAATACACTTGCTAGTTGGTGCCTTATAATAAAAAACTAGATGGAGTATTTCTTAATTCAGCTAATAAGTTATGCGCTTATGACCAAAATCTTCAATTTCTTTATCCAAACAAAGCATTGTTTGAATATAATGTTATCTTACATAATAAATTAAGATTTAAATCTCCTGAAAAAATGGTCCATATTCAACCAAGTTTCGCACATGATTATTTTTAATAAAACTATGCCCACGTATATAAAAGAATCATCACATTGATCATTGATCTTGAAGTGAAAAAATTAGTTATCATTTGAAGTAAGTTATATTAGTCATGAGTTATGAATAGATATTTTATTAATTTCTAGGTAATCATTGATAATTAAAAAGAAAATCTATGCAATCATTGAGGGTGGTTAAAATAAGATTTGGAGCACATTGACAAAAGGAAAAAAAAAAGGGAAAGAAAGATTATATTTGGAGCAGGTTTTCACGCATGAACTAAAATATTAATTACTTTAGATACACGTGAGAAACTGTTGAAGGGATGACATAAATTAAAGTTGCATTATTTAGGTGTAAAGATGTTATAATATTAATTAATGATAAACACATGTCGATTAGAACTTTAAATACTATTTTGTCCGCGGAGTCACCATCATATATAAATTTGTTGGTAACTTGTAAACTTTTATTTAATCAACAAATAGTATATTGATTTAATAAAGCTTATGATTGTGTTTCATATACTTCAAGTAGAACTTATATTCATTACATGAATTAGAATGCTTATAGAGAAAAACATCAATATCATCATTCACCAACAAAAATTAAAGAATTCTATCAAAGAGGAATGTCACAGTTGATTAATGCATTGGTCTTTACCCTAAAAGGGATGAGGTTCGATATCCGTTGGTCGATGTTAGGGCCTCATTGGTGGGCGATCTTTAAGTACTTCTGTAAGCACTCTTTGAGCCTAGATGCATGCCCTGACCGTGGTGGGGTATCGGTGTCTACCCCACGAAACTTTTTTTTACCAAAAATTAAAAATTAAAAATTCTCCTGCTGAAAATTGTTATATATTTAGGATTTAACTTATTGATTTATTAATAAGCTATAGCATCACTAAATTCAAGTTTATTTTAACAATCGGATCAAACAAACGAGAGAATCACTATTTTTGTTTTTATTTAATTTAAAAAGAGACAACATGATTCAATCACTCAAAAGTATTAAAAAGAACCAATTTAAGTGGATTGACGCATTTTCTCCTAAAATAATACATATCGTGACTTCGAGTGTTGTGTATGAAAAAAAAAATATTGTCACCAAGAAGGCCTTACAATCGTTATAGTTAGACTTTATTTAACATAGGGTTAAAGAGTAAATTGGCCAACAAATTATTATCCAAAAGCATCCAGCACAAATAACTAATAAGTGAACCTTAAATACCAACAAACTTTTTAAAATGTTAACTTAGCACAAAAACGTTAATGCATCAGCAACGTCCTAGTAGAGTGTCTCAGCGTAAATGTATATTGACTGCAAACGTTCTGCGCTCAAAACGTTGACTCAAAAACAATATGTTCATTCACCCGAAGCACGCGCGCCTTGTATTGTTCACTCAATTTAAAGGAGACCAAACCGTCAGGTATGCAAGTTCACAAAACCTGGAGATAGCTTTGGGTTACTTAATTGAAAATTCAAATTAATTTCACTTCAAAATCATATTTAAAAGTGTTGAAGTTGTTATTATATGCAAAGTATTAGTAGCGGCGGTGCAGAGACTTGTGTCACTCAATATGTTCGATTGAACACAACCACATCATCGTAGAAGCCAGGATGGGATCCGTACACTACGGATTAAAATATTCTACGAATCCCATCCGAAGGATCGCTCAACCATTGTCTAAATCAAGGTTTGAGAACCTTGTATTCTTGGGTTACCTCGTCATATTCGACTTCGGTATTTAAAGGAGGACCAAACTGTGCGTCTCTCTTTATCTTGCTCTAGGGGGTATGCAAGTTCACAAAAAACTCTGGACTAATAGCTTTGGGTTAAACGATTATCTTGATTAAAAATACATTAATTAAATCTATTGAAAATTTAAATTAATTTCATCTCTATAAATTTCAAAATCATATTTAAAAGTGTTGAAGTTGTTATTTTGAAATTATTGCTAGATTAAATTAAAGTATTAAGTACACTTTGCTCGTGTTGGGTTATTCTTGTGTGTGACCACCTAAGCCCATATGAGATTGCGGTGGGTCAATACTATACCGGCCCACATAAGTGTCACATGGGAACGATGACACGATACAACCTATTATGTCATGTCCTTTTTGTGATGTTGCATGGATAATGTTATGAACCGTACTTTCGATTCTCGAGTAGAAATAAATACCTTTTCTCCATCATCGAAAGGCCCGAGGGACAAATTCCATCTTTACCATTCACATTTGAACACAACCACATCATCTTTTGTAGGTCAAAGACCGGTGACTCATCATGTAGGAATCCATGATGGATGTTATACATGAGAAGGTTTCTACTCTTCTAGTTTCCATGACTTTGATTCCGGTCTTATCTCATCTTTGGAGCGTTATCAATATAAACAAAATGAATGATCTAAAAGAGAATTTTCTTATTATGTCCGGAAGGTTCCTGTCGTCCTTTGGAGCCTTAAAAAATTGTATCTTTTTCTTCTTAGCACCGTGTCATATGAAAAATATCCCACTTGAGCCACTTGTGGCAAAAACAACTTACGCCGATTAGAGTTTTGCACATAACGATTACAAGCATAACAAAATCGCACAACAAATGCACCTCTTATACCCAAAATTAAAATAATAAATAATTAACTAAAAGGCTTATTTGAGACAAGAAACAGGGCATGCCCCTGGATTTGGCAAATAATATTGGAATGTACACAGTAAAGCCTTGCTCTGTTTCCCTGATAATCTGAGACAAAGACATCGGTAGGTATGAAGTGAGAAAGTCCATGTAATATGGGAGACGTGATTGGAAAGACCCATCATAGAATGAATGCGGCGGTTTTCATGATCGGGAACGGACATTGGGAATGGACATTGGATCTTCAATAATTTCCTGGTCGATGCCCAAATTCATAGTCCATTGTTGTAACTTTATTTTCCTTTACCACAATTTCCATGACCGGTTGAGCCCCAACCACACTGTAGCACCCCTAAAATAAAATCCAAACCCGCATTTCGATATATATACGCAAACGACGGTGAATTCCAAGTCATGAAGCTATGTAGGCACACTCACAACTGCAACTTGGACATTAAGCTCCATATATTCAAAAAGAAAGCTTGGAGCCTCTTGGTCGTCTTCCTTAACCGCATTAATCGGTACGCAAGAACATGGGGGTCACCGGTCGAGAAAATGCACTCCACTAACAAAAGTTGCTTATGTATTAACGTTTTTGTGCTAAGTTAACATTTTAAAAAGTTTGTTGGTATTTAAAGTCTACTTATTAGTTATTTATGCTGGGCGCTCTTCGGGTAATAGTTTGTTGGCCATTTCGCTCCTTAACCCTTTAACATATATTAGTAGGAAATGATGTGAGGCTTGTAGACATCATTTGGTACTCCTCTCGTCTGAAATATTAAAACTAGTTAGGGTTGATTTTAGTTCTAAGTATAAGATATCAATTTATTTTATTTCTATTATTTTTATCATTTTTAAAATTAATTTATCCAACTTATAAACTAACGATATGTAATCTAATACTACTGTTTTTTATTTTTGGTATAAATCCAGAGTATTACAAAGTCACTTTAAACTTGAGACTAATTTTTATCAGGTTGAGAGCATCAAGGTTAAAGTCTTCCCAGCAAGTACACTTTTTGAGATTTGAATTTGTATTTTTCTCCTTATAGGGGTGAAACCACTTACCATATCAAACAATAAACTTATACGTAGGTATTTTAGAAAAATATTGTCACATTCATTATAATTAAATAATTAATATCACTCTTTAATATATCTAAATTAGTTAATTATATCTTATATTAAGAATTAGAAAAAGTATTATTAAAAAATTAAACATTCAAATATAATTTGAGAAATGGATGGTGATTTTTTCTCAAAAAACTTCGATATATGGTTGTAAGTTGTGAAAAATCCACGGCAACTTCACGTTGGGAAAATGATGCAGAAAGGCCCTGAAAACGAAAAAGAAATTATATATAGGGAATAAAATTTAAAATGGTGTGTTTACAAAAACGTCCTTACGTATCGAGCATATAGTTAAGTTGAATATTTTATTAATATAAATCTAAAAAAAAAAAAGATGTGGTTAAAATAAAATATTAGTTGAAAATCACCCAGTAGTAAATTATACAAGTTTCCTAAATCTTAATTAAAAATTCAGTTGTTAAAATCTGAAATTGTTTAACTTTCTTCTCAAATGCCTAAATTAGGTCTCCAACAAGGTTTTCACAATTTACAACTAATCCACTTTTTTAAACTAAAATTTTATGATTTATAAATTTTTCATAGTTATAATTGAGCTTATGAGATCTACTAGTTTATAAGATTTAAAAAATTTGTACGATTAACAATTTATTTGCAATTAATTTTTTTAATTTTGTAAATAAGATTTTGAGATTTACAATAAAACTTATAGAATTTACAATTGACCTATGCGCCTTAAGAGCATTTTCCAATATTTATGCTAACTTTGGCCCTTCTTTATAATTGGGAAGATGGCACGAAAAGAACTTGAAAAATATAAAAAGACAGAGGGGCACCGAAATTCAGTAATACCAGACAAGGAACCAGTTCCCAAAACGTGATTTCAAAATTGGAGGAAAAAGGCAAAATAAAAAGGAAAATACTGAAATGACCTTTAATAAATAAAAACGTTCAAAGCCATCCCAAATGCGGAAAGGAGGGATTCATTGTTGCCGAAGCTCCGGCAATGAGAATATTTAATTTGATCCTACCCCCACTTGCATGCCAAAAACCATTGGTATTAATGGCTTCCATTTCATAATTTGAAAAACCAAATATAAGTTTAAGCCTCCAATTTTTTTTTTTTTTTTTCAAAGAAGATTCTATTAATAAACTTTAAAGAAGTGACGAAGAGAAAGAGAAGAAAAACAACAGCATGAGTAACAAGCAAACAAACATAACAGAAACAAACAGATACAACAGGAACGAAATAAATACAACAATAACAAACTAGGAAACAAATAAACAAAACTAGTCATCATCAATGAAGAATTGGTATACGAAGAATTATCAACATCAACATAAGTCTTCTGAGCCTCCATTTTGACTGTAACTTGTTAACAAATTTTGTAAAATGATTGCCCACATTTCATTAGATATTACCAACTTTCATTTATCAAGTAATAAATCCACACTTTCTAGTCATTCACAAGTTTTGTTAAGGTATTTCCCACATCTCGGTTATCAACTTTTGTTTATCACGTAAAAAATCCATCCACATTTTTATGTCATTCACAAGATTTGTTAAGGTGCTCCCTACACCTCATTAGGTTATACCCATTTTCATTTACCAAGTAACAGACGATCAATACTCTAAGGTAACTCACAAGTTTAATTTTGTTAAGGCATTCCCCACATCTCATTAGATGTTACTCCCCCTCCGGTCCTAATTATATGAGTAAATTTTGGAGTTAGTTTTGGTCCTACTTATAAGAGCAAGTTTTAACTTTTGTCAATTTTTTCCTATAATACCCCTATTTATACTTTCTCAATAATAATGTAATAATACACCTATATATTTTATAAAGTAAATAATGTTTGCAATTTATTAATGTCATATATACCTAAATTATACATTTTTATATAAAATAATTTTGAACAATTTTTAATGAGATATATTTTACTGAATATAGAAAATATCAAAATATATTTATTATTTATGATACCTTATTGTAGTTGTATTTAGTCCTACTCTCCTAGTACGTTAATTAAAATTAAAATTGATAGAAAATCCACATCTTGAAAATGCATATTCCCTTCCTTTCGTAAAAGCGGTTGTGCAACGGCATTGCAATTGATGATGATCGGCCAAGAAAAACTTCGCAAAAAAAAATTTAAGGCCCGGTTTGTTATGAAGAAGATTTAAGGAAGGAAAGGAACTTAGAAGAAGGAAAGGAAGATTAGGAGGAACTTAAAATGGGTGTTTGTTTGGTAGACTAGAAATTGAGATGGAAGATGATGATTTTAAAAAAATTACAATTAAAATGTAAGCTTTGATATGTCCAAAATATCCCTTACCCTAAAAACAATTTTTTTTTTTCGGATCTTCTTCATCCCTACCGACAACAGCGCACCACACACACACAAACAAAATTTTCATATCTTCTTCTCTTCATCCCTGCAACACCCGAACAGCACACACACACACACATTTCATATCTTCTTCATCCCTGCAACACCCGACAACAACACACATACACAAAATTTTGAGATCTTCTTCATCCTTGCAACCCACAACGGTGACGCGCAGAAGAAGAAGGGACGGAGGGATTTGTAGAAGGAGGAAGCGTCGGCATCGGCATCGATGTCAGCGGCAGCAGTAGCAGCGGTGAGGATTCCAGATGGATTGAAGAAGAAGATGAGGGTTATTTGGGAATCTTCTCAAGGGAAGATCACTTTCCATCCAAAAATGGAGGGAAACCATCTTCCCATGAATGAAGGAAGATAGTGAGCCACTGGAAGATTGGATCCGGGAAGATGGAACAACCAAACGGGTTTTTGCAAGGAAGATTATGAATCTTCCCTCCCCTCCCCTCCCCTCAATCTTCATAACAAACAGGCCCTAAAACTTATTCATCGTTTTTTCTGTGGGCCCCACTTTTGAGCAGCATTTTGCTTTGTCGGAGGACCAATAACAGGGGCGTGTCTGGCATGCATTGGGCGCTGGCGTTGTATCTCATGGTAAGGGTATTTTAGGAAGATATACATAATTAATTAATTAATTTAACTTCCTTCCTTAATTCCTCCAAATTACGGTAATTTGCTCCTATAATTAGGACCGGAGGGAGTGATATCTTTCATAAAAAGTGTGGATTTGTTACTTGGTATACAAAAGTTGATAAGACCTAATGAAATATGAAGAATTTCTTAACAAAATGTGTAAATAACATAAAAGTGTTGATTTACTCAATGAAAATAGGCAACCCTTAGAAAAGCGTGGGTAGTTATTTAACAAAAACTGGTGAATATGTGAGTTTTTTAAGTGTAGAAGCGTGTGTGTAATACTCATAACATATACTCCCTTTTGTCCTTATTATAAGACATCAACTAACAAGTTTATTTGGTCCTTTTTATAAGGCACTTACTTATTCCCAATGAGTATTAATTATTTTTTTTCTATGTCTTCCCATAATTAATAAGGGTAATTGGTGAGAGTAATAATTAATATAATATTAGAGTTTAGGGCAATTAGTAGGGGTAATATTGGAAATTACTTAGATCCTAGGACAATTTTATTGACTTTAACTACTTTTATTGGTTTGTGAGAAAAGTTAGTTGGTACCTTATAATAAGGACCAAATGGAGTAATTTATAATCCTTTCATAAAATTAATTGTCAAGCTGACAAAAAAATAAAAATAATTGTCAACGGCGACGCGTTAGAACTAGGAAAAATATTATATAGGTGCCGTTCTAATTTTATGTAATGTTGACAAATATTATATTTGGTATGTAGTACTCAATTTGCAAGTATAAATCACCTTGACCATCGTTCAAATGATCAAATAAATCACAATCGAACCACATCATTGATGATGTCATAAAAAATTATTTGATTTATTTTGACCATAACATTTCCTTCACGTGTGAACGTATTTCATTTTCCATTACACTAGTGCAAAAAAGGCTTTTAAAACCGGACAAAAGGGGTCGTAAGGCGGATATCGGACCGGTCTTGTTCCCGGTATTAAAGTCTACCATTTAAGACCAGGACTCGAACCGGTCTTAAAGAAACTCTTTTAAGACCAGGACATTTAAAAACTTGGGTCTTAAAAAGTTGAACTAAATGAAGCGAAATATTTTTGTTCGATCCTAATGCTCAACTTTTAAGACCACCCCAAAAATAGGTCGCTCTTAAAAGATCGTAATTATAAGACCGGACAAGACACATACGGTCGAAAAATAGCGACTTCTAAGACCACACGACTAATTACACACGGTCTTAAAGGACTGACTTTCAAGAGTGGATGATAAAAACATCCGGTCTTAAATATTTTGATTTAAGACTGGACGTCTAAATATCTTAGGTCTTAAAAGACCATCTTAAAATATCAAAAATCAAAAGTCGTCGACCTTTAAGACCTAGGTCATATAATTATATCCGGTCTTAACAAGTGAACATTTAAGACCGTCTTATTATTTCCGGTCTAAATTTTAAATTTTTCCCTCTTTGTTCTTCCTTATTATATATATACACAAATCCACCACCCAATCCAACACATAAAATTCGATACTTTAAGCTACAAGCAATGAACAATTATTTGAATAAATTGAATTGGAAAAAGAATACAAATATTATTCACCATGAGCTATTTGGCCTCTTAATTAATGATTACTATGACTACAACACCTAAATTAATATAATTCATACAATAAGATAACTTACTTACAAATACAATAAGTTACAAGTACAACATACATGCGCCCAAAATAATATTCACCATGCCTTCATCGATTCCCCCACCCAACAACGTAACATCCTCTTATATAACATGCCCCTTTGGATCGGATCCGCCACAAAAATAAAACAAGAACAAAATTCATAGTCAGTGACATTAACTATGAACATAGATAGAAGGAATATAATATATATAGTTAAAGCCTTAAAGTCTTCAAAGAAATCTGCATATGAATATTACCTTATGAATTGACTCTTTTATAAAGTGATATCTTCCCATATCCCTTCTTGATGATCACTTCTTATCGGGTTCATTATCCGCTTCATCTTCTTCGTTCATGTCCAGGTAGACCCCTTGAAAAAGGAGTACTCTCGGGAATACCATAATTGGAATTCATTTCCTCATCAATATCAATGACCCTCTTTCCTTGGAGAGCTACGGACCACATTTTATTTTCTTGATCGGTGATATAGAACACTTGTTTTGCCTGGTCGCCATAATAAAAGGTTCATCTCCAAAACTTCTACCATTGACATCGACTAATGTAAATCCTAGCCGATCGATCCGAACACCATTATTGACATTAACCCACTTGCATTTGAAAATGGGAAATCTAATTTTCACATAGTCCACCTCCCAAATCTCTTCAATAACCCCATAATATGGCATGACGCAATAAAGGGCTCTTGTCTTTCGAACCGGAGAAGTGCATAGGTTCAGCCTCTAACATAACACCACGTTCGGGTGTGCTCGTATCATCTAGGGACTTCGTGTAAAATGTATAACCATTGATCACATACGAATTCCAACTTATGACATCAACCTCGGGACCACCTCGCTAACCATTTGATTGTATCGAAACACATTCCTCTCCCTCGACCTTTTGTTTGAACCGGTTTGCAAAAGTTACGTTATGCTCCCTAATCAACCTTTGTTGGTCATTCGATGATTTTCTTTCCTTACGGCTGCTTTATGTGCAGCTATCTGGCTTGAACTTCATCGACGTTATTCAAGATGTACAAGTGGACTAGTGACAATTCATCGGGATCCACACTCTTTACGGAAGCCCTCGTCTACCCCCATGCATGCGACGTTTTGGAAGCCCAATATGTCTTACTTTGGCCAAATAATCTTGACAAAATTCCATGGCTTCTTCGAAACATATTTCGAACAATCGATGCTTCGCCGGTATGCGTTCTTCACGTACCCTTTTAGGAATTTCATAGATCTTTCAATTGGGTACATCCACCGTAAATGGATAGGGCCGCACATCTTTATCTCCCTCACTAGATGAACAATTAGATGAACCATGATGTCAAAAAATGTAGGAACAAAAAGCTTCTCAAGGTGGCACAAGATAAGATATCCTTCATTCTCCAATTCATCCAACTTTTCAATCTCAAAAACTTTACCACAAAGCGCATTGAAGAAGACACAAAGTCTAGTCAAAACGACCCGAAGATCATATTCGGCGATGCCTCGAATAGCTATTGGGAGTAGTGTTGCATCAAGACATGACAATCATGAGACTTTTGGCCTACTAATTTCAAGTCCTTCATCGATACAAGCCTCTTCAAATTTGAAGAATACCCGTGGGAACTTTTGTGCCATGTAAACACTCACAAAAACTTCGTTTCTCATCCTTAGACAAAGTATGAGAAGCCGGGGGACAATAAGTTCTCTTCCCATTTGGCCTTGGATGTAACTCTTCACGTATTCCTATTGCTATCAGATCCAATCTTACCTTCACACCATCCTTGGAACTACCTTGTATGTTGAGAAGCGTGCCGACAATACTATCACATACGTTTTTCTCCACATGCATGACATCAATATCGTGTCTCACATCAAGATTGCGCCAATATGGAAGATCGAAGAATACAGATCTCTTTTTCCATATATTTGTTTCTTTTCTACTCTTTGCAGTCTTACCGAATACGACATTGATATTTTTCACCTTTTCATAAACTTGCTCCCTAGTCAATGCCACCGGAGCATCTTCATACTCTTGGCCACCAAAAAGGCTTTCTTCAATCGACGATATGGGTGGCCCCGTCTAAGAAATCTCCTATGTCCAAGATAAACCGTCTTTCTTCCATGTTGAAGTTTGATGGTAGCGTGTGCCTTCTTCACAAACCGGACATGCTTTATGGCCTTTTACACTATACCACGACAAGTTCCCATATCTTTGGGAAGTCGTTTATAGTACAAAATATCATGGCTCGCATTTTAAACACCTCCTTATTGAAAGAGTCAAAAACATCAACACCTTTACGCCCACAACTCCTTCAAGTCTTCGATCAAGGGTGAAGGTAAACATCAATGTCATTTCTCGGGTTGTTTCGGTCCCGAAATCAACATAGACAAACATGATGTACTTTCGTTTCATGCATAACATTGGAGATAAGTTGTAAATAATCGTAGTACGGGCCATGAACTATGTATCTTTGCTAAGGCTTCCATATGGATTCATGCCATCCGTGCTAAGGGCAAGCCTAAGGTTCCTAGGTTCTTCGCGAAGTTCGGAAATAATTGATCGATTTTCTTCCATTGAAAAGAATCGGCCGGATGTCGAAGCTTTCCATCGAAATCCTCTCATCTCGCATGCCACCTCAAATTTTTTGCATCATTTTCATTCGCAAACAACCGCTTGAACCTTGGTATGATTGGAAGATACCACAACACTTTTACGGGCCCCTTATTTGACTTGTACCTTGGGGTTTCACATTTCGGACAACTCTGCTCCTCTTCAAACTCTTTTCTATACAACACGCAATCATTCGGGCATGCATGGATCTTTTTGTACTCCATCCCAGTGGACAAAGTATTTTCTTAGCATCATAGTTTCGATGCGGCAACACATTATCATCCGGAAGCATGTCCTTAAAAGCCTCAAGCATTTCGAAAAACTCTTGTCGCTCCATCCATGACGTGCCTTCAAGCTTACCAATTTCAATACGGCATTCAACAATTGGTATTTTTTACACCCACGGTATAGAGGGGTCTCTCGCATCACTTTGCACATATTACCATATGCATGTGATTGATGAAAAGCTCCTCTTCTCCTACATCACGGATAATGTCCTCTATGTGATCATCCATATCCGTGTCATTATCATCAAAGGCCACTTCCCTATGTTGAGACCCACTTGGTATTTTTTCACCATGCCATACCCATCTTGTATAAGTCTTACAAATTCCTTCACAAATTAAATGTGTGTGTATAACTTCAGGACTTAGTCGCCTCTCATTCAAACATTTTACACAAGGGCAATAAAACTTTCCACCCTCAGCATGGGCATTTTATTTAGCAAATTTTATAAAGTCTCTCACCCCATTCTGATATTCAACACTCGTCCGTTTAGCATTTATCCAACTGTGATCCATAGTAGAATTCCTATATATATAGACGGAAAGATTTAACATACATATATATGCTCAAATGTCGGTTATGTCTTTTTTTTTTCCTTTTTTTCAGATAAACTTGCTCATTAAATGCAGAACGAAGAATCACTTTTGGTCATAAATGTATCGCAGAGAATCCAAGAACCAAAATAAATGCATGACGAGGAAATTAAATGCATCGCGTGAAGGTCTTGTGGACTCACCTGTATCATATAAATTCAAATGCGTTTGCTTAGTCTTTCTTCTCCGTCACGAACGTTGATGTTACGTATTTAAAGAGTACCCTAAAAACATTTATTGGTCAGTTGGGTAGGTCTAAAATGCAATTATAATCTTCAAAATACAATATCCATTAACAACACACAAACCCACAAGAACATTTGATCGATTTCGCTCAACCCGGGAAAACCCAGAACGATGAGCGGGAAAATCATAAAGTTATATAACCGAAACACCTCTTACGGCTTGGTCTATAGACGTTTAGCTAAGGAACCGAGAAAGTGATTGTCGAGAGAGCAACGCGAACAGCGATTTAAGTGGCGACAGTAACCCGAGTAACACTTTAGGCGCGACAAGAGAAGTTCGAGAGAGGGAAATTTAATATTCCGCGCGACGAGCTAGACATGTTTTATATTTGGGATTTTATTAAGACCTAGGAGTTTTATAATCCTCCGGACCTAAATTGAGACAATTAAACCGGTTCATTAAAAGGAAACGGTTCTATATATACAACTTTTTAAGACCGCCGTTTTATAATACTCCGGTCCTAAAATTCTTTTGGGATTTCTAATAAAGGATTTGGCGAGCACAAAGAATCGAATGAATAAAAATTAAAGGAAAACTAGAGTTTCTTTAATTACATATATTACTTGCATATGCACGTACACAAGAAAAAATACAAAACAAAAACAAGCGAGAAAATTATCAAAAACAAGAATCGACTAAACATCTCCTAAAGCTTATTATTCTCCAAAGCCTTAGCGATTTCGGCGTGAACGCATTAATTTCCTTGGGAGATCAGCAAGTTTCGTCTTTCTCGAATCAGCCACAATGCTTCATTAGAGGAAAGAGGAGAGGGTCGTAGTAGTCGCGGTGGGGCCAAGAGGTTGGAGAGGGGGAGCGGGAACCTCTTCATCATCCGAAGAAATAACAATGGGTCCAACGACCCGAGACTCTTCTCGTCACAATAGGACGGACTCTCGATGGAGGAGGCACACCGTATAACGATCGACGGAAGGCACGAGCATCACGACTAAGAGCACCCCTACGAGCGGTTCTCTTGAATCTAACCATGGTTTGATCAGGCGAGAGAGGTATGAGGAGTTAATTAATAGAAGAGAGGCTGTTCTCGGATAGCCACGTACGTAGTTTGGAGTTACGAGGTAGTGAGGAATTAATGAGGAGTTATAGGTACGCGGTATAAAATTCCATTATTTAATATTTTTCCAATTCATTTTATTTTAAGACCGACCTTTTATCATTAACCCGGTACTTATAGGTATGCGGTATAAAATGCTATTATTTAATTTTTAAGACCGATCTTTTATAATAAGTCCTAGGTCCTAAAAGTCTTACCTTTAAGACCGACCTTTTATCATTTACCCTAAGTACTTACACACCTTTGTTCAAATGAATGATGCGAGTCTCTTTGACTTCCGCATAAACTTCCCAACTAGGCGTCTCCTCGTATTCCCGATGAACAATGCGTCTCCTCGTTAAAGCTTTCGGCGTTTCACATTGTTCGGGATGGGTTCTCTATTTAAACCCGTTGTTATTCCGTACTTTCTTCACATTCTTCTCCCCCAGTCCTCCGTTTCATCCTCCTCCTCTTCAACCTCAGCCCCCACCGTAATGGCTGCTCCCCCAGTCCTCCGTTTCCTCCTCCTCCTCTTCAACCTCGCCCCTCCGCCACCGCCTCCTCCAAATCCGACCGTGAAGCAGTTGGTGCAGTCACTGGTGGCCCGCGTCGATCAAATCGATCGACGTTTGGGCCAATTGGTTTAGCTTGCTCATACCATGAACAACAAGCTGAACATGGTACTCCACGCCAATGACGTGAACTACGATCCCGCTGAAGACGACTCCGACGACTCCGACGCCCCCTCCCTTTCCGACTACGAGAGGGATTAGTTTTTTTAAATTTTGTTCTCGTGCGAGTTTAGTACTTTATCTGAACCTGGAAAGCAATAAACAAGGCAACTATGAAGGACGGATAATGGCAAACTAAAAAACCTAAAATAAAAGAACGAAGACTTTAGTTAGTAAATCGACGGTCCTAAAAACACCGCCATTTTTGTCGCTTTGGTTTCCATATCCGATTGCCTCTTGTCCTTTTCATTATCGTCTTTCTTTTTCCGAAAAAAAGGAGACAAACAAAATATTGTCCTCGTGTAAATCCAACAACAAATTCGCGGAGAATACAGTTAAGAACATACAAAAAAAGGAGCTTTTACCTTATTCGGACAAGAACAAACAAAGTGACTATTCTTCTCAAGGTTGGACCTTCGTTGACGTCGGTTTTACCTCCCCATGTGAGAAACAAAGTGTCCTTTTCATTATCTTCCTTCTTTTTCCGACAAAAAGACAAAAGACAAAATAAAAGGGACACCGATAATGCTGCCTCTACACATGGAAAGGTAAAAACGATGATAAAGAAGGACCTAGCTTGAAGAAACGCGTAACCTCGGTTGTCTTCAACCCTAACCATTTAATTTGTCTGAAAAGGGGTATTTATAGGTGAATGACTTTTAAGATCGCACAAATAACAACATACGGTCCTAAAAGTTAAGCAGACTTTTAACCAAAGGACTTTTAAGACCTATTATATATAAAAATACGGTCCTAAAAGTTAAGCGGGGGACTTTTAAGACCGACCTTTTATAATACGTCTGGACCTAAAAGTACATGTGGTTTTTTAAGCTTTTAGGAGCGGACACTAAAGCAATATACGGTCCTAAAAGTCTCATACTTTTTACACCGAAGATTTTGCGGACCTTTAAGACCGAACATCTTTGTTAATGAACGGTCCTAAAAGTCTCGATTTCAAACACTAAATTAAATAGCTATATCCACCATCCAATAATACATTCGAAACCCAAAATGGACACAAGAAATTTGTTCGAAAAATTAACTAAATTTATTTATTGAATTTTACATTGCCTATGTATATTTACAAATGAATTGTTCAAAAAAATAAACAAATTTACGAGAAGATCGATTATTGTTGCTACGGAATATACTTACAAATGAATTTAGGACATTAATTATTGTCATTTTTCTGACTCTAAGATCAGATCATACAGATATTCACAAAACACATTGCGTATGTGCTCCAGTTCATCATCAGGAAAGGGAGTTTTGCATTGAAACATCCGTAACATCAAAGACAAAGAATCGAATTAACTTGTGTGCATATTTCATTTGTAACAAGTAAGCCAAAAACTGAATTAACTTGCATAATATGTAACATCAAATACATTTACCTTTGCGGTTAATTTAGTATCCCCTCGCCTTGTAATATCATACATGTGTTTCATGACGTACCGCCACATAAGTTGGACTCGTGGTTGCCGACGGGTCTAAAATGAACAAGAAATATATATAAGAGCATATATATAGCTCAATGACCAAGTTCACAAGGCAGTGTGCTACAAATTAAATATTGTACCAACCTCTCGGTCTACGTACCATATGGGGTCTTTGTCTGAGTAGCACGCCTTTTCTTTTCTACTATTTGGAAGGTCCTCATGGCACTATCATCAAAATCACAAATTTATCAATGATTCACTTAAAATTCACAGCAGAGATGTCGACAAGAGAATCAAAATGACATGCTTACTCGTTGATGGTCGCACCAACGAAGGCAATGGCTCAGTGTGAGTGGAGCATAAGAAGATAACTTTATGCTCGTCCATGCACATGACGACCAACTGCCAGTGGCGGCTGAAAATTCACATCAGTAAACTATACTCAGTGATATATATATATATATGTAGCAGAATTAAGTGAATTGCGGACAAGATTTTTGATATGTACCTGTGGAAGAATGGAAAAAAGTACAACGTTCTGATCACTTGACACAACCTCTTTGATATGTACTCCTGTCTCTCCTCCATGGATGTTTGACTTGAATAGACGGGGCACAAGAATCCAAAATCGTTGATCCCGCACCTTTGAACCAATTCATGATGCAAGAACCTACCATAATGACATCGATCGGGGAATTAGTATATATGTATGTAAGTCTAAACGATGCATTTAAATGATGTACTCATAGAGAAGATACTTACTTCATAAAAATTCTAACAAGCGCATCGAGAAGCTCTGTCGAGGGAAGCGGGGACTTAACATCAACGGTGTCAACTTGAACGGGCATAGGATGAGGGACACCTACTACTTCATCGACAAAGCCACGATTTATCCTTAAAATATCCACTTTTCATAAGATCGGATATTTTTTCCTGGCAATGACCAACTTAGCGAGGGGATAGAGCTTGAGGAGGGGATGGAGCGACGACGGGGATGGAACTGGAGGAGGAGGGTTGAAGCTTCGGGAGCGGTAGAGACGTGTACAAGCTTCACCTTGGCCAAGGGATGAAGGTTCCTTGACATCACTCACAAGCTTCACTCATCGGTTTGGAGAGGAGGCGTGCATCAATGATCACCTTTTCAAGCGACACTCGACTTCATCATCGGGGATTTGTTGGTGGTGTACGGTTGATCCCAAGTTGTGAACAGTCCTTTTGCAACCAATAATCGTCCATCATGATGATCGGGATCCTCCACATAAAGGTCACAAGGTTGCTCGATTTGTCCAACAATGCGGCTCCCTCTAGTGCTCTGCTGCACGGTTGCGGAGTGAGTGTGTGAAGGGAACACCGGTGGTCTCGGACGATTGCTCAAAAGCAGCCTCAGCTGACTCAGTTCCTCCTTCATCTGGCTCATCTCGGATTGAAACATTGCAATCATTGAAGCGTTATTAGCAGCCAGCGTTTGGTCCATCTCCTCCCGGGTAACCATACTTTGTCTATGGCGTTTGGATGTACCAAAGACTTGCTTTATGCCTACCCGTCCTCCAATCCCCCTTACACGCCCGGGTGATCCGATTTTTTCCGGCCACAACGGTCGAACATCATTCCTCCCGTCCGACACAAAAGATCCCTCTGCTTCTTTCTTTTTAAGATCTTCCCGTAAGATACGAGATAACGAGAAGCTTAGTAATGAAACATGTTTAGTAACTAAAAAATAACAATAACGATACTTACAATTCTTTCACCAACTAGACGAGTTTGTTCACTCGTGTAGGCGCCGCTTGGCTTTTGCCGAATATGCAACTACAACTCCTCGCGACGTATTGGAGATGGAAGAGCATGTATCACGTAAGGATTGGATTCTCGCTTCATCATCCAATCTCTTCCGCTTGGCAGCCATCAAATCTTTTTCGGCCTTTTGATATCCGCGAGAAGCCCTATGAGGGCAATCATTCTTTCTACCTATCTCCGTGCTTGTTCCCTTCTTTTCGTGAATCGGGATTGAAAACATCTATTAATTATGAATTCCATACATGCATGTCACTAACTTAAATTAGAGAACTTCGCTTCATATGAACGTCAATCAAACAAGATAGTCAAATTCTTCACTTCATCAAGTTTCAACATTTTATTTAAGGAAGATGTAGAATTGTAGAAGAAATTGGAGCTATGTTTTGTAGTGCTAGCTAGATAGATAGGTTAAGAAACAAAAGAGAATTATGCTTACGAGAATAATACAAACTTGATCCTTTTTAAGGCATCCATTGGGATCAGTGAGTCCCATTAGATAGTAACAATTGGGTATATAAAGTTTCCCTTTTAAGACTATTCATTTCCTCCTTTGCAAGACAAACCATTACACAATTAATACCTTCTCATCGTAATTTACCTTTCGTGGTTGACATATCGACTTGCATAGACAAAGGCAAGAAATGTATACTTCTATTCACACACCGAACTATTATATAACTAACAGATTAGATGAACACAATAACATTCACATATCCGTGGGTTAATAAGCAAACAAAAGGGAAAACAAAACTAAATATAAACTCACCAGAGCTTCAGGAGTGGTCCGCAGAAGAACAAATTGTCGCCAAATTCATTCATCAATAAATGTGTAAACTTCCCAAGGATGTTTGGCAGGCGGAACATCGGAGAAAATATACGTGTTAGCGAGAAAGGTCTTAAACTTCCTCCACCGATCAGCACAATAAGACAATGTCTTGTCTTTCAACTTCCGACGTGATCGGGGACAGTGTATGTAACCGGATAGTCTCCCAAATAGGATCCTTTACATTCTTATAGTCCACACTTTTCCACTCATCCGTCAAGATGCTAACCTTGCTGCGTGCTAGCAGTAACGACAAAACTATTATATTTGCTTTTATTAGGACCGACGGGTTCCAACCTTGCATTAAAGCGAATCTCGAGCTTTGACCCGGAAGTCCGACTTAGGGTCACATCCATCATTCATGTGCCTCTTCTACCACGGCGTGCGGCGATTACGAGCCTCATTGTGAGATGAAGAGGGTTCGTTCTCACTCACACCAGGAACGGCGTTGCGGAACACGAATAGATTCGTTTTCACCGTCCATTTTCGAGACGGGAAGAGAGGTAATGCAACAAGAAGGGTTTGGAACGTGAACAGAGGTTCTCCACGAGTAACAAAAGCTTTCGCGCGAAGAAATGTATAACTTGCTTGGATTTTTAAGACCGGATGAAAAAGAGACGGTCTTAATATTTACATTAATCCCGGTCATATTAAACGTCCGATCTAAAAAGTTTAACCTTTAAGACCGTTCTTTTTAAAACGCCGGTCTTACTATTAATGAACTTTTTCGTACCGCAAGTATCATATGTCCGGTCTTGAAAGAAAACTTTTAAGACCGTCTTGTTGATAAGTTCGGTCTTAAAACTTTAGACTTTTTATATTTAAATTTTTCCTTATTATGTTTTACCGAGTAAAATATAAGTACGGCTATATGAGATATATTTAGAAAGTAATTGAAATTTCAGTTCAATTTTTAAGACCGGTGGTATTTTAGTTGGTCTCAATAATGATTTTAAGAGCGGTGAAAAATTGGTCCAGTGCAAGAAGTTCTTTATATTTATAGAGCGCGCCACCGGTCATTCCTTTAAGACCGGGTGTCCATTGTCCGCTCTAAATGAGGCGGTCTTAAAGCCTTTTTTGCACTAGTGTTACTTTCTCACCTAGGGATGAAAATTATAGAATAGAACCTAGGTATTTATGAAATTACATCTAAGACCTATAAATATTTTAAGATATTCATTTTAGAACCTCAATAAAAGTTTTAGTAGGGATTAAAGTGAAAATACCAAAATTCTTATAAGGCTGAAATATAATTTCTTAAAAATTTGGGTCTTTTTTTATTTAGGGGGGCGGGGGCTACCCGTAACCCTCCCCTCCCTCCACCCCTGTTCCCACCCTTATTTATTTTGTTGGACTTCTATATTTCTATTACATGTTTGGACCAAATTAATTCAAACCGACCATTCTTTTCCTCGTTATTGATTCTTGATATTTAGGATGTACTATATTGTATTATTAGAGTCGGGAAATCGGGCCGAACCCGTTTAAACCCTAGTCCTGGTTGGGGCTTGAAAAATAGGTCAGAAATTTGAAATTAGCCCTGTAGAGCCTCGGGCTTAATCGGGCCGGGCCTTCGAGCGGGGCCTCGAGCGGCCGCTCAGGCTGTTTAACCGTAGCTTTTTTTTTTTAATAAAAAAAGTAATGACTTAGACTTCCACGTAATGAATGTGTTTATTTGTAATTACTTAATTTTTTTTAGTTTAAACTATAACTTTTTTTATGTTTATTATTATTTTGTATTAAAACACATAATTAGTTAGTATAAATTTTAAACAAGGGATGTTTTATATTAAATAAACACATACTTTGGTATTACAAGATTATATAAGTAATAAATTATAAATATATTTTTTGTAAAATAAGTATAATTATTTTTTGTCGTAAAATCATGCATGAACCAAAAGAATCTGCAGACACACACAAAATTACGAGAGGGAAAGGTATTTTGTCGTGGGCATACATAAAGCAATTCCTTTGTTTAATATTTTTTGAAAAAAAGGAAAAAAACATATTCTTTGTGTTTATTGGTTTTTTATTACGAATTAATGAATGTGTTTATTTGTTGTTGAATGATTATATTGTTTATATATTAATGTTGATAACATTTATTTGATAGATTAGAACTTTAATGGTTGCAATTTACTAATTATATTTCTTTGAAAAAAAATTAAAGGAAAAAATTAAAATTTGGAATAGTAATTTTCGTTTGTAAGGCCAAACAGCCCTAGTACTATTATTTAGGCTTTGAAAAACAGATGTTTTCCTTACTCCAGGCCGTCGTCGAGTGGGTACCACGATTCCCACTCTATTGTATTATAGTGTTTTGATTCTTAAGAAAAATATAAGAAAATATCACATGGACTTCAAAATCTCATTTAGTCTTATTGCTTACAAGAGTATTGGAATTGACCACAATAGTATAATAATTGATAACTCATTTTAATAAGAAATGTCTAATTTAGGATTTTGAAGTGCAAATAGTATTTTTTAAAAAAATCTTTTTTTATTAGATTCCAAGTAATATATAATTATGCATTTATGTTGCTGCTTCTCGTGAAGTTAAAGTTTTGACTAATTAATCAGGGAAAAACACGTTGATTAAATAATAAAGTAGTAATTTTTTTCTTAAATAATCCCTAAATGAACTTATAATTTAAATCTTTCTTCAAAGGGACGGTTTACCAAAAGTTTTGCCCGTGAACCTGTCTTAATCTCAACATATAATTAAGTCGATTTTGGACATGTACACAGATAAAATCATGTTTATTCATATTATATGCATAATTTTAAAATGAAATACTATAATTTGTAGATATGAAGACTCGATCTTTCCAAGTGAATAAAATGTGTGTGTAGGGTAGCATAAATATATTTAAACTTGACATAAATTGTTAGACTTTAAATTACAGAGAGTCATAGTCAACCTAATCTTTTAAACTTAAATAAGTTGGTTTGTTGTCATGTCCTCTACGTTCACATCCTATGCTTCCTTTAGATCAGAGACTTTTTATTTTTCAAAGAAATAATTTAACTAAGTGTAAACTGATGGACCAGGTTAGACTTCAAATAACTGAGAGTCATAGTCAACCTAATCTTTTAAACTTAAATAAGTTGAGCTGTTGTCATGTCCTCTGCGTTCACATCCTATGCTTCCTTTAGAGTAGTAGACTTTTTATTTTTCCAAAGAAATAATTTAGCTAAGTGTAAACTGATGGACCAGGTTAGACTTGAAATGACTAAGAGTCATAGTCAACCTAATCTTTTAAACTTAAATAAGTTGAACTGTTGTCATGTCCTCTGCGTTCACATCCTATGCTTCCTTTAGAGCAGTAGACTTTTTATTTTTCCAAAGAAATAATTTAACTAAGTGTAAATTGGTGGACCATGATAGACTTCAAATAACTGAGTCAAAGTCAACCTAATCTTTTAAACTTAAATAAGCTAAGTTGTTGTCATGTGCTCTGCGTTCACATCCTATGCTTCCTTTAGAGCAGTAGACTTTTTTTTTTCCAAAGAAATAATTTAACTAAGTGTAAACTGATGGACCATTATTTGTGCGCGCGAGTGTGCAAAAATAGTAATAATATTTTGCACTTTGAGCACTTATTAGAATTAACATTTGATGGGTGCAGAAGTAGTAGTAAACAATTTTTAAGGTAATTAAATTGAGAACGTCGATAATTTTGACCATGTTGACGGTTAATTGTAGGTAACTTTTATCAAGTGGAGCCTACTGTATGTATATAGAGTCGTGGAAACACCAAATTTTTTTTTTTTTCATATTTTGGACTTTAGCTTCATGAAACAATATGCTACTACGGGAACATGAAAGAATTGAAATCTTAGATCAAAACATTATGTATGGATGGATTGAACTACCTAAACAAGAATTCTTGAAGAGGGAACAACTAAAGCTGTTACACTACATCAGAAATTTTCCATTAATGAACGATGAAAATCCATTGGAAAAAAAATACATATGCTAATGAAATAGTTGTTACTTATGCTCTAATAACGAATCATTGGTTTACCAGAATATATAAAATAGACATACATTTCTTTCTCTTCGTCTCAAGTTTATGGATATTTTCAATTGAAAGATACCCTATATAGATAATTCACATTCAAGTTGACCTAGCCTAATTCTAATTGTTTTGAAGCATATATATTATAACAAGTAGGCATATAACTTATAAATTGTGAATAACATGCCTTATTACATTATGTTAGACCAAAGTTTGGGGCTTTTGATAAGTTTTGCCTTAATAATTGATTTGATTTGTGAAACAAGTTAAAAACTAGCTTGGATTGACAAATGCACACCTCTTAATTATAATATCAATCACTCAAATATCAAGAAATATTTAATCAATGTAGAATATTACAAATGGGTATTGGCCTATTGGGGTTAAACTGTTTGAGGTTAGTTTGTTGCTTAATTCCTAGCTTCTTACACAACATATTATTAACATGTCATTCAAGGGTTTTGTAGTAACGTCTCTTTGCCATGTCACATTCAGGGGCTAAAAAACACACTTATGGCATTCTTGGTTCAATAACATGAATCAAAATCAAATGGCTGATTTAAATATTAGGGATAAGGGTCTTAAATGTCATAGAATTTTTCGCTCAGGAGCATTAGTAAGACGGAAGTTTTTTTTTAGACAAAAAATGCCACGGAAGTTCACAAAACGTAGCAATTTTGCCCCTCCGTTAATTTTGACCATTAAGTTTAACTAAGTGCACACGTGGAATGCCACCTCATCACATGTGGCATGACACCTCATAAATCAAAAGTATCATTTTCGCCCCGGAAGTTTTCACTGAGGAGCAATTTTGCCCCGAAAGTTTTCATTCAGGAGCAATTTTGCCCCGGAAATTTACAAAACGTAGCAATTTTGCTATTCGTCTCCCAAGATTAAATTTGACTATTAAATCAATCAAAAACCACACATGTTATGCCTTGAAAAGGTCGAACTTGGAGTCAAAGAAGGAGATCCTTGATATGTTGAGCTCCAGGCACCAGAATTTGTGGCCAAGACTGGTCGAAAGGCGAAAGGTCTGTCACAAAACCCGGAGGAAGCATCACTTATAATCTAAACAAATGAAATGTAAAAATAAAAAAAGAATTGTTCCAAAAATTGGTTCGAGTAAAATCAATAGTGATAATATTTACGTTTGGATAGGACCGATCATTTGCTTAGATTATAAGTGATGCTTCCTCCGGGTTTTGAGACGGACCTTCGATCCTTTGACTAGTTCGGCTTCATAAATTCTCCGGCGCCTTGAGCTCAACATCTCAAGGATCTCTTCTCTCGACTCCAAGTTCGACCTTTTCAAGGCATGACATGTGTGGTTTTTGACTGATTTAATAGTCAAAATTAATATTGGGAGACAGAAGGAAATCGCTACGTTTTGTAAACTTTCACGGCAAAATTGCTCCTTAGTGAAAACTTCCGGGGTAAAATTGCTCCTCAATGAAAACTTCCGGGGCAAAAATGATACTTAACTCTTATTTGATTGATGAGGTGACATTAGGCATGGAAATAGGTCGGCCAGGCTAGGCTTTAGCTAAATAAGCCGAGCACGCAATAGGGGTAGAAGGCTTGAGCCTGGGCCTGAGCCTGAATTCAGGCTTTTTTTTAGGCTCATGTCTGAGCCTTCATAAGGCCTGGTCGAGCCTGAAGCCTTTTTAAAAAGCCTACTTACAATGTAGGCCTTTAAAAAGGTCTCATGTTGTAGGCCTTAGAGGCCATAAATAGGCTTTATATATTGTGAGCCTATCAAAACTTATATAAATATATCTTGAAATTATAATATAAGAATGAAAAATAATAAATATTATCTTATTTATATGATATAAATATAATTATATTTATTTAATATTTAAACAAGTTAGGCACGAAGGCCTACTGGTCGAGCTTTTTGAACAAAATAGGCCTGGTCTATTTACATATTCAGGCCTTTAAATAGGCCTTGGTCTGACCTTTTTAACAAACAGGCCAGGCCTAACCAGGCCCTAAACAGGCCAGGCTGTAGGCCTCCTGATAGGGGCCTGGCCTATTTCCACCCCTAGGTGACATGCCACGTGTGCACTCAGTTAAACTTAACAGTCAAAATTAACGGAGGGGAAAAATTGCTACGTTTTGTGAACTTTCGTGGCATTTTTAGTCCCAAAAAAATTTTCGTCTTACAGTGCTTGACCCTTATCCCTTAAATATTATGATTGGACTTTTTAATAAAAAGATTATTATCTTTTAACTTGTTGATATATCATGATTATGTTATAGTGGCTCACAAGTAAGGATTCAGATCTCTTGTAATTAAATGAAAAAGACACTATTACCCTTATAATTTTTAAAATTGGTTTTATTTGACCTTGAATCTACTTGGTGTTTTCGCCCCAACCACCATTGCTACCAGACCTACTACACAGCCTCCATTTAACGGTCATTTTAATCTTTTTATTTACCTATATTATTATATGAAATCAAATATAACAATAAAATTTATTTTTGACTATTATATTCATATATATATATATAATAAACTCATGTTGTAATTAACATTACATTGTCTTTGATTCACTATGGGCACTTGTGTATATTGCTCCAACAAGTGGAGTCAACACTAACTAAAGTTAAAAACAGCGTGGATTAGGAATGTACTACTACCACCTCGATCCTTGAGGGCCTTTTTGGTTCAAGGGAGAGGTGGAAGGAAAGGGTTTGGTTTGGTTTGGTTAGAAGGGAGAAGAGGTGAGAGAATTTTAATGATCCCTCGTTTGATTTAAGATGTGAGCAACGATAGTAATCTTTTGTTCCACTCTTACACATTTAATTATATTTTTATTTATATGTTATTTAAATTAAATTACAATATAATAATTTTTTTATTTATAATTAATATAATAATTTATTTTTTGTTTATATCTAAATGAGGGGAGGAAGCATCTATCATCCCTTTCTCTCTAACCAAACACACCCTAATTCAAGATCAGTTGATTTTTTCGAGAGATTAAGAAAGTTAAATACATTTTTTTAAAATATTTATATTTATCTTTTTTAATATTAAACTAATTTGTCGACTAATAAATAGGCTAAAATATACTTTTAGTCCTTTAAGTTTTACATGAGATATATTTTTGGTCTCTTAACTTTATAAAATATACTTTTAGTCCTATAATTCTAATCTTGTTAATTTTTCTAATGGAAAATGAAAATTAAACTCAAATGATAACAAAGTGTAAATTAAAGTGATGATTTGTGTAATTAAATGCTATTAGAATTAAAATTAAAATATACGTAAATTAAAAAATATATAAAATTTATGTAATTAAATGTTATTAGTCATCACTTAAGTTCACTGCGTCACCGTTTTCCGTTAGCAACATTAACAAAGTTAAAATTTTAGAACCAAAAATATAATTTATGAAGTGAAGAGACTAAAAGT
Organism: Acacia acuminata; assembly: GCA_019022655.1. Taxonomy (NCBI): domain Eukaryota; kingdom Viridiplantae; phylum Streptophyta; class Magnoliopsida; order Fabales; family Fabaceae; genus Acacia; species Acacia acuminata. The sequence goes on from JAFJYI010000016.1 coordinate 5,514,233, forward strand.
TACCTTATGTAAAACTTCAAGAACTAAAATATACTTTAGTGTAAATTGATATATAATCAAATGACATACAATATATTTTATGATTGACGGACTAATTTAGCTTGTTTTAATCATTTTAAAAGAGTTAATTTGATCTTATATTAAGAAATGAAGAGAGTAATAATTTAGTGGTCATTTTATGGACCTCGGAAATGGGCCGGACCAAGTCAAAGCCACTAAGAGGCCAACTACCCCACACCTATCCCCACTATCTCAATGGTGCGGAAATGGGGGCACAGCGCACGCATCATGGGAGCATCTTTGCCTAGAGAGTCGGATCAACCCGGCTCGGTTATATATATAAGGCACACCCCTGGTGAAGCAGTACACGTATTCTCCCTTACTCTTTAGATATCGTCCTTGTGCACACACCCCACACCTCTGTTGTGTACAGTGATCATCTTGCCCATTGTTATCTGTGCCATAGATAACATTGGATAAGCCTACCAGATCCTATATTGAAGTTAACCAGCCTCCAGGGCTGAGACATTTGTGTTCCACAACGGAACATTGGCGCCGTCCGTGGGGACGACTAAACTTCGAATCCCATACCATAAAGCCACGAGCCTATCATAGCAAATGGCGAATACAAGAAGACGTGATGCAACAACTCGGCAGAATCAAGTGCCAGAAGAACAACCACAGCAACATGAAGGACAAACATCACAATCGCGGGGCCCGATGAACCCGGAAAAAGAACCAATGTTGGTAGAAACCGAAGAGGAGACATCGGGCACGACGAAATCTCAACCCCTTGAAGATGTCGCTACCGCAAACCAAAACCATTGAAGTAGTTGACCCCGACATTCGGTTGTTACGAAGTACCCTTGGATCCGTATTGGACGGGGAATAGACGAGATGGAAACACGGAATCGATTACAAAGGGAAGAGGACGTCCGGACTATGAGAGAAGAGATGTACCGCCGCGAGGAAGAATTCAGGAAATTAGTCGGACGTCACGCGGGACCAACCCGGATCATGACGGCAACGCGGGAAGGGCAATGTGGACCGAGCCAAAATGGCATCCCCGGCTCCTCGGAATATTGGGACGTCACCATGACGGCTAATGAAGAAGACACTCCCGAGATGAGGAATGATACACGGGAAGCCAGAAGCAAGAAAACACAAGATCGGACAGTGGCTAATCAGGACAACACTGATAACACTCGAAAGGAACGATCGTCAGTCGGAACGTCGAAGAAAGACAAAGGAAAGGTCCTCTCTAATAAAGATATGGCATCGCCGTCAAGCGGATACAAGCTCGGATGAGGAGGAGAAAGTCGCGACTCCCTTCACGGCCAAAATAATGGCCGCGCCTTATCCAAAAGGCCTAGACACCAAAGATTTCCCGAAATACGATGGAACCCGGGACCCATGAGTGCATGTGGGCAATTTCGGAATGGAGATCATGGTCAAAGGATACTCGGGGCCCGTAGTACCCGGTTGTTTGCGGGAACGCTACGTGGACCAGCCCAGATCTGGTTCAACACCTTACCAGAAAACACAATCCCGGACTTGAAAGATTTGGAGAACAAATTCCTACTCAACTTCGCCACGAGCAGGAAGCAACCAAAAACCGAGTTCCAATTGGATCAGGTGAAGCAATCACCCGGGGAAACGGTGCAAAAGTATTTGGACCGCTTCAAGGACACGGCAATACAAGTGCGGGGTTAAAGGAAGACGTACATTTACCTTTGCATCATAGCCGGCCTGGACAAATCCTCACCTTTGAAGAAGTCGGTCGTAAAACGACGTCCCAAAACCGGCAGAATTCCGAGATCGTTCAAAGACATACATAGAGCTGGAACAGATGGGTATTATGAGCAATGCACCACGGGACAAGCGGAGGAGTCCATCTCCCCGAGTGAAGGAACGATACAATCCGAACAGACAAGAATCCGAGGACGAAGGGATGCTAAACCTCGAAGAGCGAAGGAAGATATGACCGATACGCTCCACTAAAAGTATCTCGGGCCCAGTGCGGAAGGAAGTCTCCCGACCGAGATGAAAAAAGTAGAACGGCCACGCCCGTGCGGAATGAACATACCCTGGACAAATCCCGATATTGTGAATTTCATGACCAACACGGCACACCACGGATGTCCGTTGGGATTTGAGGGACGCCATCGAGAAATTCATACGAGAGGGAAAGCTCGTAAATATCTCGATCCAAACGCAAGGGCGGCGGGGCAAGCGGAGGAGAACGGAGTAGAAGTCCGCCGTCGAAAAAAGAAGACGAGAGCGAAAAAAGGAAGAGAAGCACATGATGAATATCCCGAGTCGAAATATGACTGCAATGGGATTGTTGGAGGTTTCGGCGGAGGAGGAGATTCCGCCAATCAAAGAAAAAAATACTTGAAAGAGGTTCTATCTGTAGTTGACCGTCCGAGATTTAAAAGGAGTACGCAAAACCAAATTTGCCAATGCTCGGGTTTTCGAAGAAGACTTGGAGGATGTCATCGGGACACCACGACGGGCTCGTCATAACCGGAATCGTCAAAGATTGCCGAGTTAAGAAGATTTTTATTGATAATGGAAGCGCGGTGGACATAATCCTCTGGGATGCGTTTAAACGCATGCGATTCGATTCGGAAGACCTCAAACCATGTAGGACCACCCTAACAGGCTTTAATGGAGAAGACACCCGTCAAAGGGATACATCGACCTCAAATTGACGTTAGGGACGAAAGAGGCGTTCAAGTCGGGGATAGTCCGTTTCGTTGTGGCCGACTTCCCGTCTCCATACAATATTATTCTCGGACGACCGACTATCCATGATTGGAACATGCTGGTATCGTCTAATCACCAGAAGTTGAGATTTTATGATAGAGAGAATCAGGTCGTTACCGTAAAAGGAGATCGAGAGACTCTCGGCAATGCTACTTTGAAGCGGTGAAAATTCCAAAGACGGACCTTGCCAAAGGAGGAGAAAAGAAGACGGACGGCAAGCTTTGTTTACATAGTAGAGTTGGATTTGAGGGAAGAAGACAAGATGCAAAGGTCCGAGCCTAATGAAGAGAAGAGAAGATTTCGTCTGGGGGATGAACCGAAGCAGACCACCAAAATCGGAAAAACATTGGATCCCGAGATGCGAGCAAAATTGGAGTTATTCCTGCGAGCAAACAAAGACGTGTTTGCATGGACGCCATCCGAGATTCCAGGAATTGACCCCGAGTTTTGTTGTCACAAATTGGCCATCCACCATGGGTCAAACCCAGTAGCTCAGAGAAAGAGGAAACAGGGTGCGGACCGGGGAAAAGCCTTGGAAGCGCATGTCCAGGAGTTGATCACAGCCGGATTTATTAGGGAAGTGCAATACACGACGTGGCTGTCAAACGTGGTCATGGTCAAAAAACCTAACGGCAAATGGCGCGTATGCACGGACTACAAAGACTTGAACAAAGTATGTCCGAAGGATGCATTTCCCATGCCTAACATTGACCAATTGGTTGATCGGCCGGCTTTCAACTTTTGTCATTCATGGATGCATACTCGGGATACAACCAGATTGCCATGCATCCCGAGGATCAAGAGAAGACGGCCTTCATCACGGACAATGCGAACTACTGCTACAACGTGATGCCCTTCGGCCTCAAGAATGCGGGGGCGACTTACCAGAGAATGATGACAAAGGTCTTTTCGGATCATTTGGGAAAAAACGTGGAAGTCTACATTGATGATATGATAGTTAAATCTAAGGAGCGAACGACCATGTTCATGATCTACAACAAACTTTCGAAAAATTGAGGAAGCATCGAATTCGGTTGAATCCGACGAAATGTGCTTTCGGAGTTCCGTCGGGGGAAAATTCTTGGGTTTCCTCTTGACCAACCGAGGCATTGAAGCTAACCCGGAAAAGTGCGGGGCCGTGATGGAAATGAGACCCCGGAGAACAAGAGAATTACAACAATTGACGGGGGCGATTGGCTGCCTTGACAAGGTTCTTGCCCAAGTCGCGAGAAAAATCCCTCCCATTCTTTAAGCTCTTGAAGAAGGAAGCACAGGAAGGATGGAACTCGGAGTGTGAAGAAGCGTTCGACAGAATAAAGCAATGCTTAGCATCTCCGCCAGTGTTATCACGGCCAGAGGTCGGGGATAAATTGTTCCTGTATTTGTCAGTTGGGGAAAAAGCAGAAAGCGCGGTCTTAGTTCGAGATACCGAAGACGGGCGAGAAACCGGTATACTTCGTAAGTCGGGCACTTCAAAGTTCCGAGTTGAGATATCGAACCGGAGAAAATGGCCTTTGCACTATTAACGACGGCAAGGCGACTTCGCCATTATTTCCTTGGCCATTCGATCGTGGTAAGAACGAATCAACCCATCCGACAAGTTTTACATAAACCGGACTTGGTCAGCGGGATGATAGCTTGGGCAATTGAATTGTCCGAGTTTGATATCACATATGAGGCCCGTCGAGGCAATCAAGTCACAAGCCTTGGCGATTTCTTAGTGGAGCTAACCTCGGTCCAGAATGAGAAGGCGGGAGCCGAACCATGGAAAGTATTCGTGGACGGATCGTCTAACATAAAGGGAGGAGGGGCCGGAGTTATTGTGGAAAGTCCCGAAGGCGTGGCGATGGAATTATCTCTCCGACTTGATTTCCCAACATCAAATAATCAAGCGGAATATGAGGCCCTCATTGCCGGTTTTCGAGCCAAAGAAAACGGAGCTCGACAAGTACATGTATCCACGGACTCTCAACTTGTCGCTTCCCAAATCCGGGGACCTATCAAGTGAGGGGGCCCCTTTGTTGGCTAAATACTTGACAAAGGTGAAAGACATTATGACATATTTCGACGAGGTGACGGTGGCGCACATTCCTCGGGCAGAAAATACGAGGGCCGACATCCTCTCGAAGCTAGCTAGCACGAAGTGCCGGAAATCTCCGCACAATTGTCCGACAGAACCACGGAACCAACTTGCGTGATGCGATTTCGGATTCGGGGGATTGGAGAAAACCAATTGCCGATTATCCGGAAAGGGGATAACCCCGAGAGGATGCGGCCGAATCAAGAACTCTAGTCGAACATGGCCGCCTATGTGATGGTGAACGATCAATTGTATCATAAAGGCGTGCATTCCCCCATGGCTAAATGTCTCAACGAAGATCAAGCTCAATACGTTCTGGCGGAAATCCACGAAGGCATAAACGGACAACACATGGGGGCAAAAGCTTTGGCCCGTAAAGCGGTCGGGCGGGATACTATTGGCCTACAATGGCGCAAGACGCTAAATATCATGTTCAAAGATGCAATAGTTGCCGAAGCACGGCAAGTTATTGTGGGTTCCACCATCCGAGTTGACGAGATCACGGCCCCATGGCCATTCTACAAATGGGGCATGGACTGTTGGGACCGTTTAAACCTCGCTCCAGTGCCAATTGAAGTGGTTGATCGTCGCGGTCGATTACTTTACGAAGTGGATCGAAGCTGAACCTCGCGACCATTACCTCGGCTAGAGTGCGAGAAATTCCTACAAAGGAATATTATATCGCGATTTGGGATTCCGCGGAAATAGTCACGGACAATGGGACGCAATTCATGGACAGAGGCTTCCAGCAAATGATGTCCGCCCTTAATGTGAAACATCATTTCGCTTCGTGGAACACCCACAATCCAACGGACAAGCCGAGGCAAAAACAAAGTCATCGTCAACGGACTTAAAAAGCGAATGACCGAGGAACGGGAAAGTTGGGTGGAACATCTCTATGCGGTCTTGTGGGGTTGTCGGACCACGGTTCAAACATCCACGGAGAGAGCGCCGTTGGCCGACGTACGGCTGTGAGGCCATGATTCCAAAGAGAAATTGGCGAACCCTCATGGAGAAAAGCGACGACTTCGCGGCAAAGGGCGGGAAAATGACGAGGCTATCGCGGTCGAGCTAGATCGATCGACGAAGTTAGAACCACGGCTCACTTGCGAGACTTAGCCACAAAGCAACTCGTCGCGGCTCGGTTCAATAAGAAGGTTAATCTCCGATCCTTCAACAAGGATGACTTGGTCTTTGCGAAGGGCCGATATAGGCAACGAAATGCCCGAGACGGGAAGCTCGCCGCAAATTGGGAAGGTCCTTACCGCATCCGACATGAACTCGGAAACGGCGCTTATGTGCTCGAATCACTCGAAAGGGGAAGCAATCAAAAGGACTTGGAATGCCGACAAACTTAAGGCTTACTATAGCGATTATCGAAGTCCATGCACTCGTTTCTTTTCAATGTTTTGTTTTCAGTTAATTTCAGTATTTCCCTATATTAACTTGACTTTCAGGCTTACTTCATCATGAATATGTATCAAATTCCTACGGGAATCGAGTCGATGTAAAGCTGAACAATGAATGAATCAAAAGGACGGGCATTAGTACCCGTATTCCGCAACTTGTTCAAATGAAGTCGGGCAAAACATGTATGGACCAAAGTTCATAAATCATGTAAAAGAAATTATCTCGCTTAAGGAAGTCGGACGTAACATGTATGGACCAAAGTCCATGAATCATGTAAAAGAAAAGCCGTAGAATAAATATCCTAGTAAGCACATTTACAGGATCGTGGCAACGAAGAGCCAAACGATAGGATTGATGGAACTCGGATTACTCAATTCGCGTTTATCAGATTATCCACGTTGGCCAAAGTACACATGTGCGAAATGGCAAACGCCCATTTTCGTAAATCATGTAGCGGCATAGCCGCCAAGTTTAGTGTATACACCATTTAAATGCCGAAATTAGGCATACCGAAAGGAGTGTTTCCTTGACCTTGATCACGTCGAAACCTTCAATTCGAAAAGACGCTAAATAGAAAATAAGCGCATATGATTAAAACGGTCAAATTAAACGTTTACAAATTAAAGCCCTACAGGGGCAAAGCAGTGTTTACATAACCTACAGACAAAGCTGTAAGGTGCAAAATGGCAAATTGCCGACTATTGCTGAACAGACGGAGATTGACCGCCAGCTTCTTCTTCCTGAACTGTCTCGACAAGGCTGGCATCATCAACCACGGGCGGAGCCGGAATAAATATCCCGTCTTCAACGTACGCGTTCATGTGCACTCCGTCTAAATTCAAATCAATTGAGGAATTCAGAAGCGAACTTGTTCCACGGCATTCTCGAAGGCCTCCTTAACGCCCGCCGTTAGCTTGGAAATATTAACCTCGGCGACATCAAGGGCGCCTCGGTACGAACTAAGGTTGGCTCGAGCGGGCCGTGAGGGCTTGCTTACAAGCTTTGAGCTCCGTCGCTGTTCGTCAATAAAGTTTTTATATCCGGCAATGGACTCCACATCACTCTCGTGGACTGCGCCCTTCGTGTAAGCTCGACTCGGATAAGTGCGGGCGTCACGGACTTTAACCGGCTCGTCGAGAGGCTTTCCTTCTCGGCTCTCGCCATTTGCAGATCCTCCCGTGCTTGAGTTAATGCCTCGTCATTCTTCTTCTTCTCTTCCTCAAAGAAGTCCAGATCTTTCTCATTCGACCGACCTTCTCTTTGAGATGTGCCACCGATTGACAAAGGCCGACGTTCTTCAAGTTGGCATGCTCAATCTCCTTCAGTCGCCGTCTGCCCTCGGCCTCGACAATGTCCGCCCGTCATACCAATGATCGGGCGGTCGAATGCCCTTACGGAGGGAGTTGGGTATTTTATGTCCCCAAAAATAAGAACGAGGGAGCTGAATGGTCGGACGGACATCAGGGGCAAGAGCTTCAGGCTCATGATCCCCCGGATCTCGAGCTGGAGAAGTCGGGATAGGAATTTCCTTGCTTGTTGAGGGATTGTCATTCTTCTTCTTCTTAGGAGCTTTGGTTTTCTTGGCGGTAGCAGAGTCATCATTTGTCCGCGAGGCGCTCGTTTAGATCCCGGAGGCGTTGGACGAGTGGCAGGAATCGTCACGTCCAGATACTCGGGTCTTTTTCCCATCGATGTACCTGAAAAGCAAAAGCAAAGAAGTCAAATTCCGACCAAACACGCTACAGAAGGATAAAATTGGGGGAGGGGAGCCCTATAAACACCTACGGGATGTAATGTACTCGGCCGACTCCACCAAATTGTCTTTTCGAACCAAGGCAATAAGGGCGCTCGATGGTTTCTCTCTCGGCGGCGGATAATTGCGACTTAGTTGGCAAAAAATCTTTCGCGTCAAACTTGTGGTGTTCGTCGAGACCAATATAAGGGGAAGCGTCCCTCGACTTCCGGACGTCCGGTTCGAAGAAACCACGGTATATCCCGGGCTTCGCGACAACTTTAAAGTAAGATGTTTTGAAGCCTTTCCATGAATCTTTAAAAGGCCTAAGAAACTTGCGACCATGAGACGCCGAAATGAGGTCCAACAAAACCATTTCTTTTCCGTCCGTGGTAGTCTTAATATCTAAGGGAGTGAAGAAGCTACAAAACACGGAGACGGAACACTCGAGGTTATGAGTCGTGCAATACTTTTCAAAGGCAACGGCCGCGGCCCAACCATTGGGATGTAAGCGAGAAGGTGCAAGGTGGAAATGGGTGAGAAGGTTCATTTGGAAGTCGGAAAAGGGGAACTCAACCCCGAGATAGGTGACCAAATCCTTGTAAAAGTAAAAAAAGTGGCAGGACTCATCGTGGGGTCGACCCGAGGCCACGGACTCGTCAGCCGGAGGCAAGCACACATCATACCCCTCTCCACTTCGGGCAATCCGCGAAAGCACTTTTCCGGACATCTTATTCTTACGGTCAAGTACTATATTGCTCACAAAGCATAGTCTCGACGGTGGGCATTCGTGAAGGTCCTCGGAAGGGGCGGACTCTCCCGATCTCGGAATGAGTGGTTTGGTGTGAAGACATTTAAACCTAAAATAAAAACAAAGGCCGAGAATCGAACTACGAAGTATACGACAAGACAGAATTTCGGGACGAGCTTGAACAAGCAAGGGCCCAAGTGAAGAGGTATGCGTCGGGTTATTGCGGCGGCATCTATCCAATAGAGACTCGGCTCTCTGTCATGGCCATGACGAGCAAGCTCGATCGCTTTGTGGCAACAGGTCTTCACAAGGACCCGAGAAGGGCCCGTGTTAGAAGACGGGGGAATAACCTCGGGGAGAAGCCGACAATGCGGGGCGAAGGAGAATTAGGGGTTCGGCATCGGGTGAAGAAGGAACCCGTACGCTTGTCCTACTCCCACTTCCCCGAGATCGGAGTAAATTTTCCATCCCTCTTCTTCGTGGGAAGAATGGACCATAGCCAAAGTTTGGTTCGACCCAGGCACGCGTTCAAGAATCTCTCTATCTTCTTCGGAATAGGATTACCATACATGTCTACTAGTGGGGGTTTTGGATCCATCTTGGGAACAAATTATATAGCATGTTAAAACATGAACGAATATATGCATATCAAACCCGGATAGCCCTGGACGCCCAAATTTGCCCAGATAGTGAAGGATTCAACAAATCAAAATCACTCAAATGCGTAACGGCGAGACAACAAAGCAGCGAATAATTCAAAGCCGAAGGAGTGAATGAGCACAAATATAAATGGTGTCGAAGCAACTCAGACAAGCGAGTTCAAAATGGCATTCGACATTTTTCGTTTGGAGAGGAATTCACGGTCATCACGGTCGTTCAACACCTCAACACCCAGGCCAAAGAGCAAAATACGAATTATAACATGCTTTGGTGTTTCAAGAACAACCGAGAAAACAATACCTGGAAGCAAGAGAACGAGAGAGCAAGAAGCAGATTCGAAAAGGGGAAGTCTGGTACGATTCTTCAAAGTTGAGAAGACGAAGAAAAGTGATGATGAAGGGTGTGAGGAGCACTTATAAGAGTTCTAGAGATATGACGTTTAGAAGCCGATACGTTACATCGGTTACGAAGGGGTAAAAGAAAAACCCTAGAAAGCTATGATGACGATATGACGTAGGGCATTAATGGCGCGTTAACCAAAGGCGGCGCTTGAAGGCACGTGTCATTATAATCGAAACGACGAGTATACGATGCGACGCAAGCAAACGAAAAGACACTTAGCTAGGCGAACGGTCGCGTTTGCTGGTATGTCGGCATTGTTGCTCAAACCCCGAGCCGAGTACCAAGTCGTACAACGTCCGAGGTGAATTGATGAATCCAAAAGAAGACCCTAAAACGACAAGGTCGGGATCTAGGTGGGGACCGAACCCACTCTAGGCGGCTTGTGGAAACGCACGAGGTCGGGTTCTAGTGTACGAGGTCGGGATCGATATATAAGATCCGCGGCAATGCTTGTGCAAATCTCTACTCACCACGAATGTAGGATGCGGTTACGGCCAACTGAAATTAGAACCCGAAATGGCTCAGAGAAATAAGGGCCTGGAAAATCGCGGACTACACCGGAGTAAAACTCGGCAATTCGTAAGCCCGAATAGCCGACTTTGGGGGCAACTGTTATGGACCTCGGAAATGGGCCAGACCAAGTCAAAGCCCACTAAGAGGCCAACTACCCCACACCTATCCCCACTATCTCAATGGTGCAGGAAATGGGGGCACAGCGCACGGCATCATGGGAGCATGCTGCCTAGAGAGTCGGATCAACCCGGCTCGGTTATATATAGGGGCACACCCCCCGGTGAACGGTACACACGTATTCTCCCTTACTCTTTAGATATCGTCCCACGTTGTGCACACACCCCACACCTCTTGTGTACGGTGATCATCTTGCCCACCGTTATCCGTGCCATAGATAACATTGGATAAGCCTACCAGATCCTATATTGAAGTTAACCAGCCTCCAGGGCTGAGACATTTGTGTTCCACAACGGAACAGTGGCGATAAAATAATTAAACCGAAAAAGGTAAGAGAATAATGAATAAAGTCGAGTGAGTTTGCTTGCAAAGCTTGAATACGTGTAAAATGAAAAGCGACGACTTTTTTTCTTTCCTTTTTCTTTTTCCTTTTTTTTTTGAAAAAAAAAAATTGGACGGAGAGAGGCAATTGACCGAAGTTTCCAAGAATGTGTGCTCACCGGCCGTCCAAACCGCGGATTCCAGCTCATCACTCCGTCCACGTCAGCGTCTTTTGTTATTATCCCACGTGTACCAATCTCTCCCTTGTCTAGTCCATTAGGAAAAGTCACTCGATTCCACGCATTTATTCTCACTTCAAACTAAAAATTTGATTTTTCTATTCTTACAACCCAACACTTTTTTCTATTACTTCATTCGATTCTAATTATAGGACATATTTAATCGATTTTGGGGAGATTAAGAAGAAAAATTAAATTAATTAATTTTACTCATTTTTTAAAATGTCCTTATATAAATTTAAAATGATATAAATAAAAGTGAATCAACAACCTCACCACATATCTCTCCGACCGATTTTTTTTTTCCACACATTTTCTAATTGAAATAATAGCTACATACATATATATATAGACACACCCATATATCTACACACACATATATATATCTGTGTGTGTGTGTTTTTGTGCCTGTACACACACACATATATTGACACACACAAACACAGATATACATATATATATATGTACACACACACATATATCCACGAGACATATATATACATACATACATATATATATATACAGACATGTATATATAGACACACACATATACATACATATATACACATATGTTTATAGACACACATGTGTGTGCGTGTGTGTATTGCAACCTATATACATATACTCACTAAAAATCAAACATACTTGAGAGAATAAAATAGGGGTATTTTAGGAAAAAATTGACAAAAACTAAAAAGTTGTCCTATAATTAGGACCAAAACTAACTCCTAAATGTTGTCTTATAATTAGGACAGGAGGGAGTATTATTTTATCTTTCTCTTGACATATGTAAGAAAATTTTCATTTGTTCTATTTTTATATCTTTTTTAACCAAGTTTTATTTTATAGTTAAATATTGGTTTTAATGCATAGGCAAATCTTAACAAACCATACTAATACCCATATAATAAGGGTTGGTCCAGTTAGTAATTTATTCATAACCCACAAAGTTTTGAATCTAAATTTTGCTGTTAATGAGGGAATTTCCTTGGTTGGTGATTTATAAGTATATTTATAAACATTTTTTGAGTTCAAAAGCATACTCTAACACTGATGAGCTCTCAAAATCTAATTTATCTAAACAATTTTTTTCCTACCTACACATATACTTATGATACACATATGTTCAGTTTCTTTGATAAGCAAAGTACGTAATAGGGAGTACTAAACACCCAATCAATGCCCACCATCTTCCCCTCTCTTCCCACTCACTCTAACTTTATTAACGATGAAGATTACTGGCGTTCCAAACCAAGCACTTTGCTTAATAAGGTAGAAATCGAACTAAGGATTTGTTTGGATTTGTGTTTGAAAAGTATATTTATAAAAATCGAGATAAAACTCATTGAACATACTTACTATATACACCTTAAATCACGATTAAAAAACAACTTCAATTGTCAATTAAATACATATTAAACTGCTCAATTAGTTAATAAACTTTCAGAAAGAAAAAAAAAAAAGGAACAATGAGTTACATAGTGAAATCAATCCAGTGGCGGAATCAGAAAAAAAAGTTTAGCCCGGGCCAAAAAATAAACATATTGACCTACTCTCTTTAGTTCTTATTATAAGATACTAACTAACAAGTATATTTGGTCATTTTTATAAGACACTTGTTTGTTTCCAAATAGTATTAAATATTTTTTTCCATGTATACCCATAATTAAAAAGGTAGTGAGTGACAGTAATAATTAATAAAAATTAATTAACACTCTTTTTTTGAGCAAAAAAAAAAAGAGTAATATAATTAATATGATATTAAAATTTAGTGTAATTAATAGGGATAATATTGAAAATTATTTAAATTTTAGGATAAATTTAATGACTTTAACTGTTTTTTATTGACTTGTGAGAATTGTTAGTTGGTTCCTTAAATAAGGACCGGATAGAGTATTTACTAAATAGTATTAAATAACCTTAAAAATACAAATAAATAATAAGCGATGATTATAAATCAAAACAATATATAAGATGATGCCAACCTTTCGGTATCTCAAACAAAAATTTTACTTTCCTCTTAGTCCAATGAGTAATGAAACAAACATTATTTTTACGAGAGAAGATTAAAAATTAGTGGGGCCAAATTTGTGACCAAATAAAATATCATATAGTAAATACATATATTCTTTAACAAATTTTATAAAATCAATCAGGGCCAGCTGACCATTCCACTGAATCAATCAATCCATGATTGATGAGTTGCCTCTAAAATCTTACCATACATCATTTTAGACTTGAATTAATTTTTTCAACTAAGGAAGTTTGACTATAAAATCAGTGTGCTCCAAAGCGTATCACATTTGAGCTACATATAATAAAAGGGGTTATTTTTCAATGATTTTATAACTTAGTGACGTAAAAGCTTTTGATTTTTTTAAAGAAGAAAGTTGCAGCTGGTTTTTGCTTCCAAGGGTTGAAAAGTGAAAACGTGTGTAGGAAAAAGGGAGGGAGAGAAAGAGAACCATCCAAGAATGTGTCTGGCCGCCATTCCAGTCCATTCCATTTCTCTGCAACCGTGGAATCCTACTTACTGCGTCAACGTCAACGTCTTGTTGGGTCGTTATCGCCCGTGTGCCTGCCTAGGCCTAGCTTAGCTACCAAGTCTTTGAATTCTTCGAATGGGGCCCAACAACCAAACCATAATGCATATGGATTCAGTGCCGGAGCCAGGATTTAGAGTTAATGGGTGCACAATCTGAATTTTTTTTTTTAAGGAAAGTTTTAAATGTATTAAGATTGTATCGTTGACATTTTTCGGAAGGAAAAAAATTTGACAAGATTAAAGAACATGTTACAACCTCTAAGAAATCAAAGAATGAAGAATTATAATAACTAAAAGGTGGGCAAGCAAACCAAAATGTCAGAGACATAAGAAAACATAAGAAATACAGCTCAATTAATGCTGGGAATCATTTTTTGTCTTCTGCAATTATTTTGGTGAAGCAATACAGACTAACATAATTCGCTACCATCAGCAGCTCAAAATGATTCACAACCATCAGCAGCTCAAAATAATAGTGCATCCTCTTCCATTTTCGAAACATAAATATCTAAATAATTCACTACCATCAAGTGACTCAAAATAGCCAGTTTTAAAAATTGAAAACTCGATAAATTCATGTTCATGAAAATTACACAGGTTTCAAAAAGCAAGCCACCAAGAGAGAAACAAAAAAATTATTCATCAAAACTCAACCTATTTGGAAAGTTGTGCTTATTTCTATACTTCCTTTTCTTTTATAGGTTACAACAATTGAATAGTTAAGAAAGATATTCGATTTAACATTGTCACCATAATAACTTATCCGATTTCAATTGGGAAATGACTGAATAACTAGGAAAAGCTTCATCTTATACAAACAATGAGTCAAATGGCATATGCTTCAAAATATATTCAAAGAATGCCTTTATCATAGTAACTACATAGTGCAATGGAATGCAATGTCAGTTGAATGAAATCCATCTCAAACACTAAGCAAGATCTCATGTCTTATATACGAGAAAATCAGCCTCCGGTTTCAAAGTGGGGTGATGATTAAAATTTGTCGATCGAGATTTATATTGATGATAACTCCACACTATATGTACTTAGTCATCTTCCAATTGAAAGCATGCATGAAATTGTTCTTTGGCTAAATCAACACCCTGCGATGTCATTAGGAGACTTGGATTGAAAGAATTAAGTCACAAGTTTCTCTTTAGCGAATGAGAAGAAAACATCGGATGTTTTATGAAGCTATCAAACATCATGGGAATGTATAATGTGAAGCTAAAGTATCATATAGCGGAAACAGAACATATAGATAGGCATTATACAAGCATCTTTGTAAGTAGTAATCTATTACCTTGATTTCCTAAATTGACTTTTCGAAGCAAAATACAAGGGGTGATATGATGAACCAAACAGGGGAGAAAAATGTCAACTTTCTAGTGCTCATGATATTTTTCTTCGTTAATGATAGAATTAACATAGGTTTGGCTTAGAAATTAGAAGTAGCACCATATAAGCTGACTCTGTTATTATTTTTATCCTATTTACTTCAAGCAAAGCAGTGATATAATCCATAACAAGGGCAATAAAAAAAAAAAAAGCAAAGTCAGAGCTTATGTTTACCGATGATCTAGATGGATTACGCAAACCAAATTTTCTTCTAAAGGTCGCCGAAGATGACGACCTCCCCTTCCTCGACTGGACCCACCTTTGAAAAGCTTACTAATCCATTTCATAAATCCAGACTTCCTCTCCGAGTATGAGGAAGCAAAATCCCATGCGTCCCATCAAATTTTCAAAATCCCCTGGATCGATTTGGGGATCGATTAGGAGTGGGTAAAAGATTTGGATGAGGGATCGATTTGGGACGGAGGGATTTGGAGGAAGGATCGATTTGGCGATCGATTAGGAGTGGTGAGAGATTTGGATGAGGAATCGATTTGGGACGGAGGTCGGAGGGATTTGGAGGAAGGAACGAGTTGTTGTGGGTGATCGATTTGGGTTGGGACGGACACGGACCGATGACTTGGAGTGGGTGAGAGAATGGAGATTGAAAAAAAATAAAAATAAGAAGGCTCAGACGTTTGAACTCAGGACCTTTAGATGGATTTCAAAAGTTATAACCAACTACTCTAACTAGATAAGTTGCAATAAGAGTCCTATACTATATATATATATTTTTTAAATTTTTTATGGGTTCACTTGCCCCCATAGAAATTAGTGTGCCTCCGCCCCTGCATGGATTTATATCATTATATTAAAATTTAACTTTAGTATATAGTTGCTTATATCATTATATTAAAATTTAACTTAGTATATAGTTGAATTAACTTTTACGATTTAGGAGATGAATATATGAAAGAAGTTTTATCCGAACTTATAAAAAATGATTTCTAAAACCATGATTTTATAATTTGTCAAATATACACTTGGTACTCACACAAGTTGAACTAATAATAAGTCAGTGTTTTAATCGGTATGGTCAAGAGTTTTAAATGGAGATCGAGCTGAATTTTATTTTTTATTTTATTGTTAAGCTTGGAATGAGTTATTTTCAGTTAAAAAATAAATAGTAGTTCATCAAGTTTATACTTTAATAAGTTTGTTTTGTTGAATTGTGTATGGTTTATATGAATCTTATTATATTTATTTGTAGATATTACATTTTTTTTAATTTACATATGACTCTTTTTATGAGGATTTTATGTGAATGTGTTTATATATTTTAATTAAATTGTATTATTTTAGTCATGATTGGGTCAACCTCTGTTCAACCACAGTCAGACTAGTCCTTAAACCATTGCCTCAATTTAATGACCAATCCGGTTTTTAATACCTTAATTTATATAATTATAAAAAAATATAATCAAATTTAATTTAATTTGAAGTTTTAAACTTTAAAGTAAATGTATTCAGGGTTGAATTGACCCATGGTTTTGTTCTGTGGGTTTTTAAAACTCAGCAACTAAACTAAACTGCCAAGAAAAAAAAAACGAAAAAAAGAATTAAACTGCCAGCTAGCCACCATTATATATCTCTCTCACACACACAAACAAAATATTATTACACATATTTTTCTAAATAATTTTATTATTTGAAATGTGATAATTTATTCCACAAAACTTTTGAATCTCATAACAAAAATCCTACTTCTAGTTGGCACCGATGATATTTCATACAAGTCATTGAAATTCATAGCTCAATTGACACTCCATGCCTCCTCTCATAGAAGAGGTTGAGTTTAATACCCATGATGTCATTATTGGAGCGGCTGTTTACATGGTAAAAAAAAGTTGGATGAGTTATTTATGCATAAAATTGAGCGTTTGGAGATATTATTATTATTATTTGTGGGCCATATAATGGTATACTCAGTAACTAATAAATAAATAAATAAAGAATGTTCATTGTGAAATTTTCAAAGATGACAAATTGACAATCATCAGCAAAAATCTTAGAATTTCCAAAACAAAAAATGTTCATAATATTTGATTTTCTTTTCAGAGTTTTCTAAACTGGGCCTACTATGAATTTTGGGCTGGTCATGGTTCTAATTCTAAGGTCATTTCACCTCAAACATCAACGAAAGCCCAAAAAATTAATAATAAACCAAAGCAATTGGACATATCAAACATGGCCTCCGTCTTGAAATTCAGTTGTCCACAACTTACATGGCCCAAAAAGAAGTCTAGATCCCACTAGTATTATTTTTAATTGAATTTAAATTAGATGATTGTCACTAGTAAAAGAGGTTGGCTCAGCAGAAGGGGTAGTCCTCATTTGGGAAGCATAAAAAGTGGGTTTTTAAGAACTTTTTTTGAAGTCAAGACTAAACTCCTCTTATATACTTACTTCAAACGTCATAAAATCATTTTTAAAAAGTTAAAACAAATCTTCATTAAGTCCCTCATAGTTTGATAAACTAAGGTTCAAATTTTTCGAGGGGAGAAGTGCTTACATTTACTACCGAATAGTAGGGGTGAGTATGGGTAGGGCTGGGCAAGGCGAGACCCCAGCCCGAAGAATAAACGAGCTGCATTTTGTAGCTCGATTGCTAGCCCTACGATAAAAGCCCTAACCATTTTCGGGTTAGGCAAGGGTGGGTGGGCGAAGGCATGTGCTTCCTTGCCTAAGTAGTGATGCTCCGCTTCTGCTCTATGAAGATTTTAGTTCACACTTTACGAGAATTTCAAAACTTTGGAGATGTACGAAATATAATATAATATATTTAGACATAATATATTTTAAGTAAAATAATATATATAGAATAATATTTATTTAAATATACTTAATTTTCGGGCACGGGCGGGACCCGCCCGATCCGGCCCCTGTCTAGTTATTGGCTCAGCCCAAAACCGCCTAAAATTTTTACGGCCCCATTTGTAGGACCGAGTAGGGCAATTTTTTGTCGGGCTTGGGCAGGCACACCTGGCATCTGGGCACCATGCTCACCCCTCTCAAATAGTGTATAATAATATAAGTAATTTACTTAACTTATAAACTAACATATAAGTAATATATGCATATTTCAGAGAGATTATAGCAATCTTGAGTAGTGAATGTTGGGTTGTGAAGGGGCTACATGAGCACAAAGTTGGGGTAGTTATGATGAGGATGTTGAAATGAATGAGTACAAATATGACTTTTACAACAGAAAAAGCCATATTTATAACAGAAAGTACCATATTTATAACAATATTTAAACACCTGGATTTTGTTTCAAACTTAAGTCCCTAAATATACAAAGGTCATTTACAACAGAAAAAAGGCTAGTCTTACAATAGGAAGTGCTATATTTACAACAAAATTTTAAATCTGGCCATTTACAACATAAAAAGTCATATTTACAACAGGAAATTCCATATTTACAACAAAATTTAAAAACCTGGATTTTGTTCTCATACAAATAATATCAAAGGAGTCCCTAGGGACATTTTTGATATGCGAATTCCTATTGGGACTTTTTTACTATTTTTTATGGTTCCTGGGACCTGACTGTGACTTCCCAAATCCTTTTCCTCACCAGTCTAGCTGCTAGTTAATTTACAATTTTAGTCGAGTCTCCTATTAGTGGCTCCATTTCACTCAGGAATTTGTGAGCCTCAGGCCCAGAAGCCAGAAGGGTTGTGTCCACTCGTTGGGGGCCTCTTGTCTGCTTCTGATTTAATAACATACACACGCACCAAATTTCCGCAAATGCTCCTCCGTCATGGCGTCCCTTCTCAAAGCATCTTCCTTTAATCCTCCTCTACAACTCCCCAAGGTATTTTTTACAGTTACTCGCAATCCTCGCATACATCAAAGTCTTTTGCTGCTTGTTATTTGAGGTTTTACATGACTTCCAAGTTGGGAAATTGGGAAGCTGGTTTTCTAGTTATGATTAGGGAAATAACGGGTTTGAATCTTGGGCACGAATATGCCACTATCTGTGTCTTGAATTAGAGGAAGAGGGTAATCGAATATTTGATTTTGTGTCGTGAGAAAGAAATATCATATGAAGAAAGAAGAGTTGAGCTTAAAGAAACTTAATCTGTATAATCCATTAGCTCGATAGGAGATTTTCCCAGAGACAGTGCTGAAAAATAAGGATGAACTGATGTCATAAGTGTGAATGAATTTAATAATATTAAGTGTTTACATTTATCTGTGTCAAGTGACATCATATCAGATAATAACACGGATAGGCGACATGATATTTGAGTTATTAAGTTTTATGGTATTGCATGTGTATACTGGTTGTAAGGGCTTTATTTATTTTATTTATTTATTATTTTTTGCGCAAAGTGAGTGTGATTCTCTGTTCCTACTATGTGAATTACTGGTTTGAGGCTTGGGAAGCCAAGTTAGTTCTTAGCTTTCGATATGGAATCAAGAAAGAGGTTATAGCTTGTTGCTACTGCTGTTTCTGAGCATTTGGATTTTTTGAAATCTTTGTTTGGAAGTTTTTATTAATAAATTCAATTAAAATCTTTTACTACCTCCGGTCTTTTATATAAGAGCTTGGGGATTGAATTTGGTCCTAAATATAATACCTCAATCCACTTTCCACTTTGTATCCCATATTTATAATTTTTCCCCCTAAGCACCCCTATTGATTGCACATATTAAGAATATTATCCAAGGGTGATTATGATGAAACATGGTATTTTAGGAAAACCAACCCATATTTATGACAAATAACTTACATAACTAATTTCTTTAATATATCCAAATTAGTTATCTAGCTCTTATATTAAGGATTGGAGGGAGGGAGGTAGTATTTAATTCTTTTTAGCGTTTGCCAGAAACTTGAGGCCTAAATTCTTTAATCAAATGCTTCATCCCTCCCTTTTGTGGGGAAAAATTTCTCCAAACAAAGGGAAGGAAAGTCTTCACTTAACTTTCATTTTCTTTTTATTCCCTCTCTTCCTTTCGTTTCTCAACATCTTTTGGTTCTTCTCTTGTCCTCTTTTCTTGTAGGTGAATCATGTTAGCTTCCCAGTAAAATTCAATCATGCTTTCGGAAGAATAGATAGATGTCCTGTGTCTAGTTTCTCAGTTAAAGCTCAGCAGACGGCTGTTGAAGGAAATGTGATTGAGAAAGAACCAGTTCGCGTCAATGAGGAAAATGGTATGCTGTTGAAGGAACATCACATTATTTGCTCCAAATAAAAAATGTCTCTTACTACTGCTATATTTCTATTTAAGCTCCTAGTAATAAAATACATTGTTATAGTTAATTTCCTGCTATTAATGTGTTTCAGACTAGCCTTGTCTTTTCCATCTTGTTATTTGGATTTGAGTCCTATTTTATGTTCTTATCATTCATGTTACTGCTATTTTTTCAGATTATGGGGTTCTTAGTGTACACCATGTCGGAATTTTGTGTGAGAACTTAGAAAGATCACTGGACTTCTATCAAAACGTGCTAGGTATGTATATTTGCACTCTAACTAATGTGCTTTTTTGTGTACACTTTATTTTTAACAAAAACAAACCGTTTGAACTACTAGTTTCAATGCAAATTAGGTCTCAAGATTAATGAAGCCAGGCCACATGATAAGCTTCCATATAGAGGTGCCTGGCTTTGGGTAGGTTCTGAGATGATTCATTTGATGGAGCTTCCAAATCCTGATCCTTCAACTGGAAGACCTGAACATGGAGGTCGAGATCGCCATACATGTATTGCGATCCGGGATGTGTCGAAGCTGAAGACAATACTTGATGAAGCTGGTACACCTTCTTTCCCCCTTTTTTTGTTAAAACTTCTTTCCAAATTCCATGTTTAAATTAAATACCTTGCTCTTCACCATGTCTCTGTTTTTTGGCCCAAAAAACCATGTACTTGTTTGGCTCAACTGTGAAATTTTTGTACTGTCTATTGCATATCTTTATAATCATTATTTAATACCACCTCTGGTCCTTAATAAGACCCAATTTACTGATTTGGGGAGATAAATGAAGCTACATAAATTCCTTTAAAGTATTTGCATTTATAATTTTTCTTCAAATTAATATGCCTAACTTATAAACTAATATATCATATGATGGTACACATTAGTTAACTGGGTCTTATGTTAAGAACTAGGGTATGTTTTTATTTTTTTGTTATTTTCCTAATAAACAGAAACATGGATCACTTTTCATCTTCAAGACCATTTTGTTCAATTCATTTATTTTTATTATGTGCACCCAACAAGCTCTTAGTTTGAGTTGTTTTCTTACACTTCAGGTATACCATACACACTAAGCAAATCTGGAAGACCAGCAATCTTCACACGTGATCCAGATACAAATGCTCTAGAATTTACACAAGTAGATGCCTGATATTATTGATTATTTATTTGGATAAAGTTGCCTTAAATGTCTGTAGAAATCAATGTATAGATGAATTCAATGTATGTAATGTAAAAGATGAGTGTCCGGCAAACACTACTTAAGTAACCTGCTCTGCGGAAGCAGCACCAATGTATTAGCTGATCTTTAAAGGGTGATGCTGTTTTTCACTGTAATCTCATATTTTATAGTACATCGTTTTTCCCTTTGGGTCAGAATATTGAGAGTATATCTTAGTATTAGCATATCTATACAAGTGAAGATGCATTGCTCAAAAGCTGATAAATAGTAGTTGGAAAAAAGAAAAGGAAAAGGTAGTAAATGGTACATTTTATCTTCCTAAAGGTACTTGGTCTAGCAGCGGATTAATTAGATCACAAAGTGGGTGAACAAAATTCTAATCCCACCTTGTTCAAAAGGATCCTTGGGAAAGGGCATCTGGTTGCAAAGTCATGATTTGGATTCGCCAGTTGCTTGGATGTGCTGGTAATAGAATAAGAAAATGCTGAATGCTGGGTGGCTCAAAAGTTTGTTGAAAAAAATGGTACAGTTTATCTCAGGTTATGTGTAACTACAGAGTGCACTCTGGTTGCATATGTAAGTGTGAAAAAGATACTATTAACTCTTCCAGTTTAAACACACTCCAAACCAAAAGAGCGACAATATGTAGTAATGAGTGAAAATATGTAAGAATGTTCAACAAGATTAGAAACAGAGAACCAAAAGGTCAACATAAACTAAAGCATCAATGGCTACTTACATATCTGAAACATCTCTGATGAGTTACATATACAGTTTTATTTACAACACAAAAAGAAGACAATTTACATCCTTAAAACTATAAAAACCTCAGCTTCTATAATGTTCTGCAACAGTGCAACCCTTTTATGCCACTCAAATTATATTGCATGCTAAAGTTGAAACGTATGGTGAAAGAAATTCTGGGAAGACAAACATGAAGTGTCCCTTTAGGTGCCCCGTGGCGGCATTTGGTCTTTGTGTATCTTTGCATGAAAATTTCAATTTATTATATTTGGTATGATCAAAAACATCTTTTAAATACTTGGAAAACTAGGATGTTCCAAATTCACATATCAAATCCCACACCACATGGTTTGCTTCACTTCTGTCCTGATCTCCACTCCTTAATGGCAGAACGCAAAGTATGGTTTGGAATCAGTGTAGAATGCTGCATTGTAAGCTTAGTTACAGGTGATACATCGTGTTTGCTGAGCCATGCCTTGATTGCTCTGTACTCGTAGGTAAAACCATCCGCGGCGATATGTGGATCATCCATTATTTCCTATATAAACCAAGCCACAACAAAAAAAGAATAAAGAAAAATCTTTGAATATGATGAGGACAACAAAAATAGCAACTTCATCTTAAAAAGCTTAAACTTCTAAGTGAACACCGGTGAAAAGCTATAATCTTAAACTTCTAAGTGAAAAACTTTTTGTGTGTGGAGAGATTGAAAGTTAAATAAGTTACTTAATTATTTCATATATTATGTATCCTTAGATTATATATTAGTTTAATCAAACTAATTAGTTTTGAGAAAAAAAAATAAAAATAAAAATAGTCTAAAGTAATTTAATTATAGCTTTCTTAATTATATAGGTTTTATAAAACCGGAGGCTAATTATATATATAAACCAGGCGAGTGGACGATTTTTACCTGAAGGATTGGGCAATAATATTGGCTTGGTGGGCAAGTGCTACTATTTCTTCCCACTTTTGCAGTAGCATTTGCCGCATCACAGATTCTTTTGAGCAGTGGAAGAACTTCAGTATCAAGATCTGGTCTATCTCTGCATCTCAGCGCGGAGCATCTTAGGGCAATTTGAGCCAACTCTTCTGTCTCAATCAGTGGCCAATCTCCACCTGATTTATCTAAAATATGAGAAATGGAGCCATTTTTAACTGCATTTTCAATGGCCAAAATGACTCCTCGTGCATGACGAGCAGTTATCAGTTGAAGAGTTATAACTCCCAATGCATAAACATCTGATTTTGGTCGGACGGTGCCGGTTCTCTGATACTCTGGATCCATGTAATGCAACGTACCAGCAAGGACAGATTCTCTGTACTCAGTGATATTGTCAGGTATGACATCTGAAAGGAGCTTAGCCAATCCAACATCTGAAATTTTGCTCACATAATTTCTGTCCAACAAGATATTTCCTGGTTTCATATCTCGATGAACGATTGGCTCAGGCTTTGAATTATGCAGGAATGATAACCCACAGGCCACTTCAAAAACTATACGGAATCGAATGTACCAAGGAAGTGGCGGTTTCCCACTCTTGTTGAAAAGATAGTCTTCGAGGCTTCCATTTTCCAGGTATTCGTAAACAAGGCAGCCAGTTTCAGGACAGGCCCCTAGCAGCAAAATTATGTTTGGATGGTGTAGCTGACTCAGAATCTCAACCTGAAAGAAAAGGGGAAACAACCAAAAGGAATGCCTGTCATATGATTACAGTAGCAAGTAAGGGAACAAAGTGCAATATGCATTTTTTTTTTGGCCAACAAGTGTAATATGCATTGAAGATATTATAAACCAGATTAGTTGTTTAGAAAACGAGGAACAATGAGAGGTTAGGGAACACATATATGAATGCTTAAATAATTTATATACCAGAAAGGTATCAAGAGGTCAGTTGGACATATGGGATTGCCTTTGCCATATTTATACTACCTTTGGTTCTTAATATAAGACCTAGTTAACTAATTTGGAGAGATTAAGGAAGCTAAATAAATTATTTTATATTTATCATTTTTCTTCAAACTAATTTGCTTAACTTATAAATTGATATATAATCCAATAATATGCAACAAAATTTTAGAGAGATAATGTAACACATGTTATAATTAATTTATTTAGCTTTATGAATTTCTCCAAATTAGTCAACTAAGTCTTATATTAAGGGTTGAGGGTAGTACATGGTTAGAATTAAAGCCTGGGTTTTTGCAGCTAATTGGAAAGAAAAACATCGGGAAAGGAATAATATTCAAAATGAGTCAAGGATAAACTATTTGGTAACTATTTACGGATAAAAAAACTTTTCCTCTTCTGGTTGTGAGCTTGCCAGTTTTGAAAGTTTTCAAGGTAAATACATATGTTCACCCATTATAAATATCTAAAGAATGAAGAACTTTTTCAGATGGACAAAACCAATTCAACTTGGCACAGAAACTTTAGCACAACCAATCACACTTCAAAAGGAAGAAGTTCAAAGGAGAAAGAAAAACCTCCTTCAGAAACTCCTCTTTCTTGTTAAATGCATCCTGGTGCAGAACCTTTACAGCTACTGTAGTGTGATCGAGGCTGCACTTATAAACCTTCCCATAACCTCCTTCACCAATTAAAAGATCCTTAGAGAAGTTATCTGTTGCTTCTTTAATTTCGTCCATAGTGTACTTTCTGTACCTCTTGTCACTTGAGAGCAATGTATCAATTATTCTCTTCCTTTCTACAGATTCTTTGAGGACATTAATTTCAGCCATCTGCCTTTCGTAGGATTCTTTCGCAAACTTAATTTTCGCCTCCTCAAGTTCCTTCATGACTTTCAAATACTTTTCTTTTTCTTCAGCAGCAATCTTTCTCAAACTCTCCTCTCTTTTCAGGGAATCGTTTACTCTTCTTGATTCTTCATGATATTCAGCTGAAAGTAAATGAACCTAAAGAGAACACAAATATAGGAGGTAAGAACAAGCCAAAGGGCTGCGTATTTCAAGACATAAAAAATGTGGTATTTTCAAGCTCGTCACAAATTATAGGAGGTACGAACAAGCCAAAGGGCTGCGTATTTCAAGACATAAAAAATGTGGTATTTCAAGCTCGTAGTTATTACAGAACTCCAGTTCTGGCAGCCATGTCACCATGAAGAAGACATGGTTGGAGGTTTCAGATAAGTGAATTTTAATTAAATCTCATTGACATATAAGCTATTTTGTCGTTGCTAAGAAATTGAATTCTTTAGGTCATTTGTCAGGTCTAGCTTGTCCAGAAATTAGAAAATATTTGTACAGTAATCACTTAGAAAATCTATTAACATTAGAACATGTTGTTTAGTCTTCAACTAAAGAATTGATAATAAAGGAAAATAAGGGCAGATAAATTAGAGACCCACAAAAAGTCATAATTAGAAAGGGCATAAAACTAACAATCTCTCACCTTACTCTGATGAAGAGCCAACTCTTCACAAACCTGTTTATACATGGCAATAGTATTCCGCAACTCCAGCTGCAGCTGCTTTAATTCTTGCATAACTGGCTGCATATGTGTTAACATCATGTGAACACCATTTCTGCATAGGAAAGTCCAAAAATCACAAGTATCAAACTAACATGAAGGCTAATAAAATTACTTGTTCAATTTGTGCAGAAGCCATGGAATCAAAAGAGTGGATGCTTGCAATTTCAGCATCATCTGTAAAGCTTTCTAGATTGCCTTCATTTATAGAGGGAAGAGAATTTGCAGGACTAGATGTTTGAGAACCTATATAACTCCACTCTGACATTGATGGGAATCTGTTTGTGAGAAAGTCAGGTCCTGTTGTGGGAGAATTAAATCCAGTTATTTCTCTACCAGATTGAGCATTGACATCTCCTGTATTCCCTTGTGTAGACACAGAGTACCTAGAACTAGTCTCTGTCAGGTGAAAGTGATAGTCAGAATCTTTACAACCACCTTGATATTTATAGGGGAATCACTATGAGATCACAAGGAAGGGATTTAATTACACCCAAAAGTTCGATAAGGCGATCACAACTAAGGAGCACGCAATGACAAATTTCAATGTAGGAAATAACAACAGGTTTATATTGTTCACTTGTTATTGGGACTTTCTGGTAATTAAATCTCTTCCTTAGGAATTTATAGTAGTTCTCTCATATCTATACTCATGACTACAATCCTACAAAAATCAAGATTAAAAATTAATTTAAAGCAGACAGTGGACAAATATTCAAGAGTTTTATGACTCAACAATAGATATTACTAAAAAGGAAGCATTTCGACCATACCACGTGTGGGGTGAAGATGAAGAATCAGCTAATTTTGATATAATTCTATCTCTAGCAACAAGATATACGTCACAAGTGTCAGGAGCACTTCCTAGAACAGTCGTTGGTATCCCTGGTCCTTTTAGCTTCCTGAGACAATAAAAATGGAGTTTATGGAGAAGTATATGAAAAGAGTACTTACTAATATAGAGTTGGTTTAGCGATGTAAGGCCCCGCTAGATCCCTTTGGATCTTGAGTTCGAGTCCCAAAGGAGTCACTTGTGTGGGAAGGGCAGCCACGAATCCCCGGACAATAATATTAAAAAAAAGAAAAGAAAAGAATACTCATTTTATTTGATGAATTATTTGTGAAATTTGTGAAACAATGATAGATATTTCATTACACTTCCAATGAAATAATTTTATTTTGGAACAAATATAGCATTGAAGCATCATATTCCTATAGCAGCAAAAACTCAGATACAACCTTATGTCAAATTGCATAATTTTATATACAAAATCATACATGTTAACTAGTGCAAGTATTTCAATCACATGTTACAAGATTATGATTAACAAATTTTATTTAAGATAGGCATAATCAATCACTAACACAGAAAGGGTTATAAAAATTCAGAATTTGAATCTGTATATTTTAACTTTGTGCAGTTGTCAAAATGTGTACCTTGTTATAAAATTTGGAGAGTCAGTTCCCAACACTAATATTTGGATCCCTGATTCTGATATGTATCTAAGTAGTGCAGTAGCAGGATTGTCATCTTCCAGCAACAAAGTTTCAACCTACAATATTTCCAGGATATAAACTTTTGCCATTTCAGTCTTGGCGATAGATAAAAACAAGAATATGAACTCACCATGCTTGCTTTGCAGAGTTTCTTGAATGAAATAAAGATTTGCTCGAACTTCTCCTTTACATCTTGAATGTAAGCTGCTGCCACATTGGCATCCAGATCCATAACAGGGATACACTCTCCAGCTAACACCAGAAAATCCAACAACATGAAATGCATTAGTATTCAAAATCTGACCTCCGAAACATTTTCACTGAAGCAAAACTGTATTCAATCGTGTGACTGCCTTAAGTTATGTTCAGTTTAGAACTAGTGATTACTTTTGATTCAGTGTATTAGGCCAATGGATACAACAAAAACAACAACAACAAACCTTATGTTAGTAGGCAGGGTTGGCTATATGGATAGCACAATGGAAAAATAATTTCTATTTTCTGGTTAACATCTATCAGAAAAAAAGCAATTTCTTATATGCTCACTATGCTCACATCCCGGGAGAATTACAAGAATGACACACTGCAAGAATCAAAATGTAGACCTAGTCACAAGGGCATTGTTCCATGTCTATGTAAATTTAGACTTAAATTTAGCTCATTTTCAAGAGTGAAGAGTGGTTTGATTATGTTTGAAGAAATGAAGAGTTGTCTGTAAAAATTCAAGAAAAATAAGAAACCCTTTTGTTTTTAGAGATATGTAGTTTGAATTCGCTATACAAAACAAAAGGAACTGTTTGGTGATCCACAGATTATACAAGAGTATACTTGCATACAGAGGCAAAACTGCGAAGATTGAGTTTATTGTGGAATCCAAAGAAGGGAATTAAATCGGTGACATACATGGGGTTGGAATTGAAGAGATTCTGGGCATAACGTGAACTAAAATGAACCTATCGGCTTGAGGCATAAGATTCTCCACCGCCCACTGGACCGCTCGCCGGCTACCCGTGCCGGCCCTGGAGCCGCCGTTGATAGCAACGGCAACTGATCTCATCCCTCTGCCAGCAAGGCCACGAATTGTAGAAAGGTCAAGTCGTCGGAAATCGTCTTAGTCAAAGCCTCCAAATTTTGCAGTTCAACTCTCGAAGATCGAACCTCAGAACGAATGCCTGTTTAGCTCGTAAACTATATCCACATGCATTTTGACCAATGGTTGACTTTTCTTTTGGGTTTTAGTATTTTATAGCAAAATGATAAATTTTCCAAGTTTTCTTTTTATTTTCTAGAGAAAATTAATTTGAAGGTCCTTGTAGTTGAGTTGTACTCCCTGTACCAACTAACAATTAAATAAATCTATAAAAATAGTTAAAGTCGATAAAATCGCTTCTACTGATTTAAGTAATTTTTAATACTACTACTATTAATTAGTGATGGCTAATATTATATTAATTATTACTCCCACCCAATATTCTTATTAATTTTGGGCAAACATGGAAAAAAATAATTATGCACTTTGGAAATAAGCAAGTGCCTTATAAAAAGATCAACCACAATTACTAGTTGGTGTCTTATAATAAGGACCAAAAGGGGTAACTCGGAAGTTCTTTTCTAGTTGGGTACCCTTAACACCGGGTAGAGCTTCTTTTGTCTCGAGTAATACGGATTGGTGTGGGAAGGTTAATTGATCCTATCCCTATCAGAAGTAGCCCATATCTCTGAAGTGTGTTTAGTTTTGAGGAGAAAGGATGAGGGAAGCGGAGAGACTAATTTTAAAGGCTAACACGGGGTAGGGTAATATATTAGCCTCTAAGGTTAGTCTCTCTTTCCTCTCCTCCCATCAAACCAAAACATTGTAAAGGAAGCCATTCCCAATAATATATTAGTTGAAACTTGTCATAGGTCTTACATGGGATTTGTAATATTAGACTTCATGATTTGTCCTTTCTCTATTTTGAACGATTTTTTCTGGGATTTTCCCCTAAAAAATTCTCAAAGTGCCTTGTATTATAATAAAATAAATATTTGTGAAATATAAATTTTATTGGAAAAATTCCCCAAAATACCTTAAAAATATAAATATGGACAATATAGTTATTAAGTCACAGCTGAAATAAGTTTCTTTTTTTTTTTTCCTGGAAAAAAGAAAAAGAAATATATATTTTTCTTTTTGGATTTGGTTAAAAGTGTAATTGTTTTAAAAGCTAAGTGTATGTGATCTCTTCCTTTACTCCTTACCACCTCAACCAAAGGTTATGTTTGAAATAAGATTCTTTTTTAAAAGGAAATAAATCTCTTGACATAAAAAATGAAAAAGAAAGTCAGGTTTATGTTAGCATAATATGGTATAAGATTTTTTTATGTGATAGATTTATAAGATCATCTTGTCATACAAGATCATTCATTACTTTAAGAAATCAAATATATATTTTTATTTAAAATTCAAAATTTAAATATAAGAAAGTTGTTTTGTTTCAATGTGATCCACTTTATTAATATTATAATATATACTTTAGGTATTTTTATTATTATTGGAGAATGACATATAAATGCCATATGAAATTATAAAACCCCTAAAGGCTTGTTAATATTTGTAAATGACATCTTGTGATCAAATTGTGATTTTAAAATGTTGATGGATTTATCATTATGCCTACTCTTCATCCTTCTCTCTCATCTCCCTCTTTTCCTCCTCTTCTTCCCGCCGCCATGGTAACACCAGGAGGCTTGCTAGCGACGGTGAGCGAAGCTCCACGGCGAGATTAAAACCAAGCTTCCCTTAAAAAAAAAAAAAAAAAAAAAAAGGTTGTCTCGAGCTCTCTCTCTCTCTCTCTCTCTCTCTCTCTCCCCCCCCCTCTCTCTCTCTCGCCCATATGTCACCTCTGAAATCATGGTTTTGTTCGTCGTTATGGTGGAGTGGTAGTTTGTCTTTGACAAAGAAGAGAGTCGAAGGTGGATGAAGGTTAAAATTGGTGTTTTTGGAGGAAGTTAGGAGGCTGAGGAAGAAAAAGGTAAACAGTAAATAATGAGTTTGACAAGTTTTATAATGGGATTAACAAGTTTAGTAATGGTTTTGACAAGTCTTATAATGGGTTTCAAAGAGCATTTTTCGATGAAAAAAATAGGCTGAGGAAGAAGATGAACAGTAATAATGAGTTCGACAAATTTCGTAATGAGATTCACAAGTTTAATAATAATTTTTACAAGACAAGTAATGAGGTTCACAAAAGCGTTTTTTGATGAAAAAAAGAGGCTGGGAAGGAAAAATGTGAACAGTAAATGATGACTTTGACAAGTTTCTTAATAAGAGTCACAAGTTTAGTAATGGTTTTGACAAGTTTTGTAATGGGTTTCCGAAGTGTTTTCTAATGAAAAAAAGAGGATAAGGAAGAAGAATGTGAACAGTAAGTAATAAATTTGATATGTTTCGTAATGAGATTCACAAATTTAGTAATGGTTTTGACAAGTCTTGTAATGGGTTTCACAAAAGCATTTTTGATTGAAAAAAGAGGCCGAGGAAGAAGAAGGTGGATAGTAAATAATGAGATTCAAAAGTTTAGTAATGGTTTTGACAAGTTTGTGATGTGCGTATTCGGATGAAAAAAAGAGGCTGAGGAAGAAGAGATGAGTTTGACAACTTTCGCAATGAGATTCACAAGTTTAGTAATGGTTTTGACAACTTTTGCAATGGGTTTCACAAAAGCGTTTTCTGATGAAAACATGCAAGTTAAAATTCACCAATATTTGTTAATCCCATTATGTGTCTTGTAAAAACCATTAATAAACTTGTGAATCCTATTTTGAAACTTGTCAAACTTATTAGTTACTGTTCACCTTCTTCTTCCTCAGCCTCTTTTTTGAATTAGAAAACACTTTTGTGAAATCTATTATAAGACTTGTTAAAACCATTATTAAACTTTTGAATCTCATTACGAAACTTGTGAAACTCATTATTTACTTGTTCACATTTTTCTTCCTCAGCCTGCTCCTTTTTCGTCCCCTTCCTCCTTTTCACTGTTTCAAGTCCCCTTCCTCAGCCTTCTACGTTGCGACTCTCTCTGGTGGAAAGCAAAATGCTGGTGGTGAGGAAGAAGGTGGTGATAATGGTGTTCTTCAATCGTGATGCCTCTCACGGTGGAGAGAGAAGAGTGGACGGTGGAGAGAGAAGTGGTGATAGTAGTGTTCTTCAGTCGCGGTGGAGAGAGAAGAGTAAAATGAAGGATACATAGTTTGGTTTTTGGCCCAATTATTCAAAACTCAGATTCCTACATCTTACCTCTCTATCCTTTTCCCTTAGGTTTTGAAATTTCATTTGGTATTTATATGTCATTATCTCTATTTTTCTCTTTTTTTTTATTTTTTAATATGTCTTTTCTTTAGTAACACTTTTGTGTGGAAAATTTGTTGTATATCTATATTTTTTTAATAAATTTATTAGTTAGAGAATCTATCAATCTGATATCTAATAATCTTATCTAAGAAAATATGATATAAATCACAACCCTTAATTTTAACACACCAACAATGTATTTAAAAAACGGATGAAAATATATGTTCCTCAACTTCATTTTGCCGGAAAAATTTCCCTGCTCATTCTCATAATTTAATCAATAAACAAAAATAAAAAATCCCACCCCTATATCCCAGAAACCAAAGAAGCTTGAAATCCATCAACGTATAACTTCCACGTTGCCCTACTTGAGCCTCAGTTGATGAAGCTGTCATCTGAATATTGAAAATATTGTAAAATTAGACACCCTAATCAATAGAAGAAAATAAAAGATAGGAAAAAAAAAAACAGCTGGGTGGTTGAACATTCACCTAAAAAGTCCCATATGGTCGCTTCGATTTCGAACTATAAGTCTATAGCTAATATATTTAGACTTGTTTGAGCATGCTTAACAACCAGTGGATCCTCACAAAAATTTCTAAATAACATGCACATTAACTTCACACTTTTAAGATTCGACAAGCCTCCCAACCCAATCACTACTCTTGAGGAGAAGTCAAATCCATAGCAAGGTCTCTCAAGTGATCCCGAACATAGAATTCAAAGAACCCCTCCGATATTTATACAAATATATTAGATAGATGATTTCATAAAATCTAAAAGCAGTTTAAACAATTTAAAAAATTAAAGGAACATGTTTACGATAAATAGAATAATAATACACTACTATCAAAATCATAATATATTAAAACTAAATCCTTTATTATTATTTTTTACTTGTATATTATATAGGGAAAATTGGACATAAAGAGTAAAGACGGCCTGAATTACCTATATTCTAAATTGGGTTGATAGATTTAAAAAATTATAATTTAGGTTGTATGTCCTAAAACATGATTTTAAAATTTGATAATTTTACCTTAATATCCCTAATTTATTCCCTCAAATCACTGTACCCCTCCCATCCACGATTTCCTATTCAACACTATTTGGAGATGCTTCACATAGCAGAATGTGGCGGAGTCAGGTTTTAAAATTTATGGGTGCACAATACGTAATGGGACCCCCGAAATTTTTTTTTAGGAAGGATAAAAAAGGCAACCCACTCCTTCGTAAAGTTTAGGACCAGAAATGGGGTTCAATTGAAAAGTATTTCCAAAGAAATCAATTTAGACAGAACAATATAGCAGGCATACAAATCAATAAAATTCAAACGGTTAATCCTGGAAACAGACCCCAAGCGAGTCTTATTTTCATTAAAGATAATTCATTCCCAAAATCACAGCAGAACTATTATGTTAGTGTATAACATTGGAAATTACCTTATAAGTATTCAAACCATCACCAACGCTTCTTTCAATGTCATCTAATGTAACTATCGTACCTCCTCATTAAAAACAAGAGAAACCGGATTCACAGAATAAACTACTCCAACTAGTGCATTATACATAAATCAAAAGGTATCCACGTTCAATTATCAAGTGACTAATAGAATTTAAAGTACATTTAAAAGATAAAGGAAGATAATAAATAAAATTAGTAGACTTAGACAGTGCCTTTTTTTTCATTCAATTAAAAAAAAAACTCCAATTTTTATGGGTGCACGTGCGGTCACGTGCCCCTAAGTGGCTCCGCCACAGGCAGATCACTTCTTTCTCTCAGTCTCTTGGTGGAAAAAGCTTGTCTCTCTTCACATGGTGATGGAAATGGTCACCTGAAAATCCCATCGGAATTTCAAAGATGAATCCAATATTTTCTCGTTGTTGATGTGAATTGGGCCGAGAAAAGAATTACTTGAAATTTCCGATGATTTATGAGAATATGGGACGGATTTTCTTAGAAAGTGTCTGGTGAAGGATCCTAGAAAAGATGGAAGGCAAAGAAGCTCTTGGAACATTCTTTTATGGTCGACAAAACTAATTCATTAGAGCGTCTCAAAGAACCGTAAACTAGGTTTGCGATACAACAGAATCTAATGACTGGGGCGAGTGGAAATCAAAATTTTGATTGTCGTGCCTTTCTAGTAACTATTCATTGGAGGATAGCCTCCTGGAGTTGGTGACGATTCAGACGCCAAATTGGTTGAAATGTGACAGTTGGGTTTGTGTTGGATATGAATGGGAATTTTTAAATGTTAACATCCGGTTGTAAATACCATGTAAAATTGATCATACTACTTTTTTTTCCCTCGCGTCGAATGTGACCCTCTGGATAGAAATTTTGACAGTACGACTTTTAAGTTATTGTTTAGGTTTTGTGTGTGTGTGTGTGTGGGGTGTGCATCCAATATTAAGGTAGGTCATCTTTCAGGCATATCAATGGTTCTAGACTAATCCAAATCAAGATTGGATTGGCTCCTTTTGGGGGGAAGCTTCTACTATCCACCCACGCATATTGCATTCCCACGTCTCAAACTCAAGACCCGTCGTTAAACTAGGCAGCATTCCTTACCTTTGGTGATCTAAGCGTTTGGTGGTGTTTAGGTATTTTTTTTAACCATTATATTCCCCACCAAGCCATCCGGTGGCGGAACTAGGAAATTATTTTAGCCCGGGCCAAAAAATAAACATATTGAACTATTTACTAAATAATATCGCATAACATTAAAAATACAAATAAATAATAACCGACAATTATAAATCAAAAGGTAACATGGTAAACAAAAATTCTATGACGTTTGGAAGGATACTCATTACAAGATGCATTATTTTCAAAAATTATTTTCTTAAAAATATCACTTTATGAAGTTATTTTTTTCTTAAAGAACATATCTATACTTTTCTGCTTATCCTTACTCATCTTTTTCAACCAACAACAAATTTGGTGACCCAGAATATATATTGATGTCAATGTTAATTAGTATCTTTTATCACTAAACATTAATTCTTATAATACTACCCAGTCCACAAAACTAACGCTTAAATGTGCATTCCACCTACCTCAAAAGAAAATAATTGGAGAAAATAAAAGAAATATAATATGAACCCCAAAAAATATTTTTAAAATATATACAAATCTGATTCAATTTCAACTAAGCAAATAACCTATTATAATCTATTTTTCAAAGAGAAATTCATTATAAAATCATAAGACAACCAAATAATAAATCCAAACCGATTAAAATTAGCCATTAATCATCCTCTATATATATATAGTTATCTATTATCAAAACTTAGGACTTTCCTAAAATCATAACACCAAAATTTTCACTAACCAGCACAATAGTACCCTCATTAATTAGAAAGATAAAAATACATAGAATAACTTTCATAAAAGGAGTGAGGTGAAATGAAGTGATTTTGAGTATCTATTTAGTCTTTAAAATGAAGATGAACAACATCGGATATAAGATGATACTAACGTTTTTAATAAGCATCTTAAACAAAAATTTTACTTTCCTCTCATATCCCAATAAATAATAAACCAAACATTGTCCTAATAAAAAAAAGAGTATAATTATAAAAAAGACAAAAGATTAGCTGGGGCTAAATTAGTGGTTAAAATAAAATATTATATAATACTCAAATATAAATACATAAGATAAAAAAAAAAAAAAAAAAATCAATCAGCTGGGGCAAGGGCCCGGTGGCCATAAAATGGCTCCGCCATTGAAGTCATCCTTTTTGAAATAGTTTTTTTTTTTTTTTTTTTTGGGTAGCGGTCTGATTGGATGAAAGATGATAATTGAGGTTTAAGTGCATACATCACCAACGCAGCGATTCTCTCTGTCTGAAAAGAGGGATAAAGATGTTCAGGAGATGAGCTTGTTTCTTGATGAGGCTACATTCTCATGGGCAGT
Source organism: Acacia acuminata (assembly GCA_019022655.1). Classification (NCBI taxonomy): domain Eukaryota; kingdom Viridiplantae; phylum Streptophyta; class Magnoliopsida; order Fabales; family Fabaceae; genus Acacia; species Acacia acuminata. The sequence goes on from JAFJYI010000016.1 coordinate 5,549,597, forward strand.
GGCTGCAGTTTGGGAGAGTAGTAGTAATTAGGAGAGATAATTAAATGAAGGGCAGTGAGGTAAAATTATCAAATTCTAGAATTTTGTTTTAGGATATCTGACCTGATTTAATATTCATTAAATTTATCAACTCAGTTTTCAATATAGGTAATTTGACCATCTTTTAAAGGGATTTTTCGTATATATAATTAATGAGGAAAGATTTATATATTAATAAAATAAGTACAATCTTATAAAAATTATCAAGTTATTATTAAAATTAGATTGCTGAAAGAATAATATCAAAAATATTATAATATAATATCTTGACTATATATTATACCTTCTCTCCCTGATTTACCCTTTCCTTCGGATAGAGCATATATCATATATGATATAAAAGGGTGAGTTTATTTCTGTTTTTTAAAACAGTCTTTTTTGTTTTCTTAAAGAATAATAAAATTTGTTTAAAAAACTATCCACACCTCCACACTGCCGCATATCACTTCAAAAATATATTTTTGTTAAACAATTATCCAAACATCAAATTTTTTATTTTTATTTTTTATTTTTTCAATTTCACCTCCGGTTATTAATTATTTCCTGTTCAATATCCTTATATTTAAAATCGATTAGTTCAAGATTTCAAGTTTTTCAAAGATACATTCTCAGATATTTAATACTGATTAATTATTTTCTTGTTCAGTATTTAAAATCGAAATAAGTACATTCTTCGATCACTGAAGAATCGAAAACCATGTAAACGCTCCGCAACTACTACCGTAGTATGTTTAAAGCTTTTGTTTTGAATTTGAATGATTCAATTGATGAAACAACTCTTAAGTTGAGTAAACTAATATAATAAAATTGTTATCTTTTGGACCACAAAAACCTTTTAGGAGGAGGAGTCTTATAATATGAACTAGAGAGAGTAGTCTTTTTTACATGGCATTTATTAGCTTTCAATGATATGTATGTCTATATATATTGTTGTCAAACTCGCTAGTTTGGCTCTCCAAAGTTTTTGTTTTTACATTTCTAACTTATAAAAACGAGTCGAGTCGGTGGTAAACTCGTACTAGTTGTAAACTCGGTTAAACTCACAAGTTTATACACCAAGTTTATCGTTTTTACATTTCTAGCTTTACAAAACCCCGTTAACCTACTCTTAAACTCGTGTTCACTTTTTTGATTTGATCATGCGCAACGGCTTTATATAGAAAATTTATAGAAATTTCTTTATTAAATATGATAAATGATAAATGTTGATAGATTTAATTTCAATTATTTGAATTTAAAATATATTAAAATCAAATTGTTGTCATTTTTATATATTAATTATTTAATTATACACTAGTAATATCTATTTAATAATAAAAGTAAACTTTTATGAGTTTACTATTCAAATTCACGATACGAGTTTACGTTCTTGTCATAAATTTTTTTAAACTTATGAGTTTGATAACCTTGCCTATATATATAATAAGGGCCTTTTTTATAAGGCATATGTTAGTTTTTAATGAGCATTAAATATATATATATATATATATATATATATAAGTTTATCGTTTGTCATGTCACTTGACATAAAGTTATGTCAAGTCACCCCTAAAAACTACGTCGTTTTGGGAGTTAAGGAAATTAATAAAGGGTGTTTTTTTTTTTTTTTGTATTTATTATATGATTTTACCAAAAAATCCTTAATTAATTCCCCTAACCCCAAAACTACATCGTTTTGGGGGTGACTTGACATAATCTTATGTCAAGTGACATGACAAACGATAAACCCTATATATATATGTATATATATATATATATATATATTTTCATGTATGCCTATATATAATAAAGGTAATGAGGGAGTAATAATTATTAAATTTTAAGACCAATTTAATATTTTTAACTGTTTTTATAATTGGTATGTGAAAGTTAATTAGCAGTTGGTGGAGCCTTATAATAATAATAAGGACAAGAAGTGATAACCATTTATATAATTTAGGGTCAATTCTAAATCAAATAAAAAAAGCACCAATTAATTGCTCCATTTCATAGGAAAAACTCATATTCCGTATCGTTAATGCTCTGCTGAAAAATCCTTAATCCAAATTAACCCTGAATTATTCCTTACTGCAAAAAATGTAAATAAGGAAAATAAAAAATCCCCGTTTAAAAAATAAATATGGACAGCATAGTTATTAATATATTCACAGCTGAAATAAGTTTCTTGTCATAATTAAAAAACCAGAAAGGAAATCACATTATTTATGTTAGTCTTAATATGGGATTGAAAAGATCATCTTGTTAAACAATATCATTCTTTACTAGAGGAAATCAAATATCTCTTTATTTAAAAGAATACAAATTTAAATTTATGAAAGTTGCTTGAATCTAAATCACTTTATTTAAATCAATCTTATAATAATTGTTTTGTTGAAGGTAATCTTATTTTTTCAATTATTTATATTTATTATATGTCTTTTCCCTCAATAACATTTTATATGGAATATTTGTTATATCTATATTTTTTGAATAAATTTTATTTATTATTTAGAGAATCTATATTAATCAAATATCTTTTTTTTTTTGGTAAAATCAAATATCTAATATAATCTAACCTAACAAAATATGTTAATTACAACACTTAATTTAAAAACCCCAATAGTGTTTTTGAAAAAGATGAAACCGTACACCAAGAAAGGATCAAACAAGATATTCTTCAACTTCATGGCATATTAATTCAAACAGAACCCGCAAGCTAATTCTAATAATTGAATCTTTAATCAATATATAAAAATAAAAAAATTTCAAAAAACACATTTATTTGTTAAGAGGACTCTAACCTTATAACCATAAGGCTTTAGGCCTTTTATAAACAAGCAGGGGAAGCCCCAACAACTTCCTTGAGACCCTGTTGAAGAAAAGAATAAAACACGTAGGTATTAAAATATTGTAAAATTAAAAACCCTAAGTGAATGATAGACCATAAGAAAAAGGTCATTGTTCTGATCAATATTGTCAAAATCGAATTTTTACGAAGAGGGTGATAGAAACGTAAATCTTAAAACTACACGAAACATAAAATTTCTATTTTTTACTACTTAAGGTCGAGCTCAAAATTATATATATATGCACGTAAAAAAAAAAATCATAAATTACGACTCAAAATTCAATGAACAACTTCATATTTAAAAGATATAAGTTATATAACTATATAAAACATACGAAAAAAACTTACGTTAAAACTATGGAAATACGTTAAAAACTATAAATAATTATCTAGTCTCCACTCTCTAGTAATCATGAGTACAAGATGCATGATGGAAATAGGGTTTTCAATTTTTCATCATTTTTTTGTTAAAGCAAAAAGGGTTACGTTTGAGCAGCATTTCTACCCGTTTATGCTTTCAGCATGCTAGTTTTTGACAACAATGGTTCTGATTGAACAAATATAGGTTATACAAATAATTAAAAAAGGTATAAATTAATAAACTTACAAATCATCATCAGAAACGAAACAACGTAACAAAAGTTTAGTGAATGCTCATATAACAAAATTAAAAGTAAGAAAAGAAACCCATAGACACACAAAAATCCATTCATTCATGCATAAATGTGATCCCAAAAGTACTTATTCACATAAATCAAGATAAAACTTCTATCATATACGTACCTCATATGCTGTAAAGCACCATTGAAAAGCATCCGTTTTTGAAGACTCCCATGGCTATACCAAGCAAACACGACACGCTTAAGAACTAATGGATCCTCGCATAAATCCCTAAATAACCTGCACGTTAACCTTGCATGTCTGAAACTCGACATGCTCCTCCTCCCAACCCTAATCAATATTTCCTTCAGTATATCATTTGGAAGAGAAGGCAAATCCATAGTGAGGAAAATTTATTCACACAGCCAACCACAATAATGTATTTATAGGACACCAAATAACCCTCAAACCCTAAAAACAAAATTTAAGGGAATCAATAGAAAAATACGAAACATAATAAATCATTTAATTCACAGTCAAACTTTTTTTAAGAATCTACTCTAGAATCCTTCCAAAGCGGCTTTAAACTTCTTTCTTTTGCTGTTATTGAAAAATGAGATTGGTTTTTATTGAAGAGTGCATTATATATATTTAATTTTAATAACACAGAAGAGAGTATAATTAAAAAAAAAAAAAAAATCTCTTAACTATCCTAACGAACATACAAATTGAATCAGGATGAGTTAGTTGAGAAGATCTAAACTAAATCCTTTCATATCTTGATGAATAAAGATATAATAGTATTTTAAAATTAATAAACGAAATCAAAAGCTTGTATAAAGTTAGAAAACGGCTAAACTTATATTTTTAAGGGAAAATTGTATTGAGGTCCCAAGCTACAAGAAATAGTACTAAAAGGTCCCTTAAAACCTCCAAGTTATATTATAGGTATGTCTTTGTTGCTCTTTTATCACCTAGAAGAACTTTGTCGCTCTTTTTAAAAAGGATTACGATAATAATACGTAAATTTTTATTTGGTGGAGGGTTAGCATGGAGAGCGAGATCGGCAATATTGATGGACATCTATGTGGTATTGTCTATCTTATCTCAGGTTATCTTCAATCTTACGTACCAAACAATACACAATTTGGCTCAACCCCAGACCCAATCACAATCTGGTGTTACAATTTGGCTAACCAAACAGGTGTGATTCAAAAGGCCACAATCTGGTGTGACCCAATCACAATCTGGTGTATATACTTTTCCAGTTTCAAAATAAAATACATACTCAAATCATTGTCATGAGGGATCAAAAACCAAACTTGGTTCGGTTCAAATCAGATCTAACACCGCAACTGCAGTACTCTGGTTAAACCAGTACCGTATTTTTCTACAACTTGTAGGAGACTAAACATATAAACCTCTCAGTTTACGGGGTGAATTTAGGAACTTGTTCACACGTTTTTGTTTGCTTTCTGGGTGTGATTCAAAAGGCCACAAATTCAACTTAGAGTTTACAGCTTCTTTGATGCATCCACATATTTTATACCATCTCGACTCGGTGGTTATATGAACTGCTATAATATTTGGAGTAATTCGCAAGTCCCACATCGCCCACAATTGACACAACACTACCAATATAAGGTCTGTGATATTCACTCTCGACGGCCGAGCTGGTTACTCAAGTTAGGGCAATTAAGAACATGGGCTGCACCTCGGCTTCACTGGGTTGGGATAGGTGGCCCATGAGACTTATGCTAAAACTCGGGCCTTTTGGGCCCGAAATCAGAGGGCAAAGCGTTAGGCTGGTTTCACATAGCAGCGACAACCTCTGGCCCTCAATAGTGGAGGGATAACAGGTTGTTGCACTACCAGTCCATTGTGGCCTGGTGACCCAACCTGCTTACACCATCATTTTTTATTTTCGATTTTTTTGGAGTTAAAATTTAAAGCAATTAATTAAGTGATACTCCTCTAGCGCAAAATATAAAACATATTTTAGGTATTGATCTCAGTTTTAAATATATGACAGTTTTTATATTTACCAATCTTTTTTTTATTTATCTGTATTGATTATCCCTCAATAATAATTAATGAAGAGAGAGAATAAGGGAATTAAAGAAGATGACTAAAGTGTTTTAAAAAATATATGTAACATATTAATTAATTAACCTAACTAACTTTCTTATCGGGAGTATGACTGAAACCATACATATATAGTGTCAAGAATACATCATAAGGTTCACAAAAATTAAAGAATCTTCTGGTGCTAAATTGGAATTAAATTTATGTTCAATCTTGACATCAAACTGTCATTGATTTCTCCTTATTGCTATGCAATCCTTAGATGGTGAGTATATTATTTTCTCACCCTTAGCTTCATGAATCCATTGTTCCAATACTTGTGCCGCCCTAGCTGATTATATTAATTACCTGAAAATAAAGGAGAAAAGCAGAAATATATAGTTTTCTCATCCATAAATAGCCCACCTTGTCGTTTTATGTCTTCTTAAAATTATTTATAAATTTACAAATTTAGACTTGATCTTACATTTCACATCCGATCGTTATTCACATGAATTCAACCCTTGCGTTGAATCAATATTTACCCCTACCTTTCTTCTCTTTGATCGCTTGAGATAGTAAAGCTAACTCACTCTCCCATGATTTGTGTCGTACACTATTTGTTATGCTTGGTCAATCTTAGAAAGTTCATCACATTAGTCGACATATAATTGGTTTTTCTTATTCCTACTTGCTCAGACATCCAGTATCACTAGAGATTTTTTTTTTCTTTTCCTTACTAAATCCTTATATACAATGAGCATGGATGTTAGGCTTTTAATAAATAATGTAAGATTGTAAATTGACTTGAAGTATAATATATGAATTTAGAGTTATACGCTTTAAAGTTTATTTAAAGACTTACATATTAATATATCTTTAAAAGGTTTCGGTAGAGCCGTCAATCGGCCGACCCGGCCCATCGTGCGGCCAGTAAGAAAAACACTTTTTTTCAAAGCGCCCGAGAGCACCAGGCGGGTCGGCCATGAGGGCACTGGAAATTATTATTCCAAATTTTAATTATTTTTTCTCCGTGTTTTTCACACAAATATAATTAGTAAATTACAACAATTAAAGCTCTAAATTACAACATAAATCATCTATTAAAGCTCTAAATTACAACATAAATCATCTAATTTATCAAATAAATGTTGTAAACATTTATATCCAAAAAACACAAGCATCCAACAAATAAGCATTCACGAATTTATAATCAAAAACAAATTATGTTCGAAAATAACTTACATAAAATATAAAAAGCATACCACTAATATACATAAATTATGGTCGAGTGAGATGCGAGAGGTGAGAAGAGTTGCGATCGAGGAGGAGACGAGGAGTGGAAGGGATATGAACATAGTTTATAGTGTAAGGATTATATGAGTAGTCAATAACAATATTAATATATTAGTTTAAAATTTTTAAGACTCTACATTGTTATAAGACATAAAGATTATATTCCAACTCGTTCGGGATTTTGTTAGGAAAATATATCAAAGAATTTTTTTTTTTAAGACTCAACATTTTTTTTAAAAAAAAAAAAAAAATATGACGGGCTAAACGGGCGGCCGGTAGCCCGCAGGCCGGCTGTAAAAGCCCGTGGCCCTACGGGGCCGGCCTGCGGGGCTCCGACTTCATCTCTTTCTTCTATTTTTGAGGCGGCCCGTAACGGGCCGGGGCTATGCAAGCCCGGCCGACGGGCCGCCCGTTTTTAACGGCTCTAGTTTCGGGCATTGTAAGACCATTACCAAAAACAAAAGCCTACATATAGGCCCAGACTTTAAATTTATGTTGCAGGCCTAAGCTTATTTAAGTAAAACTTAGCCTAGCCTACTTCCAACTCTAAACTTCCTTCCCAGCTATTTAAAGGATAGAAAGGTTATTTATCTTACATTCAAAGAAAGTTGACAATTCATTTTCTTTTAATTTTAGTTTGTGTCATGATTACTATAAAATAAAATATTTGAACTTTTATAAAACAATAATAAATTTTGAATTCAAAATGTATATAAACATTCCAATGATTTTTAATATTTACGAATCATATCTTTTAAGATTCAAACTTAAATTTACATATAAAACTATCAAGTTGAAATTTTGAACAATTAATTCAAAGTAATTAAAAACTAGAATGATGGCCCAATTCATTATCAGCTCTAATTCTACTCACAAATTCCCAATAACCTTAGCTAGCAAATAAATAAATAATTTATTTATTTATTATGGTCAAGGGGAATATATGGGTTGGTATATGCTCTTTTATGATCTTAGGACTGTACCAAATATGAGAATTGGATAATTTTGTGACGTTTGATTATAGAACTATAAATCATACTTCAACTTAATCTCTTTCTCTTTCTTTTTTTTCCCCTTTTTTTGTGGATGCCCCAAGCTAATTTATTTATTGTATTATGTAGCCCTATAGGAAGGCAAGTACAAAACAAGCTTATATTCTTGAAGTTTGTTTTCAATGGCAAGACGATTCGAGAAAAATTCCGAATAAACTAACGGTAGTAACCAGCAAGACCCAGAAAATTGCCTATCTCAGCTACAGTCTTTGGCCTTTTCCAGTTTAGTACTATTTCTACTTTACTAGGATCCACAGAAACCCCATCTTACCAGATAGCATGGCCAAGAAATTTAACATTTGAAAGCCAAAACTCGCACTTGCTTAACTTAGCATATAGTTGCTTTTCTCTCAAGATGTTTAACACAGTTTTTAAGTGATTCTCATGCTCTTCTTGACTCCTCGAGTAGATCAAAATCTCATTAATAAAGACTACCATAAACTTGTCCAGATATTGAAGAAAAATTCGGTTCATGTACTCCATGGCATTACCAGAAATTCATAATGCCCGTATCTGGTTCTGAAAAGGTACAAAGTAATATACTTTCAAATCATCCCTGCTTTGCTGTAATATGTCAACTGTTGACTCCTAACTGATGTAGAGTATGACGGTTTTGTAATATACCTTTGTGCTTATATATATACTCCCTGCTATGCATCATCACCAAGCCATAAGAGGTATTGGAGAATAGATTAGTGGTAACAAATTTAGTTTGTTTGTTAGTTTACTTACTTTAGTTAAGTAATAGAATTAGCTTGTACAAAGATGGTTAGTTGAATAAGTTTGTTAATTAATTCTATATAAAGACAAGTATACCTATTGAGATGATATGAAAATAAGATTCATAATTTTCATTTCTCTTCTTCCTAAACAATAAGAGGCACTAAAGCAAAACGGAACCAAGCCCAAAGCGGCACTATAGCAAAACAGAATGGAAGGACTTACACCAAGATAGCTTGGGGGAAATTCTCTTGAAACTCCCTTTGAAATCTATGATGCGCTGTAAAAGCTTGAAAAAATCCACCCTTGCACTAATTACCAGCCATAGTTTCATTAAGAAACACTTTGAGCCCTCTAAAAGTCAACCAGGCTTGCTAGTCTTTCATTTCCCGACACTAACAAGTTTTTCTGCAACATTGCTTTCTAATGCGGAGTTTCCTGCAATATCGATATCTAATGACGTTGCTCAGCCTGTCATTAATCTAGAGCTTCCGCCGCCCTCTGACAAAATTCTAAGTGAAATAATACCTTATGGTCCTTGCAATGGTATTTTTTTTCTTAACCATGCTTACAATGACATCATAGATGAGTTACGCTTGTGGATTGACGCATTTCAAAGTCGTGAGGGGGTGATGGGCCCCAAAGGGAACAATATCCAGAAGCGAAGTGAGCACTTAAGCAATTACAACTAGTATCAGAGCTAAGCTCAGGTTAGGCGATTAAAATTTGTATCAGAGCTAGGCGTTCTGTGGGGGAAGCGAGTGCTTGGCAATTACCATTGGTATCAAAGACATGCTTGTGTTAGGCAATTACAATTGGTATTAGAGCCAGACTTGAGTTGATGTAAGTTGACAAAGATGCCTTATACCTCCCCTCTTGACGCGTTTTAAAGCCGTGAGGGAAGTGAGTGTTTAGGCAATTACAATTGGTATCAGAGCAAGACTCGGGTCAATGTGGGTTGACAAAGAAGCCTTATACCTCCTCTCTTGACGCATTTTAAAACCGAGAGGGAAACGAACACTAAAGCAATTACAATTGGTATCAGAGACAGACGTTTTAAAGCCATAGGGGAAGCGAGCGTTTAGGCAATTACAATTAGTATCAGAGCCAGGTCGATGTGGGTTGACGAAGATACCTTATACCTCCCCTCTTGACGCGTTTTAAAGCCGTGAGGGAAGCGAGCGCTTAGGCTGTATATGTATATATTAAATTGTTTTGGTATTTGTTGTGCCCATTGAGGGCTTGATTTGGAATTATATATTTGACCAAAATTTTATTTGATAGGATGAGAAACTTTACAAGCATGCTTGTTGTATATTAGAACTCATGGTTATGTACTTTGGAAACTTTTTAAGCATGCTTATGTATTATGATGGGAATATTATTTATTTTATTATGATGGTTTATCATTGATGCATATGAATGGTGGTACATTTGTGACGGGTTGGAGTAAGGAGAAATTTTTATGATGAGATTTCTTTTTGCCATCACTTGGTGCACAGTGTATATAGTACCTGTCAGGGCCCCTTCTTCCATATCTTCTTTTAGCCGGGGTTGCATTGGAGTTGTGGGACATGTGACACCTCCTTAGTTGTGTTTAAGGAGGGGAGTCATAGTCCAGGCTTAAGCTCTATACCTTTGGCGGGTGTATCTCAAGAACTGGTGAGCTTGGGACAGTCCAGTTAAATGGATGAATTTTTATTGGACTATGTGTTAACCTATGGCTCTAGTCAGCGGTTAAGGATGGACGGTGACATAAGGGAGACATATTGCATATTGCATACTACATATTTGTACGGTATATTATATGATATTTCTTGTGAAAGTGTTCTATAGTTTTGGAACCCTTTTTGGGAAAGGATTTTGTTAATCAAATCGAGAACTAGTTTATGAAAGGTTTTATGTTGATAATATTAATAAATTATAGTGAGCTGAACTTGATTTTCGAACCATATGTTCTCGATCTTTATTTGCAGGTATATTTTTGAATAACCAATGGTTATTGAGATCCTTGGATCTTATAATTATTATATTTTTTTTCAGGATATTATTTTAATAGGGATCAAGGGAAGACACCTATGGAATGAGTCTTGAAGGCTCTTTAGTACTCCTAGAATTCATGAGTCTTGAAGGCTCTTTAGTACTCCTAGAATTCATGTTATGTCATCTGTATTTGTCATGACCATAATACTTTCACATTTTATCAACTACGAAATATTTTAGAAATTTATTTTGACACTAAATAGTTTGTAAATATTTTAGAAAATTAATTCGGCCCTATAAAAAGGAGTTTTTTCTCATTGATAATATTTCAAATACTTTGGTTAAGTATTTGGTTATTGAAAATTGGGGTGTTACATTTTGGTATCGAGCTAAACGTTCCAAAGTTTATTTTTTTTATTTTTCTTTTTTTCAATTGTTAAAAAAAAAAAAAAAAAAAAGAAAATTATGATCTTGACAAATTAAATAGCATAACATGGACTCTTCCCTTGTTAGTCTCAGTTTCTATTCTATTCTTCAAAGGTGGGGAGGAGGACTAAAAAAAAAAAAAATATTTATTTATATAGTAGTTAGATGCTTGGTCAATAGCTCTGTGTGACCTTTATAATGGACCCACTTAGAAGGATAAAACTTTATTGTTGTTCTGCTTGAATAAAAAAAAAAAATCATAATGTTATATAAAAATTTGAAATGAATGGTAATTTTAAATGATATGGTATAAAAAAATTAATATTAACTTGTGTCAAATCATGTTGACCGACAGTTATACTAATTCGAGGAGTAAGAACTACAATTATTTTTTAAAAAGGCTAGAAGTGTGAGGAGTAGCCCGAGAGAAAATTTTGGAGAACATACTAAGGGTAGGAAGTCCAGGTTACAAAAGAAAAAAGGGGTACACTAGTGTGGAGATATATCAGTCATAATCTCATACGTACACCTGCGCATTCGATGATAGGTTTTGAGGTCATAAGATTAAGTATGACTGTGAATGACTTCTTATTGGATTTAAATATGAACTACATGACTATTGATAGTTATTTGGTGACCCAGAATATATATTGATGTCAATGTTAATTAGTATCTTGTATCACTAAACATTAATTCTTATAATACTACTCAATCCATAAAACTAACGCTTAAATGTGCATTCCACCTACCTCAAAAGAAAATAATTGGAGAAAATAAAAGAAATATGATATGAACCCCAAAAAATATTTTTAAAATATATACAAATCTGATTCAATTTCAACTAAGCAAATAACCTATTATAATCTATTTTTCAAAGAGAAATTCATTATAAAATCATAAGACAACTAAATAATAAATCCAAACCAATTAAAATTAGCCATTAATCATCCTCTATATATATATAATTATCTATTGTCAAAACTCAAGACTCTCCTAAAATCATAACACCAAAATTTTCACTAACCAGCACAATAGTACCCTCATTATAAAGATAAAAATACATATAATAACTTTTATAAAAGGAGTGAGGTGAAAGGAAGTGATTTTGAGTACCTATTTAATCTTTAAAATGAAGATGAACAACATCGGATATAAGATGATACTAACATTTTTAATAAGCATCTTAAACAAAAATTTTACTTTCCTCTCATATCCCAATAAATAATATACCAAACATTGTCTTAATAAAAAAAGAGTATAATTATAAAAAAGACAAAAGATTAGGCGGGGCCAAATTAGTGGCTAAAATAAAATATTATATAATACTCAAATATAAATACATAAGATAAAAAAAAAAAATCAGTTGGGGCCAAGGCGCCAGGTGGCATAAAATGGCTCCGCCATTGAAGCCATCCTTTTTTGAAATAGTAATTTTTTTTTTTTTTTTTTTTTTTTGGTAGCGGTCTGATTGGATAAAAGATGATAATTGAGGTTTAAGGGCATACATCACCAACACAACGATTCTCTATGTCTGAAACAGAGGGATAAACATATTCAGGAGATGAGTTTGTTTCTTGATGAGGCTACATTCTCATGGGCAGTGGCTGCAGTTTGGGAGAGTAGTAGTAATTAGGAGAGATAATTAAATGAAGGGCAGTGAGGTAAAATTATCAAATTCTAGAATTTTGTTTTAGGATATCTGACCTGATTTAAGATTCATTAAATTTATCAACTCAGTTTTCAATATAGGTAATTTGACCATCTTTTAAAGGAATTTTTCGTATATATAATTAATGAGGAAATATTTATATATTAGTAAAATAAGTACAATCTTATAAAAATTATCAAGTTATTATTATAATTAGATTGCTGAAAGAATAATATCAAAATATTATAATATAATATCTTGACTATATATTATACCTTCTCTCCCTGATTTACCCTTTCCTTCGGATAGAGCATATATGATATAAAAGGGTGAGTTTATTTCTGTTTTTAAAAACAGTCTTTTTTTGTTTTCTTAAAGAATAATAAAATTTGTTTAAAAAACTATCCACACCTCCACACTGCCGCATATCACTTCAAAAATATATTTTTGTTAAACAATTATCCAAACATCAAATTTTTTATTTTTTTCAATTTCACCTCCGGTTATTAATTATTTCCCTGTTCAATATCCTTATATTTAAAATCGATTAGTTCAAGATTTCAAGTTTTTCAAAGATACATTCTCAGATATTTAATACTGATTAATTATTTTCTTGTTCAGTATTTAAAGCTTTTGTTTTGAATTTGAATGATTCAATTGATGAAACAACTCTTAAGTTGAGTAAACTAATATAACAAAATTGTTATCTTTTGGACCACAAAAACCTTTTAGGAGGAGGAGTCTTATAATATGAACTAGAGAGAGTATTAAATTACTTGTAAGTATTTTTAGTCTTTTTTACATCGCATTTATTAGCTTTCAATGATATGTATGCCTATATACATTGTTGTCAAACTCGCTAGTTGGCTCTCCAAGTTTACCGTTTTTACATTTCTAACTTATAAAAACGAGTCGAGTCAGTGGTAAACTCGTACTAGTTGTAAACCCGGTTAAACTCACAAGTTTATATACCGAGTTTATCGTTTTTACATTTCTAGCTTTACAAAACCCTGTTAACTTACTCTTAAACTCGTGTTCACTTTTTTGATTTGATCATGCTCAACGGCTTTATATAGAAAATTTATAGAAATTTCTTTATTAAATATGATAAATGTTGATAGATTTAATTTCAATTATTTGAATTTAAAATATATTTAAATCAAATTGTTGTCATTTTTATATATTAATTATTTAATTATACACTAGTAATATCTATTTAATAATAAAAATAAACTTTTACGAGTTTACTATTCAAATTCACGATACGAGTTTACGTTACTGTCATAAATTTTTTTAAACTTATGAGTTTGATAACCTTGCCTATATATATAATAACGGCCTTTTTTATAAGGCATATGTTAGTTTTTAATGAGCATTTATATATATATATATATATATATATATTTGTGGGTTTATCGTTTGTCATGTCACTTGACATAAAGTTATGTCAAGTCACCCCAAAACTACGTCGTTTTGGGAGTTAAGGAAATTAATAAAGGGTGTTTTTCTATTTTTGTTTTTGTATTTATTATATGATTTTATCAAAAGATCCTTAATTAATTCTCCTAACCCCAAAACTACATCGTTTTGGGGGTGACTTGATATAATCTTATGTCAAGTGACATGACAAACGATAAACCCTATATATATATATATATATAGGGTTTATCGTTTGTCATGTCACTTGACATAAGATTATATCAAGTCACCCCCAAAACGATGTAGTTTTGGGGTTAGGAGAATTAATTAAGGATCTTTTGATAAAATCATATAATAAATACAAAAACAAAAATAGAAAAACACCCTTTATTAATTTCCTTAACTCCCAAAACGACGTAGTTTTGGGGTTGACATAACTTTATGTCAAGTGACATGACAAACGATAAACCCACAAATATATATATATATATATATATATTTCATGTATGCCTATATATAATAAAGGTAATGAGGGAGTAATAATTATTAAATTTTAAGACCAATTTAATATTTTTAACTGTTTTTATAATTGGTATGTGAAAGTTAATTAGCAGTTGGTGAAGCCTATAGCCTTATAATAATAATAAGGACAAGAAGTGATAACCATTTATATAATTTAGGGTCAATTCTAAATCAAATAAAAAAAGCACCAATTAATTGCTCCATTTCATAGAAAAAACTCATATTCCTTATCGTTAATGCTCCGCTGAAAAATCCTTAATCCAAATTAACCCTGAATTATTCCTTACTACAAAAAATGTAAATAAGGAAAATAAAAAATCCCCGTTTAAAAAATAAATATGGACAGCATAGTTATTAATATATTCACAGCTGAAATAAGTTTCTTGTCATAATTAAAAAACCAAAAAGGAAATCACATTATTTATGTTAGTCTTAATATGGGATTGAAAAGATCATCTTGTTAAACAATATCATTCTTTACTAGAGGAAATCAAATATCTCTTTATTTAAAAGAATACAAATTTAAATTTATGAAAGTTGCTTGAATCCAAATCACTTTATTTAAATCAATCTTATAATAATTGTTTTGTTGAAGGTAATCTTATTTTTTCAATTATTTATATTTATTATATGTCTTTTCCCTCAATAACATTTTATATGGAATATTTGTTATATCTATATTTTTTGAATAAATTTTATTTATTATTTAGAGAATCTATATTAATCAAATATCTATTTTTTTTTTTTTTTTGGCAAAATCAAATATCTAATATAATCTAACCTAACAAAATATGTTAATTACAACACTTAATTTAAACACCCCAATAGTGTTTTTAAAAAAGATGAAACCGTACACCAAGAAAGGATCAAACAAGATATTCTTCAACTTCATGGCATATTAATTCAAACAGAACCCGCAAGCTAATTCTAATAATTGAATCTTTAATCAATATATAAAAATAAAAATAAAAATAAAAATTCAAAAAACACATTTGTTAAGAGGACTCTAACCTTATAACCATAAGGCTCTAGGCCTTTTATAAACAAGCAAGGGAAGCCCCAACAACTTCCTTGAGACCCTGTTGAAGAAAAGAATAAAACACGTAGGTATTAAAATATTGTAAAATTAAAAACCCTAAGTGAATGATAGACCATAAGAAAAAAGGCCATTGTTCTGATCAATATTGTCAAAATCGAATTTTTATATAGATACACACGGGAGAGGGTGATAGAAACGTAAATCTTAAAAAAAACGACGCGAAACATAAAGTTTCTATTTTTTACTACTTAAGGTCAGAGCTCAAAATTATATATATATGCATGTAAAAAAATCATAAATTACGACTCAAAATTCAATGAACAACTTCATATTTAAAAGATATAAGTTATATAACTATATAAAACATACAAAAAAAACTTACGTTAAAACTATGGAAATACGTTAAAAACTATAGATAATTATCTAGTCTCCACTCTCTAGTAATCATGAGTACAAGATGCATGATGGAAATAAGGTTTTCAATTTTTCATCATTTTTTTGTTAAAGTAAAAAGGGTTACGTTTGAGCAGCATTTCTACCCGTTTATGCTTTCAGCATGCTAGTTTTTGACAACAATGGTTTTGATTGAACAAATATTGGTTATACAAATAATTAAAAAAGGTATAAATTAATAAACTTACAAATCATCATCAGAAACGAAACAACGTAACAAAAGTTTAGTGAATGCTCATATAACAAAATTAAAAATAAGAAAAGAAACCCATAGACACACAAAAATTCATTCATTCATGCATAAACGTGATCCCAAAAGTACTTATTCACATAAATCGAGAAAAAACTTCTATCACATACATACCTCATATGCTGTAAAGCACCATTGAAAAGCATCCGTTTTTGAAGACTCCCATGGCTATACCAAGCAAACACGACACGCTTAAGAACTAATGGATCCTCGCATAAATCCCTAAATAACCTGCACGTTAACCTTGCATGTCTGAAACTCGACATGCTCCTCCTCCCAACCCTAATCAATATTTCCTTCAGTATATCATTTGGAAGAGAAGGCAAATCCATAGTGAGGAAAATTTATTCACACAGTCAACCACAATAATGTATTTATAGGACACCAAATAACCCTCAAACCCTAAAAACAAAATTTAAGGGAATCAATAGAAAAATACGAAACATAATAAATCATTTAATTCACAGTCAAACTTTTTATAAGAATATACTCTAGAATCCTTCCAAAGCGGCTTTAAACTTCTTTCTTTTGCTGTTATTGAAAAATGAGATTTGTTTTTATTGAAGAGTGCATTATATATATAATTTTAATACACAAAAGAGAGTATAATTAAAAAAATCTCTGAACTATCTTAACGAACATACAAATTGAATCACGATAAGTTAGTTGAGAAGATCTAAACTAAATCCTTTCATATCTTGATGAATAAAGATATACTAGTATTTTAAAATTAATAAACTAAATCAAAAGCTGGTATAAAGTTAGAAAACAGCTAAACCTGTATTTTTAAGGGAAAATTGTATTGAGGTCCCAAGCTACAAAAAATAGTACTAAAAGGTCCCTTAAAACCTCCAAGTTATATTATAGGTATGTCTTTGTTGCTCTTTTTATCACCTAGAAGAACTTTGTCGCTCTTTTTAAAAGGATTACGATAATAATAAGTAAATTTTTATTTATCTATATCACTTATGGGTCTGATTGATTTGGTGGAGGGTTAGCATGGAGAGCGAGATCGGCAATATTGATGGACATCGAATGATGAGTGATGAATTAGATTTAGGGCAAAAATTATTATAAACAATGATATTAGTTTGCAATAGCAGAGGAGATCGTTTTGGTTAGGGATGGAATATAAACAATGATATTAGTTTGCAATAGGCATTTAGGAGATCGTTTTTGTTTCTTAAAAAGGTCGAGGCCTTAAAAAGGTTTATTTAAAGGTCATTTGATGTGTAAATAGGCAGGCCTATTTTATTAAGGCGACGACTGTAAGCTTTTTCAGGCAAGGCTTTGTTTACGCATTAAATAAATATAATTATATTTAAATAATATAATATTTATTTATTTTTCATTCCTATATTATACTAAAAGCCTATAGTTATATAGGTTTTGATAGGCTCAAAATGCATAAAAGCCTATTATATGGCCTATAAGGCATATAATATGATTTTTAAATACAAGGCTTTAAAAAAATATTTATTTATTTTCATTCCTATATTAAAAAAGCCTATAGTCGCCTTCTACCCTCATTACAGGTTCAGCCGGATCAGGCCTATTTAACCAAAGCTTGGCCTGACCTATTTCCATCCCTAGTTTTGGTCCAATTCAATCTATGTGATATTGTCTATCTTATCTCAGGTTATCTTTAATTAAGCACCAAACAATACACAATTTGGCTCAATCCCAGACCCAATCACAATTTGGTGTTACAATTTGGCTAACCAAACAGGGCCACATGTATACTTTTCCAGTTTTCAAAATAAAATACATACTCAAATCATTGTCATGAGGGATCAAAAACCAAACTTGGTTCGGTTCAAATCAGATCTAATACTGCAACTGCAGTACTCTGGTTAAACCAGCACCGTATTTTTCTACAACTAGAAGGAGACTAAACATATAAAGGGTGAATTTAGGAACTTGTTCACACGTTTTTGTTTGCTTTATGGGTGATTCAAAAAGGCCACAGATTCAACTTAGAGTTTACAGCTGCTTTGATGCATCCACATATTTTCTACCATCTCGACTCGGTGGTTATATGAACTGCTATAATATTTGGAGTAATTCGTAAGTCCCACATCGCCAACAATTGACACAACACTACCAATATAACGTCCGTTATATTCACTCTCGACGGCCGAGCTGGTAACTCAAGTTAGGGCAATTAAGAACATGGGCTGCACCTCGGCTTCACTGGGTTGGGATGATGGCCCATGAGACTTAAGCGAAAGCTTCGGCCTCTTGGGCCCGAAATCAGAGGGCAAAGCGTGAGGCTGGTTTCACATAGCAGCGACAACCTCTGGCTCTCAATAGTGGAGGGATAACAGGTTGCTGCACTATCAGTCCATTGTGGCCTGGTGACCCCAATCTGCTTACACCATCATTTTTTATTTAAAGCAATTAAGTAAGTGATACTCATCCAGCGCAAAATATAAAACATATTTGAGGTGTTAATGTCGATTTTAAATATATGACATAGTTTTTATATTTACCAATCTTTTCTTTATTTATCCGTATTGATTATCCCTCAATAATAATTAATGAAGAGAGAGAATAAGGAAATTAAAGAAGATGACTAAAGTGTTTTAAAACAATATATATAATATATTAATTAACCTAACTAACTTCTTTATCGGGAGTATTATTGAAACCATACATATATAGTGTCAAGAATACATCATAAGGTTCACAAAAATTAAAGAATCTTCCGGTGCTAAATTGAAATTAAATTTATGTTCAATCTTGACATCAAACTGTCATTGATTTCTCCTTATTGCTATGCAATCCTTAGATGGTGAGTATATTATTTTCTCACCCTTAGCTTCATGAATCCATTGTTCCAATACTTGTGCCGCCCTAGCTGATTATATTAATTACCTGAAAATAAAGGAGAAAAGCAGAAATATGTAGTTTTCTCATCCATAAATAGCCCACCTTGTCGTTTTATGTCTTCTTAAAATTATTTATAAATTTACAAATTTAGACTTGATCTTAAGTTTCATATCCCATCGTTATTCACATACATTCAACCCTTGCGTTGAATCAATGTTTACCCCTACATTTCTTCTCTTTGATCGCTTGAGATAGTAAAGCTAACTCACTCTCCCATGATTTGTGTCATATATTATTTGTTATGCTTGGTCAATTTTAGAAAGTTCATCACATTAGTCGACATATAATTGGTTTTTCTTATTCCTACTTGCTCAAACATCCATTATCACTAGAGATTTTTTTTTTTTTTTTTTTTTTTTTTTCTTTTCCTTACTAAATCCTTATATACAATGAGCATGGATGTTAGGTTTTTAATAAATAATGTAAGATTGTACATTGGCTTAAGTATAATATATGAATTTAGAGTTATATGCTTTAAAGTTTATTTAAAGACTTACATATTAATATATCTTTAAACAGGCTTCAGGCATTGTAAGACCTTGACCTAAAACAAAAGCCTACATATAGGCCCAGACTTTAAATTTATGTTGTAGGCCTAAGCTTATTTAAGTAAAACTTAGCCTAGGCTACTTCCAACTCTAAACTTCCTTCCCAGCTATATATTATCTAAACCATTCATTCAAATACAACACGACATGTACTAATAAATTATATATAATCTTTTAAACTTTTTTTGTATGTGCATATAACCCCTTAAATTTTAGTATAGAGGCATTATATACAGACACGTAAGAATTTAGAAAAATTCATTATAAAATTTTAAAGGATAGAAAGGTTATTTATCTTGCATTCAAAGAAAGTTGACAATTCATTTTCTTTTAATTTTAGTTTGTGTCATGATTACTATAGAATAAAATATTTGAAGTTTTATAAAACAATAATAAATTTTGAATTCAAAATGTATATAAACATTCCAATGATTTTTAAATATTTAGGGATCATATCTTTTAAGATTCAAACTTAAATTTACATATAAAACTATCAAGTTGAAATTTTGAACAATTAATTCAAAGTAATTAAAAACTAGAATAATGGCCCAATTCATTATCAGCTCTAATTCTACTCACAAATTCCCAATAACCTTAGCTAGCAAATAAATTATTTATTTATATATTATGGTCAAGGGGAATATATGGTTTGGTATATGCTCTTTTATGATCTTAGGACTGTACCAAATATGAGAATTGGATAATTTTGTGACGTTTGATTATAGAACTATAAATCATGCTTCAACTTAATCTCTTTCTCTTTTTTTTTCTTTTTCTTTTTTTTGGATGCTCCAAGCTAATTTATTTATTGTATTATGTGGCCCTATAGGAAGGCAAGTACAAAACAAGCTTATATTCTTGAAGTTTGTTTTCAATGGTGAGGCGATTCGAGAAAAATTCTGAATAAACTAACGGTAGTAACTAGCAAGACCCAGACAATTGCTTGTCTCAGCTATAGTCTCTGGCCTTTTCCAGTTTAGTACTACTTCTAATTTACTAGGATCCACAGAAACCCCATCTTACCAGATAACATGGCCAAGAAATTTAACATTTGAAAGCCAAAACTCACACTTGCTTAACTTAGCATAGGTTGCTTTTCTCTCAAGATGTTTAACACAGTACTCAAGTGATTCTCATGCTCTTCTTGACTCCTCGAGTAGATCAAAATCTCATCAATAAAGACTACCATAAACTTGTCCAGATATTGAAGAAAAATTTGGTTCATGTACTCCATGAATACAACAAGTGCATTGGTCAAATCAAATGGCATTACCAGAAATTCATAATGCCCGTATCCGGTTTTGAAAAGGTACAAAGTAATATACTTTCAAATCATCCCCGCTTTGATGTAATATGTCAATTGTTGACTCCTAACTGATGCAGAGTATGATGGTTTTGTAATCTACCTTTGTGCTTATATATATATTATATATATATACTCCCTACTATGCATCATCACCAAGCCATAAGAGGTATTGGAGAATAGATTAGTGGTAACAAATTTAGTTTGTTTGTTAGTTTACTTACTTTAGTTAAGTAACAAAATTAGCTTGTACAAAGATAGTTAGTTGAATAAGTTTGTTAGTTAATTCGATATAAAGACAAGTGTACCTATTGAGATGATATGAAAATAAGATTCATAATTTTCATTTCTCTTCTTCCTAAACAATAAGAGGCACTAAAGCAAAACGGAACCAAGCCCAAAGCGGCACTATAGCAAAACGGAATGGAAGGACTTACACCAAGATAGCTTGGGGGAAATTCTCTTGAAACTCCCTTTGAAATCTTTGCTGCGTTGTAAAAGCTTGAAAAAATCCACCCTTGCGCTAATTACCTGCCATAGTCTCATTAAGAAACACTTTGAGCCCTCTAAAAGTCAACCAGGCCTGCTAGTCTTTCATTTACCGACACTAACAAGTTTTTCTGCAACATTTCTTTCTAATGCGGAGTTTCTTACAATATCGATATCTGATGACGTTGCTTAGCCTGTCATTAATCTAGAGCTTCCGCCGCCCTCAGACAAAATTCTGAGTGAAATCATACCTTATGGTCCTTGCAATGGTATTTTTTTTTTGTCTCAACCATGCTTACAATGACATCATAGATGAGTTACACTTGTGGATTGACGCATTTCAAAGTCATGAGAGGGTGATGGGCCCCAAAGTTAACAATATCCAAAAGCGAAGTGAGCACTTAAGCAATTACAATTAGTATCAGAGCCAAGCTCAGGTTAGGCAATTAAAATTTGTATCAGAGCTAGGCGTTTTAAAGCTATGGGGAAGCGAGTGCTTAGGCAATTACCATTGGTATCAAAGTCAGGCTCGTGTTAGGCAATTACCATTGGTATCAAAGCCAGGCTCGTGTTAGGAAATTACAATTGGTATCAGAGTCAGGCTTGAATTGATGTAAGTTAACAAAGATGCCTTATACCTCCCCTCTTGACGCGTTTTAAAGTCGTGAGGGAAGTGAGTGCTTAGGCAATTACAATTGATATCAGAGCAAGACTCGGGTCAATGTGGGTTGACAAAGATGCGTTATACCTCCCCTCTTGATGCATTTTAAAACCGAGAGGGGAACGAGCATTTAGGTAATTACAATTGGTATCAGAAACAGGCGTTTTAAAGCCATAAGGGAAGCTAGTGTTTAGTCAATTACAATTGGTATCAGAGTCAAGGTCGGTTTAGGCAATTACAATTGGTATCAGAGCCATGTCGATGTGGGTTGACAAAGATACCTTATACCTCCCCTCTTGACGCGTTTTAAAGCCGTGAGGGAAGCGAGTGCGTAGGTTGTATATGTATGTATTAAACTGTTTTGGTATTTGTTGTGCCCATTGAGGGCTTTATTTGGAATTATATATTTGACCAAAATTTTATTTGATAGGATGAGAAACTTTACAAGCATGCTTGTTGTATATTAGAACTCATGGTTATGTACTTTGGAAATTTTTTAAGCATGCTTATGTGTTATGATGAGAATATTATTTATTTTATTATGATGGTTTATCATTGATGCATATGAATGGTGGTACATTTGGGACGGGTTAGAGTAAGGAGAAATTTTTATGATGAGATTTCTTTATGCCATCACTCGATGCACAGTGTATGGTACTTGTCAAGGCCCCTTCTTCCATGTCTTCTTTTGGCCGGGATTGCATTAGAGTTGTGGGACATGTGACACCTCCTTAGTTGTGTTTAAGGAGGGGAGCCATAGTCCAGGCTTAAGCTCTATACCTTTGGCCGAATATATCTCAAGAACTGGTGAGCTTGGGACAGTCCAATTAAATGGATGAGTTTTTATTGGACTATGTGTTAGTCTATGGTTCCAGTCAGCGGTTAAGTATGGATGGTGACATAAGGGAGACATATTGCATACTATATATTTGTACGGCATATTATATGATATTTCTTGTGAAAGATGTTTGGGAAAAAAATGAAATGATGTTCTATAGTTTTGGAACCCTTTTTGGGAAGAGATTTTGTTAATCAAATCGAGAACTAGTTTATGAAAGGTTTTATGTTGATAATATTAATAAATTATTGTGAGCTGAACTTGATTTTTGAACTATATGTTCTCAATCTTTGTTTGTAGGTATATTTTTGAATAACCAATGGTTATTGAGATTCTTGGATCTTATAATTTTTTTTTTTAGGATATTATTTTAATAGGGATCAAGGGAAGACACCTATAGAGTGAGTTTTGAAGGCTCTTTAGTACTCCTAGAGTTCATGTTATGTCATTTATATTTGTCACGACCATAATACTTTCACATTTTATCAACTCTGAAATGTTTTAGAAATTTATTTTGACACTAAATAGTTTGTAAATATTTTGGAAAATTAATTCGGCCCTATAAAAAGGAGTTTTTGCTCATTGACAATATTTCAAATACTTTGGTTAAGTATTTGGTTATTGAAAATTGGGATGTTACATTTTGGTATCGAGCTAAACGTTCCAAAGTTTATTTTTTTATTTTTTTTTTTTTTCCAATTGTTTAAAAAAAATTATGATCTTTGCAAATTAAATACCATAACATGGACTCTTCCCTTGTTAGTCTCGGTTTCTATTCTATTCTTCAATGGCGAGGAGGAGGGCCAAAATATATATATATATATATATAGTAGTTAGATGCTTGGTCAATAGCACTGTGTGATCTTTGTAATGGACTCCACTTAGAAGGATAAAACTTTATTGTTGTTGTTATTGCTGTTACTACCGCAGTACTGCTTGAATTAAAAAAATTATAATGTTATATAAAAATTTGAAATGAATGGTAATTTTGAATGATATGGTATAAAAAAATTAATATTAACTTGTGTCAAATCATGTTGACCGATAGTTATACTAATTCGAGGAAGTAAGAACTACAATTATTTTTTAAAAAGGCTAGAAGTGTGAGGAGTAGGAGAAAATTTTGGAGAACATATCAAGGGTAGGAAGTCCAGGTTACAAAAGAAAAAGGGGTTAAGTAGTGTGGACACATATCAGTCATAATCTCATACGGACACCTGCGCATTTGATGATAGGTTTTGAGGTTATAAGATTAAGTATGACTGTGAATGACTTCTTATTGGATTTAAATATGAACTACATGACTATTGATAGTTATTTTACGTGCTCTTGCACCTAAAATTGTTTTATAGGGATTGTGATGGATTATTTGACTCTTAGCTTGAGTTTTTGAATTTTGTTGAATTACCACAAGGATCTTTCATTAATGGAAATTGAAATTTTTTTTTTTGAAATTACAATTGGTATTAAAGCCAGGCGTTTTCAAGTCATGAGGTAAGCGCTTAGGCAATTACTAGAATTTGGCATCAAAAAATGCCTAAGCGCTTAGGGTTAGGCAAGTTTATGTAATTTGGCCATCGGGCTTGGTTAGGAAATTACAATTGGGCTTGGGTCAATGTAGATTGACAAAGATGCCTTATACCTCCCTGCTTGACGTGTTTTAAAGCCGTAAGGGAAGCAAGCGCTGAGGCAATTACAATTGGTATCAAAACCGGGTTCGGTGATGTGGGTTGATATGTCAGTGAGGATGCTAAGCTCAAAGGTGGATAGAGTGTTATGTCTTACATCGGTTAGGGAGGGGAACGAAAGATCCCTTATAAGGATTTGGATTCCTAGAACATGTCATACACGGCTATTGTTACCAATTCGTGGAGAATGATCGATACTACGGAGTTTGCTTATAGCTTAGTTTTTCCAGAATTTCAGTCATATCTAAACGGAATATATCATTGGTTGATCCTTGGTTTATCTGATAATGTTTCAGGCTTATAGATATGGGGTAAGTATTTTTCCCTTATTTTGTTAGAGGGGTAGTGAGCTGGTTTATTTGATAATGTTTCAGGCTTATAGATATGGGTAAGTTTTTTTTCCTTATCTATGGTAGAGAAGCAGTAAGATTAAGGAGAATTAATGAAGGAGATAGAAGGGAAGGAAAGGTTTGATCTAAGTATAAATCAGGACAAAGTCAGAACCAAATTGCTGACTTTGTTCCATTCTCCTCAATTCAAACATACGTTGAACTAGACCTGACTTGATCTGGGCTTTTTGAAATTGATTTTGTATACAATTTGTCATGTTCTTATATTTAACATTTAGTTCCTTTAAAAATAGTTGAAATTCAAAGCCTTGATTGAACTCATAATCAGGTATAGTTTGATTTAGCTTACCATTAATGTAGTGTCAGCATGTTATATTTTGTCTGATAAACTTTCTCAACTCGTATGTGTTTATCTTAATGTTTGATGTATCAATGATGTTTTCCTATCTTGACTATATATTATACCTTCCCTCCCTAATTAGGAAAGGGTGAGTTTATTTCTGTTTTTAAAAACAATCTTTTTTTTTCCCTTGAAAAAAATAATAAATTTTTTTTGGAAAACTATCTACTACTGTAGTAATTTTTTTTTCTTTTTTTTGTGTTAGTGAAAAATGAGATTGGTTTTTAAATAGTGCATTACATTTAATTAATTTTAATACAAAACTAAAGAAATAATATATATATATATATAATATATATATATATAATTGAATCAATTTACTCTAGAATCCTCCCAAAGCGATTTTTAAAATTAAATGTTTTTTTTGCTGGTAGTTAAAAATGAGATTGGTTTTTATCGAAGAGTGCATTATAATTAATTTTAATACACAGAACTACAGAAGAGAGTAAAATTAAAAAAATCTCTTAATGATCCAAACGGACGTACAAATTGAATGAGGATCAGTTAGTTGAGAAGATCTATGTGTGAAGAATATTTGGGTAAAATTAAATGTTTAGTTAGTTAGTTAGTTAAGAACCTAGCTTATATAAAAACGGTTTAAAGTGTTAGGATGGTTAGATCATTAGAAAGAACATAATTTAAGTTTCTTTCTAGAGAGGGGGAAATATGCGGTTTTCTTAGGCCAAGATTGTTGAAGTCTCAACATGTTCTACTAAACGCAATCTCAGGTACACGACGTCGTTGCATTGCATCCCTGAGTTTCTTGAATTATCAGCGTCCCCTATCTCGACTTTCTCGCCGCCTTCTTGATTCAGTCTTGAGTGTACCCGCCGTCGAGCAAGCTGTTGCACCCACTGTTGAAGCCAACTTCAAGGATTGGACGGAGCTTCATCATCGTTGGTTGCCGGAGCACCCTGTTCGTCGTCCATTAATTTCTGAGCACAAGATTCTTGACTCCTCAATCTTGCGTCTACCTCAAGCCCTGTGATCTCTTCTTCTTAATTTCCCTAGTCGTCATCACCATCGGACGCCGTCCATCGGAGTATTCTTCAACTTCGTGAGGTCACTGCCGCTGCAGTTTGAAGCTATCCGTTTCATCGATCGGATGCAATCTGCTTCTAAGTTTTGTGAGTAAAATTTATGGTGAATCATTATCTCATCATCACTTCGTTTGGATTCCAAGGCCATCATTTGTGTTGATTTTTTTCCTGAATTAATGGCAAGATATATGGTGCACGTGGTAATTCAATGTCGATGGATTTTCATCCAAAGTTCCTCTGATGTACTCCCTCCGATCCTAATTATAAAACAGTTGGTTTTGGTTAGACAACATTTTAATTTTTATTAAGTTCTTCCTAAAATACCCTATTTTATTTTTTCAAGTGTGTTTGGTTTTTGGTGAGTATATTTATGTGGATGTGTAGACTTTTCCAATGAAACTTTTAAATTGTTAGATTTTAATTTATATATCAGTCAACTAACATTAATTTACCAATATATATAGAGTCACACACATATATACCTACACACATATATATATATGTATGTGTGTGTGTTAATATATATGAGTGTAGATATATAACACACACACTCAATGTGTGGGTGTGTGTTTATATGTGTGTGTATATGTTAATATATAAGTGTGTGTATAACACACACACACTACATGAGTGTGTGGGTGTGTGTTTATATGTGTGTAGATATATATGTACACACACAAACACAAACACACACACGCGCATATATATATATATATATATATATATATAGTAAGACTATTATTTGAATTAGAAAATGTGTGGAAATAAAAATTTTAAATGGGAGAGGTATGTGGTAGAGATTATTAATTCATTTTTACTTATGTCATTTTAAATTTAAATAAGGGCATTTTAGACAAATGAGTAAAATTAACTAACTTAGCTCCTCTCCTTAATCTCCTCAAAATCGGTTAAATATGTCCCATAATTAGGACCGGAGGGAGTATTGAGAAGGAATAAGCAATATGAATCAGTTTAAGTTCAGTTCAGTTCTGCACATCCCAGTGAATGTGTGTGTTTGAGAGCATGAAATAAATGCTATGCACTTCAATCTTCATGAACAACAGCGTTCACCATTGGCGTCTCTCTGTATTGGTGTTTCCTAGAAATATGTACATGCCTCTTCCGGAGGCTGCAGAGAAAGAGCGCAACAAGAGAGGCTTTGAACCACAATGGTCATCATTAACATATTGGTGTTTTTATATGCTTTTTGGGTGATCTAAAAATCCGCAGCTTCAACTTAGCAATATAACCAAGTGGTTTGGTTCTAGAGCTTACATCATCTTTGCTGCATCCACATATTCTACCATCTCGACTAGGTGATTACATGAACTACTAATAGCATGTTTGAGCATCCAAACGGGCACGACTAAATAAACTATGCCTGGAGTTATTCGAAAGTCCCACATCGCCTCGATTGAGGGAAAAACTAATGTATATATGATCCGTGATAGGCTCCCTCGATTGCCGAGCTGGGTCACTACAGCTTGTAACTCAAGTGAGGGCATTAAGATGATGGGCTACAGCTTGGGCATCACCGGGTTGGGCTGATTGATGCATTATGTTGGCTTGCCCACTCCAAGTGGAAAGTTGGTCCATGAATCTGGGGCGAAAGCTTTGGGTCTCTTGGGTCCTAAATGGGAGGGCAAAGCGTGAGGCTGGATTCACAGAGCAGCGAAAACCTCTAGCTCTCAACGGTGGAGGGATAACAGGCCGCTGCACTCTCAGCCCACATTGGCCTGGTGACCCTATCTGCCTACACCATCATTTTCTATTTTGTTTTTTTTTTTTTTCATGATTTTTGGCGTTAAAATCTATATATATTCACAAAAATTTAAGTTTAATTTTGACATCAAACTGCCATTGATTTATTCTAGTTGCCAGTAATTGAAATTCTGGAACTCTATCCAATCCTTAGATGGTGAGTATCCATGATTCCATTATTCTAGTGTCCGTATCTTGATGAATAGAGATATACTAGTATTTTAAAATTAATAAACTAAATCAAAAGCTTGTACAAAGTTAGGAAACTAAACTTATATATTTAAGGGAAAATTGCATTGAGGTCCAAGCTACAAAAAATAGTACTAAAAGGTTCCTCAAAATCTCCAATTTGTAGGTAAGTTTTGTAAAACTTATGGGTAATATAATCAAAATGTCAAAAACTCTCAATTACCCTTAGTGTTAGTTTTCTCACCTGTCAATACAAGCATATAGATTTGTCAATAGCCGTACATGAACTTGTTAATAGAAAAAATCATTGACAAGTTCATAAGCGGCCATTCGACAGTGAGATACCGACACTAAGGGTATTTGTGTCTTTTGACATTTTGATTATATTATCAAAAAGTCTCATGAAACTTACACTGGAGATTTCAAGGGATCTTTTAGTAGTATTTTTCCTAGTTTGGGACCTTAGTGCAATTTTCCATATTCTTAACTTATACATATATATATGAGTTTATCGTTTATCATGTCACTTGACATATGTCGAGTCACTCCAAAATACGTTGTTTTGGGAGTTAGAGGTATTAATGAAGGGTGTTTTGGAAAAATTAACACCCTTCATTAATTCCTAACTCTCAAAACAACGTAGTTTTTGGAGTTAGGAAAATTAATGAAGGCTCTTTTGGTAAAATTTATATAATAAATATAAAAATAAAAATTCCAAAACACCTTTCATTAATTCTCCTAATTCCCAAAACAACGTAGTTTTGGGGTCACTTGACATAGCCTTAGCCTTATGTCAAGTGACGTGACAAACGATAAATCTTATATGTATATATATTAGTTCATGAGGAAGGATTTATATATTAAACAAATAAATATAATTCTGAAAATCTAATTGAATAATCATATTTCTATTTTTTTCCCTAATCCTTATGCCATCTTTGATACGTGGCACTTAATTTCCATGGATTGAAATTGGGTGTGAAAGTGGGATTAGGCATGAGATTGGACTTTAACATTATGTTTGGCATGAAGTAATATTTGGAAGGAGTGCTTGAATTAATTTAATTTTATAATAAGTCATCAATTATAAAAAGATTATAGGGCCCTTATAATAAATTTACAAAAGTATGATAACAAAAGCCTTCTTGGGAGATGGCTTCTTTCTTCCAAGATTCTTCATTCTTTTGATAAAACGCTTTAAACTAATATATTAGAAAAAAACCCTAATTTTATTCATAGAAGTAAGAGAGAGCAACCACGTTTTGTGCTGGGTCTGGTGCTTTACAGTTTTTTGATATGTAGCACCACACATTTCAAGCAACCTAGCCTCTAATGAAAGCTGCTATTTAGAGCGAGCAAGCATGATCGATCCTTCTGTAATGAGTAGTTTCAATTGTGGCAATAAATAAGAGTGAGAGAGAAGAGACTGTTATCACCTAGAAGAACTTTGTTGCTCTTTTTAATGAGGATTACGATAATGATAAGTAAATCTTTATCAATCTATATCATGTAAGTGTTTGATTGATTTGGTTGATGGTTAGTATGGAGAGGGCGATCGGCAATATTGATGGATATCGTATGTGTAAGCAAAAGGAGTAGACCCAAAACCTGAATTATCTCATTAAATGAAAAATGAAATACATACAATGTTTATATATTGATCAGTCTTAGGTCCCTACTTATGTCCTATGGGCTTTTAAAAGGAATTAAGGCCCATACTATATTTATACACTATTTTCTACACTCCCCCTCAAATTAGGGGCAGGAAATACATTTACTGTGCCTAATTTGCTAAGCAACCTACTGTGAGCCTCCTTGCCCAAGGCTTTAGTAAATATATCAGCTTCTTGATTCTGCGAACTAACATGTTGTAATTCAATCAGACCTCCTTGAAGTTTCTCTCTGACAAAGTGGAGATCTATCTCGATGTGTTTAGTTCGTTCATGAAATACCGGATTTGAGGCAATATGAATTGCTGCCTTACTATCACAATACACACTAACTTGGACTGTTTGGAATTGACAAGTGTTTGATCATTCCAGTGGCCCAAACCACTCTCGCAACTCGACCCTAAAGCACGATATTCCGCTTCGGCCGACGATCGTGACACAGTCTCTTGCTTCTTACTCTTCCATTTGATAAGAGAGTCTCCAAGCTTGAGCAAGTAACCTGTGACTGATCGCCTTGTGGTCCCACAAGCTCCCCAGTCTGCATCACTGAAACATGACAAATTGAGATCTTGGTTTGAACTCAGAAGCACGCCAACACCAACACTTTGTTTCAGATATCTAACAATGCTTCGTGCGGTTGCCATATGTGCCTTGGTAGGAGTTTGCATAAATTGGCTCACAACCTCGCACGGGGAAAAGAAATATCGGGACGAGTGTTGGTAAGATAAATTAGCCTCCCAACCAACCTTCACGTAACATTCGGGATTGCTTAATAAATCTTCTTTTCGATCTCGCCATTCTTCATAAGCCAAAAGCTTTAAACCGGGTTTCATTGGTGCGATAATGGTTTGCACCCACTCATTCCCATGTCAGAGAGCAAATCCAAAACATATTTACGTTGTGAAAGAATAATCCCCTTATGAGATCGAGCTACTTCTATTCCCAAGAAGTACTTCATCTCTCCCAAATCTTTAATTCTAAATTGCTTGTGGAGAAACTCCTTCACTTCATTAATTCTACTCTCCGAACTACTGTGATGATCAAATCATCTACATAGACAAGGATTAACACGCAACCATCATCACATTTTTTAATGAACAACGAATAGTCATGTTTACTTTCTTGAAATCCACCAGTTAACAAAGCAAGTAGTTAGTTTATAATTCCATTGGCGAAGCTTGCTTAAGTCCATACAAGGATTTCTTAAGCTTACATACCATGCCCTTTTCTGCCTTTTCAAATCCCTGTGGTACATACATATATACTTCCTCATCTAAATCTCCCTGCAAGAAAGCATTATGTACATCCATTTGATATAAATTCCATCCAAATACAGTAGCCATCTTGAGAACAATTCGAACAGTAATCATCTTGATCACAGGAGAAAATGTTTCATGAAAGTCTACACCTTGTTGTTGTGTATAACCTTTCGCTACTAGCCTAGCTTTATACTTATCAACGGATCCATCTGAATTATATTTGATCTTATAAACCCATTTACATCCTATTGCCCTCTTTCCCTTGGGAAGATGCATAATATCCCATGTGTTATTGGCCTCTAAAGCACCTATCTCTAATTTCATGGCCTTGACCCACCTACTGTCCTTAATGGCTTCATTATAAGAAGTAGGTTCTACACTGGAATCTATTGAACATAGAAAACATAAATGGGATGGGGAAACAGTTTCATAAGACATGTAATCTTCAATAGGATATGCACAATGACCTCTAGACCCTTTATTTAATTGAGGTACAGATTTACTTGTTTCACCTTGTGGAATCAAATTGCATACATAATCTTGAGACCAAATAGGTGGTCTTCTTTCTCTTCTAGGCCTTCTTGGACTTGTTTCGGTTCAGATTGAGCTCGATTCATTATGATGATCAATTTGATTCTCTGGTGGGTTGTCATGTGTTGCAGCATCATGTTCTGGTTGGTTCTCTTGTGCTATATTACCATTAGAACACTCATCCTGGTGCTGCCTTTGTACTGAATCAAACCAGAATATGTCACCTGCAGTACCCTCACATGCTCCCCTTGCCGAGAGCCCTTTCTTCTATGAAGGGAAACCTGTTCTCAATAAATCTAACATGCCTACTCACAAATATTTCCTTAGTTTTGATATTGCAAAGCACAAACCCTTTTTGATTACTTGGGTAACCCAGAAAAACACAAGCAACAGATCTTGATTGCAATTTGTCAGTATTATTCAGATTTGTTGCATATGCAAGACAACCAAAGACTTTAAGGTGTGAATAATCAGCCAAAGTTCCATAAACAAGTTCATATGGTGTCTTAAACCCTAAAATTCTAGAAGGAATCTGTTAATTATATAAATGCTTGACTTTTACACACTCTCCCCAATATCTAATTGGTACTTGGGATTGAATCAATAAGCTACGTGAAACTTGCATTAAGGTTACGTGTTTCCTTTCAACTATACCATTTTGCTCGGTGTATATGCACATGATGTTTCATGATGAATTCCCTTTCTTAAGAAAAAATCTCTCAACATATGGTTGACAAATTCCAAACCATTGTCACTACGAACCTTTCTAATATTAATAGAAAATTGATTTTCCACATATGCAATAAAGTTTTGAACATGTCCAGCAGTCTCAGATTTTCGTTTCATTAGGAATAACCACGTTGCACGAGAAAAATCATCAACTATCGTAAGAAAGTATTGAAAACCAGAATGCGTAGGGGTCCGATATGGTCCCCATACATCCATATGTAGAAGTTCAAAAATCCTTTTTGTTTTGATGCAACTAGGGGCAAATGGAAGCTTTGTTTGTTTTGATTGAAAGCAAACATCACAACTTTTATTGAGTGTAACAGTTTTGTCATTCATCAAGTACAAATGCCTCAGTATAGAAATAGGGGCATGACCAAGTCTATTATGTAACAAAGATACATCAACATCAACATGTTTACTTTCTTTGGGACAAACATTAGCCACATTCACTATATCATTTTGGTTACATTGCAGAATGTACAATCCTTCAATCGGCTTACCAGTCCCCCGGTTTGCCACCACAGAAGGCCCTGTATCAAACAACGGTTAGGAAAGAAAGCTACCATACATCTTTGTTCCTTAGTTAATTTTGATACGAGAGATTAAGTTAAACTTAAGCATGGGAGCATATAAAACATCATACAAAGTTATGCCATTAGAAAATCTAACAGTTCCTATATGGGTTATGTGCACTCTATCTCCATTAGGAATCTTAACAGTTCTAAGTGGCCCTGAATATACTTTATAGTTGTCTAATAAGGATAAATCACCAACTAAATGTGTGGTTGCCCTTTGAGAATCAATAACCCAAGTTACATGTGCATTTTTATGAAAAGGGGGATTGATCAAACTGCTAGGTTAGAGCATGCATATTTTCTTCCGGTTCCTTCTTCAAAAGATCAAGCAATCTATCATATTGCTCATGTGTAAGGGATGGCGAGATCATGGTTGAAGAATGCATAGCCTTTTCTCGTATCTTTAAATCTCTCAACTCCTTTGGTTGACCTCTTGAACTTGCCTCCCTTTCGGTCCTTTGAAGTCAGGAGGATACCCTATGAGTTGGTAACAATTGTCTCGGATGTGTCCCCTCTTGTTGCAATAAGAGCAATTCAAGGGTGAGTTACTTTTTCCTCTGACTCCGCCTCCTCTCCCTCTCCCCCTGGCTACCATGGCTACACCTTCGGTAGGGTTTACTCCCCCGACAAGAGCCCTTTGAGCCTCATCTTCTGCAACCATTGCAAAGGCTTGATTCACGGTGGGGAGAGGAGACATGAGCAAAATCGACTTCTAGCCATGTGATAGGTTTCGTTCAAACCGGTCAAGAATTGGAGCAGCTCTGTTCTTTGCACCAAATTCCTCCGAATCTTTGATGCTTCACATTTGCAACAATTGCAAGTCGCACCAATGACCACAAGAGAAGATTGTTCTTCCCATAATTCCTTCAGTTTTGTGTAATACGTAGCCACAGACAATTCCCCTTGTTGCAGGGAATTAATCTCACGGTGGATAGAAAAAATTCGAGACCCTGTGACTTTGTCAAACCTCTCTTTGAGGTCAATCCATACCATATGTGCATCACTGAGATACACCATACCATTCGCCAGCTCCCGGGACAAAGAATTCAGAATCCAAGATAATACAACAGCATTACAACGTTCCCACTGACCCCCCAAATCAGCACCAAATTTCTGTTTTGGACAGGAACCATCAACGAATCCAAGTTTTTGTTTCCCAAGAAGAGCAATCCTCATGGCTTTGCTCCAAACAGAATAGTTATCATTTCCAGTGAGAGTAAGAGGAATAATCGTGGTACCTTGAGTGTCGGATGGGTGTAGATACAAAGGATGTGCAAAATCGATGGCAACCGCAGTCGCCGGAGAGGATGTGCTGTCCTTTGGATCTGCCATGGTGACGAGTGGGGTCAACACTGAGTATTTCAACTAGAGGGTTCTGATTTGCACAGTCAGAGCGTGTGTGGCAAGGAGAGAGGTCCGAATCCTTCAATCTTGACTGAGGCCGAGGCAACCTTAATGAGTTCAGGGTCCAGAGTCCTTCAATCGGAGCAGTAACGTTCAGCCTTGACGCTCACGGTCTGGACTCTCACAGCCGTCTTCCTTCGATCTCAGCTAGGGAAGTCGATCGTTGTAGCAGTCACAGCCGGCGTCCTTCGAGCTCAGCTATGGAAGGTCGCCAATCTTGAACGAGTTGGAGGAGGAAAAACGTCGATCTCGATAATCTGGAACGATTTCGAGTCGACCTGGAAGTCCTCACAGTCCAACGTCCGTCGACCTCAGCAGGCGGAAGCGGAGTCGATCAGCGATGTCGACTTGGGCTCTCTCACGGTCCAGAGTCCTTCGAGCGATTGGTCACCGTCGATCGGAGGCGAGGCAGACAATAGAGCAACCGCCGGCGTCGATCGGAGCCAAGGGAGAGAGAGGACGTGGCCGTGGGTCTTGGAAGCGCGATGGGGAAGGTCTGGCGTTCTTGCGATGGGGAAGGTCTGGCGTTCTTGCGTGGATCTTGGTAATCTACCGGGTCAAAGCAAGCCCAGCTGGTCAAAAGGAGCCCATGTGGACTGGAAAGACACCTGGATCTTGGAAAGCCACCTCAGTCAATGGGTGGGGGTCTGAAAAAAAAGAACCTGATGCTCTGATGCCATGTAAGCAAAAGGAGTAGACCCAAAACCTGAATTATCTCATTAAATGAAAAATGAAATACATACAATGTTTAAATATTGATCAGTCTTAGGTCCCTACTTATGTCCTATGGGCTTTTAAAAGGAATTAAGGCCCATACTATATTTATACACTATTTTCTACAGTATGAGTGATGAGTTTGATCCAAGGAAAAAATTATTATAAATAAGAATATTTTTATCTCTATAATTTGCAATCCAAGGGAGTTGGTTTTGATCCAGTTCCACGTATATATATGTGGTACATTGCCTATCTTAGGTTATTATCAATCCTGTGTATTCTTGCGGGGTGGAGCCAGCATTTAAAATTAGGGGTTGAAAATTACAGAATAGAACCTAGTGGAATCAACATTTGAAATTAGGGAGCAAAAATTATAGAATTTGACCCAAAATTTTAGAAAATTGTGTTTTAGCCCATAAATATTTCAATATTTTCATTTTGATCCCTCCATGAGACTTTTTAATAGAGACTAAAATGAAAATATTGAAATATTGCTAAAACACAATTTCCTAAAATTTTAGGTCAAATTCTATAATTTTAAGGGAGCCCGTAAACCCCCCTAAATCCACCCCTGCGTGTACAATACAATTTGGTCTAATTCCGCCACTGCTTGTACCTAAATATTTACAGGGCCTTGTATGCTATTCTTGTTTCAAAATAAATACATTCTCGAATCATTGTCATGAAGAATCGAAAACCAAACTTGGTTCAGATTAGATCAAACACCGCAACTACAGTACTTTGTTTAAACCAGTACCTCGTGTCTTTTCTACAACTAGAAGGAGACTAAACATATAAAGCTCTCAGTTTATAGGTTGAATGTAGGAACTTGTTCACATGTTTCTGTATGCTTTCTGGGTGATTTAAAAAGCCGCATATTCAACTTAGAGTCTGTAGCTTCTTTGATGCATCCACATATTTTCTACCATCCCGAATCTTGATTACATGAACTGCTGTAATATTCGGAGTTATGCGGAAAGCGGAAGTCCCACATTGCCCAACAACCAACAAAACACTACCTATATAAATAAAATTTGGGCGC
Organism: Acacia acuminata; assembly: GCA_019022655.1. Lineage (NCBI taxonomy): Eukaryota > Viridiplantae > Streptophyta > Magnoliopsida > Fabales > Fabaceae > Acacia > Acacia acuminata. The sequence goes on from JAFJYI010000016.1 coordinate 5,586,021, forward strand.
TCCCGACTTCGACGCTCTCTCTCGGCCTTCTCAACATTAGAGTTTCGGCTTGGCGGCGAGCCTCCTCCTATACCATATCCCCCATATGGAAGTAGATCAGGGCTTGAAGAGCTTGGAGCATGTGGGTTTTAGTTCAGAACAGAGACATATAGCGGCGACCTTGTGTCTCCACCGGCGCCGGCTATCCTCTGGTCTCCGTCCTCACCACCACTCCAGCTGTGGCGTCGCTTTGTCTTCTTTGTGCGGTGGCGGTGGTCCTTTTTCTCTCCCTCTCCAGATCTGTCTTGATGGAGTGGGGTTTACTGTTAGGGCTTCTTCCTCGCCGGCGTTATCCGGCATCCAAGCGGTTTCCGGCAGCAGAGGGGAAGGTCCTCTTCTCAGTTATTTATGTTTTTGGTTTTTAGTGGTAGTGTTTTTTGTTGTGGTTCAGATTCGCGTTTTTGGGGATAGGGTTGTATTGGTCTTTGTTGCTAAATGTTTTACTTCTCACAGGGCTATTGTTAGGATTGTTCGATGGTGGCGAATCCAAATCACTAGTGTTTGCCTTAGTTTGTTCGGTAGGTGTTTGTCAGATTTACTTGATTGGAGGAGAAGAAGTTAGGGACTTCATTTGTTTTCTTTCTGAGGTTGGGTTTTTTCTGATTCTTGCCCCACATCGAGGTAATTGTGTAGCTGATCTATTTGCAGCTTATCCTTATAAGAAGGTGTGCCCTGTTGGGTGGGTTTTGCAACCAACACCTTCTTTCTTGTCATTTCTTACCTCGGATGTCTAGGAAGCCAGTCAGTCTACGAAGCTACTTTTATTCCTACATTTTCGGTGATTTTGGCTTTTAGTTTCTCTTTCATTTGGTTTGTCTTTTTTTATGTGTTTGTATTCTGTTGTTCTTGTTACGGTTTTGCTATTTCGGTTGTAATTGTTCTAGTTTATTTTATTTCAGTTGTAATTATTATGCTTTGATGTATTTTTTAATTTGAGTATTAATATAAGTACGACAAAAAAAAAAAAAAAAAAAAAAAACACTACCTATATAAGGTTATAACTCAAGTGAGGGCATTAAGATGATGGGCTATAGCGTGGGCTTCACCAGATTGGGCATGATTGCATGCATCATGTTGGCCTGCCCATGGGACTTAGGCGAAAGCTTGGGCCTCTGGCCCTAAATGAGAGGGCAAAGTGTGAGGCTGGTTTCACTGAGCAGCGAAAACCTACCCACTATCATTTTTTATTTTTTCGATTTTTTTGGAGTTAAAATGTAAACCAATTAAAATTATGTATACGTCCGTGGCTATATAAGATAATAGCTTAAGTATTTTAAAAAAGGGAAAACCACTTCTCATGTTATAGGAGAAATGTATTCTCATGTCACATATACATACATATATATAATTAGTATTATATATATATGTAGATCCCACCATTTCATGTGTGTAGGAATCTTCTTCTTCTCATGTAACATGAGAAGTTTAAATCCCTTTAAAAAAATATATGGATTAGACTTACAATTCAGGAACACTAGTTAATACCCTATAATTTATGCCCAGGCAATCTTAGATCGTGAGTATACTACTTTCCCACCCTTCATGAATCCATTGTTCCAATAATTGTGCCGCCCTAGCTGATTTATTAATTACCAGAAAATAAAAGGCAAAAGCAAAAATATATAGCTCTCTCATTATCCAGAAACAGCCCAACCTTGCCGTTTTATGTCTTCTTCATATCGTTCATGTAATACCATACAGGAAAACAAACCACATAACGACGTGATCACAGCCCAATCTTGCCGTTTTACCATACAGGAAAACAAACCACATAACGACGTGATCGACTTAAAATTTCACACACACAGACACACTGGGCCTGTTTGGGTTGGCGGTAGGAGCGGTGATTTAGCAAAAAAGTCAGGTTGCAAATAATGATTTATGTTTGGATTGATAGTGGTAGAAATGGCGGGCCCATATCAAAAAAAAGCGAAAGCTTTTGGAAAAAGCTCAATGGTGGAGCTTTTTCCTTAATTGGCTTTTAAGAATTTTTTGACTTAAAGTCTAGTGAACTTAAAGCTCAACCCAAACACTCAATTTCTGACTTTTTTTTCACTGGACTTTTTTTCTAGCTTTTTTTTCGGCTTTAAGTCAGCTTTAAGTTGATTCCAAACAGACCCATTGGACAGTGTCTACATACATGTGATTGGGACATGGCCTGATGACCCTCTCTTAGCTTGACTTTTACATGTTTCAGTATATCTCATCTCTTTGAAGAGAGAATAATTTAACTTCCTGCACTTTCATTATAAAGATTGAATCCTAGATTTAGAGTGATACATATATATATGCAGACAAAAGGCTAATAAAACGTGTAATAGTAACTGTTATGTTGAAACACAGAAAATTGGGTCAGTAATATATATATATATATATATATATATGTAGAAACAAATATAAAGATGCAGACAAGGTTAAGAAAAATATTAAAGGAAAATTATTGTGTGATCCAAGAGAGAAGGAAAAGAGAGGGAGGGTGATGAAAGAAGAGAGAAAGCACACAGCTTTTAGCATGAAAATAAGGGCCATGCAAAGAGAGCCAGGTGCTCACTCTCTTCTGTCACATCCATTAATTCCACTACTTACCACTTCTGAAACTTAACTCTCCTGTTCTAATTAGTTTCTTCTATACATATAGCTAGCCTTAACAAAATATATATATAGATAGAGAGAGAGAGAGAGAGAGAGAGAGATGGAGATGGAGATGGAGAGCTTCATTCTGTGTTTTGAAGGGTTTATTTCGACGTGTATATATAGGGAGTTAGGAGGAGAGGTTGAGGAATATATATTTCATTGAAGCATCCATATAGGATGATGACAACTTAGGCAATTATAACATGATATAAAAAACCCTACTTATTTAATAATTCTCATCCATATATTTAATCTTTTAAACTTTTTTGTGTGTGCATATAACCCGTTAATTAAATTTTTAAGTTATTATGAATAAATTAAAATTATTATATATATATATATATATATAGATAACCCTTTAAACTTTGATTGATTTGTAAATAAATAATGAAGAAATTAAAATTAATTATAGGGGGAATTATATATATAAACGTAAGAATTTAGAAAAATCCATTATAAAATTTTAAAGTATAGAAAGGTTATTTATCTTACATTCAAAGAAAGTTGACAATTCATTTTATTTTATTTTTAGTCTATGCATGATTGCTATAAAATAAAATATTTGAACTTATATAAAACTGTAATAAATTTTGAATTCAAATATATATAAACATTCCAGAGATTTATAAATATTTGGGGATCATATCTATTAAGATTCAAACTTAAGTTTACATATAAAACTATCAAGTTGGAATTTTGAATAGTTATTAATTCAAAGTAATTAAAAACTAGAATAATGACCCAATTCATTATCAGCTCTAATTCTAGCTCCCAAATTCCCAATAACCTTAGATAATAAATAAATAAATTTATTTATTTATTGTGGTCAAGGGGAATATATGAGTTGGTATATGCTCTTTTATGATCTTAGGACTGAAACAGATATGAGAATTGGATAATTTTAGTGACGTTTGACTATAGAACTATGTATCATGCTTCAACTTAATCTCTTTCTCTTTCCCTTTATTGGGTGGATGCTCCAAGCTAATTTATTTATTGTATTATGTAGCCCTATAGGAAGACAAGTACAAAACAAGCTTATATTCTTGAAGGTGATATAGAATTCTAAAAGATGAAAAGCATCTTAATTAATTACTAAAGATTTAAATAATATATATGTTTACACAATGATTTATGTTTAATTATTCCATTTTTCTTTTTACAAATGATTTGGTATTTATAATTAATGTTGAATCCCTACCACCGAAATGTTCTAAAAGCCGGATCTAAGATCAAATTGTAAAGGCTAATAGGTTTCGGTTTTCATCATTCAATTGGTTAAACTAGTGGTCGAACTTATGATGTAATAATTAAATACAAATTTAAAGAAAAAAATATACACTTAAAATATACACACAGATATGAAATAAATTCATAACTTTAATTGTCAATATAATAACACTATAACATATGAACTTTTCAATGAAATCACAACACGCAAACATGCACTCATGCACACGCACACGCATATGTAAGTATGTATGAATAAACATGATATGGAGATATATTAGGCCTTTTAAAGGGTAATTTTTTGTTTTGTTTTGATCGTACCATATTTTAAAAAAAATTTCAGCCTCCCCCCCCCCCCAAAAAAAAAAAAAAAAAAAAAAAAAAAAAAAAAAAAAAAAATCAAGCCCAAAATCTGTTTGGTTTTCTAAAACAATCCCTAATCTGTTTGGCTAATTACAGATTTTGGCTTAATGGTGGCTCAACTCAATCCAACTTCCAACCTAACTCAACCATAAAAAGTTAAAAACAGTTTCTTGTGCAATTCAAAATGCTATCAAATCCAATTGATCATCTTGCTAATTCCTTAATCACTACTTACCGCTCAATATATTGCTTTTAATATATACATTAATTAATCCAAAAATCATGGAATACTTATGTAACATCATCATTAATTAAGTAATAATAATTCATAATGGAAAGGGAATAAAGAAGGATATTATTGTTTAGGTAAGCATTAATCCAAATATAAGAAATAAAAAAATTATCAAAAGAAAAAATTGATTTGTGTGTGTGAAGAAATAAATTAACAAAGCTGATCATGACTTTGTCTGTTAGTATGTTAAAATAAATTATTTAATACTATATCTAACATACTTAAATTTAGGAAGAATCTCAATTAAATCTATTTGAAATACTTAAAATCCAAATTCAAGCCTATACTTTCAATAATTTCCTAATTAGGCCAAGAGATGATTAATTAGGGATTTATGTGCCATACAAATTTACCCCAATATGTTTCAATGTTTATTAACTCCTTTCCTCTCTCATTAATTAAGTGATTAAATTTAATCCCAATAATTGGACGTATAATAATTAGAAATAAAATAAGAGCATGAAATAAATAAATAAAAAGTATAGCTGAACTTTATGGAAGTGACAGAGTCATTATTCAAAATGCCCACACAGAAAAAAGGGATTTTTATTAGTAAAAAAATATGGAAAAAATTGGCTACTAATTTAATTAAAAATATTTTTTGACTTTAAAATTCAAATTAATTTGAATTAATTAAAATAAATCTTGATTGTTTCATTAGATAATGGGAAAAATTAGAAGATGTGGTAGGAAGTTGAAGCTCTCAGACTTTTAATCTTTCAAATGGTACGAGGTGTGGGATAATTAGAGAGATAGTGAGAAGGATAGAGAGAAAGAGAGATTTTTGGTTGAGGAGAGAGTAATGGGGTTAATAAACACTGAAGGGCATTGGGATAAATTTCCAAGGTTCATAAATCCTAATTAATTATCTTGGCTTGATTAGGAATTTGTTGAAAGGGTCTAAATTTAGATTTTAGTATTTCAAATGGATTTAATTGGGTTTCTCGCTTGAATTTATTCATGATTGTATCATAAATAATTAAATTTGAGAAAAATCAATATAGATACATATACTGAATACGATATTTATAAAATATATAGGATAATATCATGGGAATATTTCTTAAATAAAAAAGATATAAGAAAATATGCAACTAAATAAATATAATCGTGTGTATGAATTCAATAAATTTATATGGAAGAAAACAACAAAATTATGTCTTATATATAACATTTAAAGCATAGAGCATGACTTCTCACCAGTCACTAATCAAAGCATAAAGTAAATTGAAATTAAAATTCTAATAACCTAAAACAAATTTAATTTCTATTTCATTCAACTCTTTTTTACTTTCTTCAATCATTTAAAAATCATATTAGCTATATGTGTACGTGGATGTAGGCACTTTTTAGATCTTAACTTCAATTACGCATCTGTTAGATAAGCCAATATATTTAAAATAAATCAAATAATCTATATAAAAATATATATTATCTATAATTTCTAAATAATAGAACGTAACTCATCAAACTAAATCTCGCGCAACAGAGAAAACTCACTTTCAATTTGTAAAGTACATATGCTTTTGTGTCAAAATAATGAACAAAGATGCAAAGCAAGAATCATTTGAACGAAAAAAGTTATAAGGAAAGAACAAACACGTATGAGAATAATTAATTTAATTATGTATGTATTTTATGCTCAAGCAACACTATCTCATTTGTTAAAGAAAATTCCTAATTAAAGCGCTGCTTTTAACTTTTAAACTTTAATTTCAAAGTATTTAACGGTTCATTGGCTCTTAAACCCAAAATGCCTACGCACGAATGAGGGAAGATCCTACTCAGATATTATATTACATTGAAGCTATGCCCTTGTCTAATTGGTTCTTAATATTTTACTAACTACTCCACCACACTCTCTTATCTTTAAAAGACACTCTTTAGTGATCCTTTATGTCCTTTTTTTATAAGAGGATTGTTAAACTCATGGACAACACCCGAACAACTTTATTGAATAGTAATAATGAGTCAGTCAATTACAAGGGCTACACTACTACATATATAGGCCTTGAACCAAACTAAGATAAAGATCAAGAAATCAAGATAATAATCCTAACCTATATTCTAACACCCCCCTCAAGTTGTGGGCTATATACATCACAAGCTCTCAACTTGCATAACAAATACTCATAACAAACCCTTGCTATATGTGCATCATCCCACAAGAAAAGCTCTACAATTATCATATAATGCTGAAGCAACAATTTCACTTACACTGGCAGTTTTATCATTCATTAAAACAACAACAGGAGCTTGAACCAATGTGAGGCATTGGAAACAATAGCCTTTTGGAATCTTTACCAACAGAGTTAGTGTAGATCAAGGTTGTCAAGATCGCGATTTTACTTAAGATCGGAAGGGGTAGCAAGATCGTAAATTGGGGGATCAGACGAGATCGTAAAAATCTTACTTTTTTAATGTTAGTAATAATAAAAAATATACATGCATATAAAATAACATTTAACTCACAACTTAATCTTAAAAGACAATTCAATCTTCAAGTAAAAATATATAGCATTCAAAATATCATTTAATAAGTCCTAAAAGACAATTCAAAGCGTCAACTTGAGCCACAAATACAAAATACCAAATCACCAAAACCAAAACAAAATACTTCAAATCTAATCTATCAATGCATTCAAATGACAGGTCATCATGTAGCATGTCATCTTCCTCTCCATCTTCAAAGGCTTCTTCATCAAAATTTGGTAACTCTAACTCCAAATCATTGCTAGGCTCAACCAAGGCTTCATTTTGAGTTGGCACCAAGTTGTCTACATCTAAGTCTTCAATGTTAGATGAACTTTCATCATTTTCCACAATCCAGTCATCATCAGAAGAAATATCATCAACATTATACTCATTCGCTTTTCTAGCCCCTTCTTCTTGGCCAATCTTGAATTAGCCATCACAAAAACAACATCATTCATAGTTTTTTGTTTCAAGCGATTTCTTCTCTTTGTATGGACCTAAGCAAATATAAAAATAATTAATACAAAATTCATTCTTGAAATGAAATATAATTCATATTTCATATTCATGAAAATTTACTATCTCAAAGGCACTCCAGTTACGCTCACAACCGGAGGCACTACATGTCAAGCTCAAAACACGAATAGCAAATTTTTGGAGCTTCGGATGTTCATCCCCATATGACTCCCACCATTCTGCTGGGAGCTTTGTTGTTAATTGCCATCTTGGCTATTGCTCTACCAAAAAACTTCCTTTGATACTTGAAATCTTCAAGTTGAGTATCAATCTTAGACATTTCTTTTATATCCCCCACCATCCTATCCATACAATCATATAATCCACGTTTCACTTCAATATTAGCCTTAAATGAAGAATTATAATGTAATTGCGGGTTAAGGTAATAGCCTGCAGCATGTAAAGGACTATGAAGTTGCTTGTCCCATCTATCATCAATGACGTCCCATAAAGGCAAATAACTAAAGAATAAAAAAAATTGAATTAGTGTAGAGAACAAAACTACAAATTTAAAATTTAAATCAAACTTGATAATCTACCCTCTCTCTACGTTGTTGAAAGCATGAGCAATTCTCTCTTTAGCCCGATCAATCTCTTCATATATAAAGCCCATGGCTGGCTTCGCATCTGAATCAACCATACGAAGCACCCTGACCAAAGGATAAGCACCTCTCAAACAAGTAACAATATCTTTCCAAAAAGTCTTGTCCAAAACCACATCTTTTATAAGCTTCCCATCCTTTGTCTTTGCAAACCAATTTGAACTTCCACTCTTCAGAGGTGAACATCCGAATCAATGCTCCTTTGTTATCATGGAGGCACCCCAAAGTTAGGTAATGCTAATGCAAAAAAGGGCTTTAAGACCACCTCATTTAGATCGAAGATTCGGCACGCCGGTCTTAAAGGAATGACCGGTGGCAGTTCCGTAAATATAAAGAACTCTTTGGACCGGATCATATTTTCATCGGTCTTAAATATATTATTCAGACCGGACATAAAAACAACCGGTCTTAACAATGTTATGAAAAAAATTCAAATTTCAATTACTTTATAGAGAAATCTCATACAGCCGTACTTATATTTTCTATGGTAAAACATAATAAGGAAAAATTTAAATATAAAAGTCTCAAGGTTTTAAGACCGCACATATGTAATAGGCGGTCTTACAAGTTAAACTTTTAAGATCGGAGATATAATAAGGCCGGTCACAAAAATTTAATAATTTTAAGACCAGGACGTTTATAAGGACATGTCTTAAAGGTTAACTTTTAAAACCGTCTTATAATTTGTCCATTCGTAAAGTTAAATATTTTAATCCGGACTTAAATTGCGGCCAATACCTCGATATTGAAGAAAATTAAAAAATAATTAATTTATTTTAAGACCGGCCTTAAATATGAACGGTCTTGATTTTAATATTAAGACCGGACTTTATATTTTGTTCGGTCTTAAAAATGAGGCGCCAACATAACATTTCTTCGCGCGAAATCTTTTGTTACTCTCACTGAAGAACCTTTGTTCCCATTGTGAAACCCTTCCTGTTGCATTACCTCTCTTCCTCGCCCACGTACGATAGCCTCGTTAGTCTCTCTTTTGCTCGGGCAATCCTCTCTTCTGTCTCGAAAATGAACGGTGAAAATGATTCCATTCGTGTTCGGGAACGCCGATTCTTGGTGTGTGGGTGTGAGTCGAACGAACCCTCTTCATCTCACAATGAGCCTCGTAGCGCCATGCACGCCGTGGTAGAAGAGGCACAAGAATGATGGATGTAACCCTAAGTCGGACTTCCGGGTCAAAAATTTGGAGATTCGTTTGATGAAAAGTTGCAACCTTTCGGTCCTAATAAAAGTAAATATACTAGTTTTGTCGGCTATCTTGCACGCAGCAAGGTTAGCATCTTGATTGATGAGTGGAAAAGTGTGGAGTTCGGCAATGTAAAGCAACCTATTTGGGACACTATCTGGTTTACATGTACTGTCCCTGACTCTGAGAAGTTGAAAGACAAAACATTGTCTTATTGTGCTGATTGGTGGAGGAAGTTTAAGACCTCTCTCGCTAACAAGTATATTTTTGCCGAGGTTCAGCCTGACCAAAAGCCTTGGGACAAGTACACATTTATTGATGAACAAACTTGGCAACAATTTGTTCAGCTGCGGACCACTCCTGAAGCTCTGGTGAGTTTATATTTAGTTTTTTTTTGCCCTTTTGTTTGCTTATTAACCTGTACGGATATGTGAATGTTATTGTGTTCATCTAATCCTCTTAGTTAAATTGTTTGGTGTGTGAATAGAAGTATACATTTCTTGCCTTTGTATATGCAAGTCTGATATGTAAACCCTGAAAAGGTAAAATACTAAGAAGGTAATTAGGGAAATAAAAATGGCATAAGAGTCAAGTCATTATTATAGTCTTAGTTTTGTTATAGTAGGTAGTGGTTAGACATTCTTTGTTAGTTGTTACTATCTAATGAGGACTGTTGATTCATTTGGATGCCTTAAAAAGGATCAAGTTTGTATTATTCGTAAGCATAATTCTCTTTTGTTTCTTAACCTATCTATCTAGCAAGTACAAAACATAGCTCCAATTTCTTCTACAATTCTACATCTTCCTTACATAAAATGTTGAAACTTGATGAAGTGAATATGACTAGTGTTTGAGGTTCATATCAAGCGAAGTTCTCTAATTTCTGTTAGTGAGATGGCTGGAATTCATAATTAATAGTTGTTTTCAATTCTGATTCACAGGAAAGAAGGGAACAAGCACAGGAGATAGGGAGAAAGAATGATTGCCCGCATAGGGCTTCTCGCGGTGGATATGAAAAGGATGAAAAAGAATTGATGGCGGCCAAGTGGAAGAGATTGGAAGATGAAGCAGAATCCAATCCTTCTGCGGTACATGATCCGCCATCTCCAATACGTCGCGAGGAGTTGTGGATGCACATTCGGAAAAAGCCAAGCGGCGCCTACACGAGTGAACAAACTCGTGTAGTTTTGAAAGAATTGTAAGTATCGTTATTGTTATTTTTTAGTAACTAAACATGTTTCATTACTAAGCTTCTTGTTATCGTATCTTACGGGAAGATCTTAAAAAAGAAAGAAGTAGAGGGATCTTTTGTGTCGGACGGGAGGAGTGATGTTCGATCGTTGCGACCGGAAAACCGGATCATGGTGGGCGTGTAAGGGGGATTGGAGGATGGGTAGGCTGAAGGAATACTTTGGTAAATCCAAACGCCATAGACAAAGTATGGTTACCGGGAGGAGATGGAGCAGACGGTGGCCAAATTAAGTGAGGATGCGGCGGCTAAAGAAGCAAGGCATCAATCCGAGATGAGCCATATGAGGGAGGAATTGAATCAGATGAGCCAGATGAGGGAGGAATTGAATCAGATGAGGCTGCTTTTGAGCAATCTTCTAGAGACCAGTGTTCCCTTCACACATTCACTGCGCTGTGCGCGAGCACTAGAGGGAGCTGCATTGTTGGACGTTAGAGCAACCTTGTGACCTATATGTGGAGGATCGTGATAGTCCTGCACGATTAGTTGCAAAAGGGACTATCTAAAACTTATTGGGATCAACTATACACCACCAACAAATGGCTGATAATGAAGTCAAAGTGTCAGTTGAAAAGGTGATCATTGATGCACCTCTCCCTCTCCCAACTGATCAGCTGAAGCTTGTGAGTGATGTCAAGGGAACCTTCATCTCTTGGCCAGTGAAGCTTGTACATGTCTCTACTCCTCCTGAAGCTTCATCCCCTCCTCCTCAAGTTCCATCCCCTCCTCCTTAAGTTCCATCCCCTCGTCAAGCTCCATCCCCTCCTCAAGCTCAATCCCCCTTGCTAAGTTGACTGCCACGGAAAAAATATCCGATATGGTGAAGAGTGGATATTTTAAAGATAAATCGTGGCCTGTCAATGAAGTAGTAGGCGTCCCTAATCCTCTGCCGGTTCAAGTTGACACCATTGATGTTGAGTCCTCTTTGCTTCGTGGAAGTGAGCTTGCGATGCAATTGTTCAAATTTTTATGAAGTAAGTATCTTCTTCTATGAGTACATAATTTAAATGCATCGTTTAGACACACATACATATATACTAATTCCGATCGATGTCATTATTGTAGGTTCTTGCATCAAGAATTGGTTCAAAAGGGCAGGAGCAACGATTTTGGATTCTTGTGCCCTTGTCTATGCAAGTGCAACATCCATGCAGGAGAGACAGGAGTACATATCAAAGAGGTTGTGTGAAGTGAGAAGAAAGGTGTACATGTTTCCATTCTTCCACGGTACATATCACAAAATCGCAATTCACTTAATTCTGCTACATATATCTTGAGTACTTTTCTGCTTTGTGAATTTTCAGCCGCCATTGTGCGAGTTGGTCCTCATGTGCATGGAGGAGCATAAAGTTATCTTCTTATGCTCCACTCACGCGATCCAGTGCCTACGTTGACTTGAGACCATCAACGAGTAAGCATGTCATTTTGATTCTCTTGTTTGAAATCTCTGCTGTGAATTTTCTAGTGAACATTATTGATAAATTTGTGATTTTGATGATAGTGCCATGAGGACCTTCCAAATCGAGGTAAAGAAAAAGCGTGGGTATCAGGCCAAAGAGCCTAAATGGCTCACACCGGAGGTTGGTACAATATTTGTACACTGGCACACTGCCTTGTGAACTTGGTCAGTAAGCTATATATGCTCTTATATATATTTCTTGTTCTTTTTAGACCCGTCGGCAACCACCGACGTCCAACTTATGTGGCCCGTACGTCATGAAACACATGTATGATATTATCACGCAAGGAAGGACTAAATTAACTGAAAAGGTAAATGTATTTGATGTTACATATTATGCATGCAAGTTAATTCAGTTTCTGGGCTTAATGTTACATATGAAATTTGCACGCAAGTTAATTCAGTTTCTGTCTTTGATGTTATAGATGTTTGACTGCCCTGATCCCTTTTCTGATGATGAAGTGCAGCACATACGCAATGTGTTTTGTGAATATCTGTATGACGATCTTAAAGTTAGGACAATAATTAATGTCCTAAATTCATTTGTAAATATATCTGTAGCAACAATAATCTTTTGTAAATTTGTTTATTTTTTGAACAATATTCATTTGTAAATATACATAGGCAATGTAAAATCCAATAAATAAATTTGTTTAATTTTTTGAACAATTTTCTTGTGTCCATTTTGGGTTTTGAATGTATTGGATGGTGGATAAAGCTATTTAGTGTTTGAAATTTGAGAAAAAACTCGACTTTTAGGACCGTATATATTAATTAAAAGTCGGTCTTAAAAGTGTTTAAAAAATAACTTTTAGGACCGTATATTAATTAAAAGTCCGGTCTTAAAAACTAATAAACATCCGGTCCTAAAAGTCTTAGGATTTAAAAAATATGAGACTTTTAGGATTGGACTTTTAGGACCGTATATATTGTAAACATGCGGTCCTAAAAGTCTTAAAAGTTAAAAAATAAGAGACTTTTAGTTTAAAAAATATAGATAGACTTTTAGGACCGTATATTGTAAACATGCGGTCCTAAAAGTCTTATGAGACCGTATATTATTTTGTTGTCCGCTCCTAAAAGTCCTCTTTTTTTTTATGGCTTAACCTTTAGGACCATGTAATTGTTAAATGGTCTTAAAGTCTTCCTTTAAATAGAAATGTTCACTCGCTTTTCGGACAAATCATTAGGGTTCAAGAAAACCGAGGTTCTGGCGTTCTGCTCAAGCTAGGTCCTTCATTGTAGTCGATCTTACCTCTCTTGATTTTGAGCAGCATTATCGGTTTCCCTTTTCTTTGTCTCTTTTCTTTTTGTCTGAAAAAGAAGGAAGATATTGAAAAGGACACTTTGTTTCAAATCAAGGTGAGGTAAGACCGACGACAACGACGGTCCAACCTTGAGAAGAATTGTCATTGTGTTTGTTTTTATTTGAATAAGGTAAAATATGTTTTTTGTTTTGTATGGTCGATCTTTAACTGTATTATTCGCATTTTTTAATGTTGATCACACACGAGGACAATGTTTTGTTTGTTTCCTTTTTGTCGGAAAATGAAAGAAGATAATGAAAACGAAAGGCGATCGAAATGGAAAGCAAAAACATTTATTATATATATTTTTTTTTAGAAGCGAGTACAAAAAAAAAAAAAACAAAAACATAAAAACATTTACTCCTTCCCATCGTTGTCAGAGGGGAGGGAGTCGTCGGAGAGGTCGGAGACGTCGTCATCTAACGGATTGTACTCAACGTCCTGGGCGTCGAGTACCGCGTTCAGCTTGTTGTTGACGGCATTGTAGACCTGAAAAAGCTGGCCCAATCGTCGGTCTATGTGATCGACGCGGGCCAGGAGGTAGTGCATCATCTATCTGAAGGACGGTTGCGGAGGCAGCGGAGGAGGAGGGTACGGAGGAGGAAGAGGATTAAGAGGAATAGGAGGATCTCGTGGTGGTTGAGGACCTCGTGGTCGTGGAGCAGCCATTACGGTTTTTGGTTGTAGAAGTGATGGAGAAGAATGTGAAGAACGTAAAGTAACAACGCGTTTAAATAGAGAACCCATCCTGAACAATGTGAAATGCCGGAAACTTTAATGAGGAGACGCATAGTTCATCAGAATACGAGGAGACGCCTAGTTGGGAAGCTTATCGGAAGCCGAAGAGACTCGATTCATTCATTTGAACGAGTGTAGGGATACGACTACGCTATCGATTTAATATCGGATATTGTAAAAGATCCGTTCTTAAAACTAATATTTTTTTAGAAAAAAATATTACTTAAAAAAATTGAATTGAAATTTTTTTTTTTTTTTTTGAATTTTAGGAGGATAAAGATAAAATGTCGGTCTTAAAAGTAATTTAATTGATTAAAAAAATAAATAATAGACTTTTAGGATAAAATGTCGGTCTTATTAAAGTAATTTAATTGATTTTTTCGAAAAAAAAAATTACTTAAATAATAGACTTTTAGGACCGGATAAATAATAAAATTTTGGTCTTAAAATTAATTTAATTGATTTAAATAAAACTTTTCCGCATATTTTAAAAACCCGCTCTTAAAGTACCTTTATTATCTTCACTACCTCGTAACTCCAAACAACGTACGTGGCCATCTGGGAAGGGGGGAACTGCTCTCTGCCTTTATTAACTCCTCATACCTCTCTGCATGCCCCAAGTGCTCAAACCATGGTTAGATACAAGAGAACCGCTCGTAGGGGTAGACTTACTGGTGATGCTCGTGCCTTCCGTAGATCGTTATACGGTGCGCCTCCTCCAGCGAGAGTGCGTTCTATTGAGACAGAAGAGTCTCGGGTCGTTGGACCCATTGTTATTTCTTCGGATGATGAAGAGATTGCCGCACCGCCCCTTGACCTTGATTCTTCATGACCATGATGCGATGCGAATAAGACAGGAACTTGTTGATATCCGCGGGAAGTTAATGTTGCTCACGCCGATATCTCCAAGGCTTTGAAGGATAATAAGCTTTAGGATGTATATATAGTAGATTCTTGTTTTTGATAATTTTTTGCTTGTTTTTCTTTTATATTTTTTCTTGTGTACGTGCATATTCAAGTAATATATGTAGCATTAAGAACTAAGCTTGTGTCTTTTTAATTTTTTGTTCATATTCTCCAAGTAATTAAAGAAATTAAACTCCAGTTTTCCTTTAATTTTTATTCATTCGATTCTTTGCGATCGCCAAAGCCAATACTTTTTTCTTGAAAAAAAAATAAAAAAAATTGAGAATTTAGGACCGGAGTTTTCATAGATTACGGTCTTAAAAAGTTATATATTTAGGACCGGCTACTTTATAATTAACCAGTCTTAATAAAATCTACGCATATAATAAAAACTTAGGTCTGGAGTATTATAAAACTGCGGTCTTAAAAATTTAGCTATATATTTAGGACCGGATACAGGATAAGAATTCGGTCTTAAAAGTAATTGAATTAATTGTAGACTTTTAGGACTTAAAAATTATATTAATAAAAAATCTTTAGGACCGGATACGTTATAATTAATCGGTCTTAATAAAGTCCAAATACTAAAACATGTCTCTGTCGTGCGGAAAATTAAATTTCCCTCTTTGAACTTCTCTTGTCACGCCGAAAGTGATTACTGAGGTTCTGTCTCCAGTGTTTGTGTGTTGCTCCGTCGGTGCTTCGCGTTGCTCTCTCGACAATCACTTTCTGGTTCCTTAGCTAAACGTATATAGACCAAGTTGTAAGAGGTGTTTCCGTTATATAACTTCATGATTTTCCTGCTTATCGTTCTGGGTTTTTCATGGGTTGAACGAAATCGATGAAATGCTCTTGTGGGTTTTGCTGTTGTTAATGAATATTGTATTTTGAAGATTATATTTGCACTTTAGACCTACCCAACTGACCAACAAATGTTTTTAGGGTACTCTTCTTTGTCATGCAACATCAACGTTCGTGGCGGGAGAAGAAAGACTCGGGAAACACATTTGAATTTAATGCTACGGTGAGTCCACAAGACCTTCACGCGATGCATTTAATTTCCTCGTCATGTATTTATTTTGCTTCTTGACTTCATTGTGATACATTTATGACCAAAATTGATTCCTCATTATGCATTTAATGGGCAAGTTTCTCCGTAAAAAAAAAAAAAGACATAACCGACATTGAGCATAAATATGCATTTGGTGTTGCCTTATTTTATATGCAAGTGTCAATTTTTTTGGATTATGTATGTTAAATCTTTCCGTCTATAGGAATTCTACTATGGATCACAGTTGGATAAATGCTTTACGGACGAGTGTTGAATATCAAAATGGGGTGAGGGACTTTATAGAATTTGCTAAACAAAATGCCCATGATGATAGTGGGAAGTTTTATTGCCCTTGTGTAAAATGTTTGAATGAGAGTGACTAAGTCCTGAAGTTATACTCACATATTTAATTTGTGAAGGATTTGTAAGACTTATACAGTATGGGTATGGCATGGTGAAAAAATGTCAAGTGGGTCTCAACATGGGGAAGTGGCCTTTGATGATAATGACAGATATGGATGATCGCATAGAGGACATTATTCGTGATGTAGGAGAAGAGGCTTTTCATCAATCACATGCATATGGTAATATGTGCAGTGATGCAGAGACCCCGCTATACCGTGGGTGTATAAAATACCAATTGTTGAACGTTGTATTGAAATTGGTAAGCTTGAAGGCACGTCATGGATGGAGCGACAAGAGTTTGAAATGCTTGAGGCTTTTAAGGACATGCTTCCGGATGATAATGTGTTGCCGCATCGATACTATGATGCTAAGAAAATACTTTGTCCACGGGGATGGAGTACAAAAAGATCCATGCATGCCGAATGATTGCGTGTTGTATAGAAAAGAGTTTGAAGAGAAGCGAGAATTGTCCGATATGTGAAACCCCAAGGTACAAGTCAAATAAGGGGCTGCAAAAGTGTTGTGGTATCTTCCAATCATACCAAGGTTCAAGCGGTTGTTTGCGAATGAAAATGATGCAAAAAATTTACGGTGGCATGCAGATGAGAGGATTTCTGATGGAAAGCTTCGTCATCCAGCCGATTCTTCTCAATGGAAGAAAATCGATCAATTATTTCCCAACTTCGGTGAAGAACCTAGGAACCTTAGGCTTGCCCTTAGCACGGATGGCATGAATCCATATGGAAGCCTTAGCAGCATACATAGTTCATGGCATGTACTCCTGATTATTTACAACTTATCTCCTATGTTATGCATGAAACGAAAGTACAGCATGCTGTCTATGTTGATTTTGAGACCAAAACAACCCGAAAATGACATTGATGTTTACCTCCAGCCCTTGATCGAAGACTTGAAGGAGTTGTGGGAAGAAGGTGTCGACGTTTATGACTCTTTCAAGAAGGAGGTGTTTAAAATGCGAGCCATGATATTTTGTACTATCAACGACTTCCCAAAGCATATGGGAACTTGTCGGGTATAGTGTAAAAGGCCATAAAGCATGTCGGTTTGTGAAGAAGGCACATGCTACCATCAACTTCAACATGGAAGAAAGACGGTTTATCTTGGACATAGGAGATTTCTTAGACGGGGCCACCCATATCGTCGATTAAAGAAAGCCTTTTTGGTGGCCAAGAGTATGAAGATGCTCCGGTGGCATTGTGGGGAGCAAGTATATGAAAAGGTGAAATTTATCAATGTCATCTTCGGTAAGAGGCGCAAAGAGTAGAAAAGAAACAAATATATGGAAAAAGAGATCTGTATTCTTCGATCTTCCCTATTGGCGCAATCTTGATGTGAGACACTGTATTGATGTCATGCATGTGGAGAAAAACGTATGTGATAGTATTGTTGGCACGCTTCTCAATGTACAAGGTAGTTCCAAGGATGGTGTGAAGGCAAGATTGGATTTGCAAGCAATGGGAATACGTGAAGAGTTACATCCAACGCCAGATGGGAAGAGAACTTATTGTCCCCGTCTTCTCATACTTTGTCTAAGGATGAGAAACGAAGTTTTTGTGAGTGTTTACATGGCACAAAAGTTCCCTCGGGGTATTCTTCAAATTTTAAGAGGCTTGTATCGATGAAGGACTTGAAATTAGTAGGCCAAAAATCTCATGATTGTCATGTCTTGATGCAACAACTACTACCAATAGCTATTCGAGGCATCCGAATATGATCTTCGGGTCGTTTTGACTAGACTTTGTTTCTTCTTCAATGCGGTTTGTAGTAAAGTTTTCGAGATTGAAAAGTTGGATGAATTGGAGAATGAAGGATATCTTATCTTGTGCCACCTTGAGAAGCTTTTTGTTCCTACATTTTTTGACATCATGGTTCATCTAATTGTTCATCTAGTGAGGGAGATAAAGTTGTGCGGCCCTATCCATTTACGGTGGATGTACCCAATTGAAAGATCTATGAAATTCCTAAAAGGGTATGTGAAGAACGCATACCGGCTAGAAGCATCTATTGTTCAGAAATATGTTTCTGAAGAAGCCATGGAATTTTGTCAAAATTATTTGGCCAAAGTAAGACATATTGGGCTTCCAAAACGTCAGCATGCTGAAGGGGGTAGACGAGGGGCTTCAATAAAGAGTGTGGATCTGATGAATTGTCACAAGTCCACTTATACATCTTGAATAATGTTGATGAAGTTCAAGCCAGCATAGCTGCACATAAAGAAGTTGTAAGGAAAGAAAATCATCGAATGACTGAACAAAGGTTGATTAGGGAGCATAACAGAACTTTTGCAAACTGGTTCAAACAAAAGGTCGAGGGAGAGGAACGTGTTTCTGATACAATCAAATGGTTAGCACGTGGTCCTGAGGTTGATGTCATAAGTTGGAATTCGTATGTGATCAATGGTTATACATTTTACACGAAGTCCCTAGATGATAGGAGCATAGTCAAAAAAGTGGTGTTATGTTAGAGGCTGAATCTATGCACTTCTCCGGTTCGAAAGACAAGAGGCCTTTATTGGCAGTCATGCCATATTATGGGGTTATTGAAGAGATTTGGGAGGTGGACTATGTGAAAATTAGATTTCCCATTTTCAAATGCAAATGGGTTAATGTCAATAATGGTGTTCAGATCGATCGGCTAGGATTTACATTAGTCGATGTCAATGGTAGAAGTTTTGGAGATGAACCTTTTATAATGGCAGACCAGGCGAAACAAGTGTTCTATATTACCGATCAAGAAAATAAAATGTGGTCTGTAGCTCTCCAAGGAAAAAGGGTCATTGATATTGATGAGGAAAGTCATTCAAATTATGGTCTTCCTGAGAGTACTCCATTTTCAAGGGGTCTAACGGACATGAACGAAGAAGATGAAGCGGATAATGAACCCGGCATAAGAAATGATCATCAAGAAGGGATATGGGAGGATATCACTTTATAAAAGAGTCAATTCATAAGGTAATATTCATATGTAGAATTCTTTGAAAACTTTAAGGTTTTACCTATACTATATTCCTTCTATGTTCATAAACAATGTCACTGACAACGAAGTTTGTTCTTGTTTTATTTTTGTGGTAGGATCCGATCCAAATTAAAGGGGCATGTTATGGAAAAAGAGGATGTTACGTTGTTGGTGGGAATCAGATGAAGGCATGGTGAATATTATTTTGGGCATGTTTGTTGTATTTGTAACTTATGGTATTTGTAAGTAAGTTATCTTATTGTATTAATTAATTTAGGTGTTGTAGTCATAGTATAATAATTAATTAAGAGGCCACATAACTCATGGTGAATAATATTTGTATTATTTTTCCCAATTCAATTTATTCAATAATTGTTCATAGCTTGTAGCTTAAAGTATCGACTTTTATGTCTTTGGATTGGGTGGTGGATTTGTGTGTAATACAATCGGGCAGAACAGAACAGGGAAAAATTTGGGAAAATTTAGACCGCAAATAAATACGCCGGTCTTAAATGTTCAGCTTTTAAGACCGGATGTATTTATATGTCCGGTCTTAAAGGTCTGCAAATTCATATTAAGCCCGGTCTTAAAAGTTGGTCTTTTAAGACCGGTATATTTATACGTCCGGTCTAAAAATTTCAATTTTTAAGACCGGATTTATTTATCATCCAGTCTTGAAAGTCAGTCTTTTAAGACCACGTATAATTAGTCGTCTGGTCTTAGAAGCGCTATTTTTTAAACCGGATCTATTTTTGTCCGATCTTAAAATTCTGATCTTTTAAGAGCGGCCTAGTTTTTGTCCGGTCTTAAAAGTTGAGTTTTAGGACCGAACAAAAAATATTTCAGGTTTATTTAGTACGACTTTTAGGACCCAATGTTTTAAATGTCCGATCTAAAATAATTTCTTTAAGACCGGTCTTAAATGTTAGACTTTTAATAGTTGGAACAAGGTCTTAAATGTTAGACTTTTAATGTCCGTATTAAAAGCCTTTATTGGAACAAGACCGGTCGTTGGTCCGGTCTTACGATGCCTCTTTTGTCCGGTCTTAAAAAGCCTTTTTTGCACTAGTGTCATCACTTGAATAACATGTTCTTCACCAACCTCTTCAACAACATCATCAATCATCTTAAAGATTGTATCCGCTGTCTTAGATATGTCAGATGCATCAATAGACTTGAGGAAAACAGTTCCCTTAGGGCTCTTCACTAAGAAATTTATGATCGTCCTCCTCCTTTTGTCGGTCCACCCATCTGTCATTATTGAACATCCAAATTTCCTCTAATAAGCTTTATGTTCTTCAATATCCGGCATTGTTGAGTCATATTTTTTCTTCAAATATTTAACTCTGATCTCATGGTAGGATGGTGGCTTGAATCCTGGACCATGTTTTGCAATTGATTCAAACATTTTATAGAATTCCTCCGTCTTTGCCATATGGAATGGAATATCATTATTGTAGAAAAAAGAGGCAATGTCTTCACATGCTTCCTCTCTCAAATTCTTCTTGAAGATGCTATTTATTGTAGCTTGAGTGCTCACTCCCCTTTTTTGAAAATATTTTTATCATGTCTACCATCCTCTTCACTCTGTTTTCGTTTTCCACTAAGTTCATTACCATCATCAACTTCTGTGGATGTGATTGATTTCTTCATTAGTCTTTCTTGTAAAGATGATACAATCCCAAACATTTCTTTTCTCACTCCCTCTGAAACAGAGCTACAAGCCCCCAAATCTTTTTATATTCCCGCCAAATGGTGCTTGAATCGATAAACACCTACTGTTATTGTCTTCTTGCAATAATTGCATTGAATTTTTCTTCCACTTCCATCAACTTCAACACCATGCTTCCATCCCACATCAGTCCTACTTCCAACAGCATTTTTAATTTTACTTCCTCTACTAGAAGAGGTAGAGGTAGCAATAGCATCATTACTGGCATTAGCACTAGAAGCCATTTTCCAAATGCTAAACCACCACAATCTAATATGGATAGAATAGAAATAAAGAGCAAAATAAAGAACTGAACAATCTAATATTGGCACCAACATCAACAACAATTATAAAGAGCAGCATTCTAATGTCAAATATGGACACCATACCACAATCAAATATTTATATGAGCAGCATTCTAATCATTTGATTAGTAAAAAAAATTCCAGTTTGAGGGGGCTTCCTAAGAGCTAAAGCTGAAGATTTAATTGATTAATAAATTAAAAAAGGGCCTGCAAAATGATAAACATAGGAGAGATCGAGAGTTCTAGACTTGAGAGAAGA
Source organism: Acacia acuminata (assembly GCA_019022655.1). NCBI lineage: Eukaryota > Viridiplantae > Streptophyta > Magnoliopsida > Fabales > Fabaceae > Acacia > Acacia acuminata. The sequence continues at coordinate 5,607,739 of JAFJYI010000016.1, forward strand.
GAGGAGAGCGATGATGACCTGCAATGCAACTACAGAGAGATCAGAGATGGACGCCAACTGTGAGAGAGCTCCTGGAACCAAAGATGCCGTCGACCGTGGAGAGAGCTGGAAGCCTGGAACCAAAGATGCCGACGCAAGACTGTGGTGTGGAGTGAACTGAAGATGCCGCTGTTGATGATCAAAAACGATGGTAGTTGATCACGGATGATGGTCGCAGCAGAGAAAGTAATCGAGGCGAGTCGATTTAGGGGTTTTCAGATGGGCTGAAATGGGTCAAATCTCGAGTAGTGGGCGGGTACACGGGTTTGTTTGAATGGGTCACCCACCAAGCGGGATTGACGACTTCACGATCTTGCGAGTTTGCACGGCGATCCCATGGATCTTGCTCCAGTCCGATCTTGCCTGCAATCCAGATCGTTTTCCTCCCAAAAAATCGTGAAATCGGTGATCTTACGAATGGATCGTGATTTTGACAACCATGGTGTAGATGACCGTGTCTCCTTCTCCAAAGAAGAGCTTGTACTACTATTGATTCAATAGGCCCACAGTTGTCATGCTTGACTTGAATAGTCCCAAATGTTTCATGAGGGGCTTGCAACAAAGATGAAACTTCAAATGATATTGTTTTTTTTTTTATTATGCAGCTTAGCACCCACATACATACACCTGTTCCTACAACTTTTCAACTATTGCATCGGCGATATCCCTCAAAGGAAGCATGCTGTATTGAAGCCTTCCTCCAACAATCTATGATTTGAATTATTGTTGCCTCAAACTTCTCATACATATAAAGTACATTCAGCCCAACTGGAGACTGTGTAAAGAACGCCTGACAAACCATTTCAAACAAAAAAAACTGCCATCAATGTACTCCTTCTGCTTCTTAACCAAGCCAGGAAACAATGGGACAAATGAAATAGCCCCTCGATGGAATAACGTCACCAAGAATACAACTCCTCGATGGAATAAGATCACCGAGACAAAATATAACCCTCGATGGAATAACATCACCGAGACAAAATACAACCCTCGATGGAACATCACCAAGAATACAACCCCTCCATGGAACAACGTCACCAAGAGTACAACCCCTCGGTCGATGGAATAACGTCTTCGAGACAAAATATAGGCCCTCGATGGAATAACGTCACCGAGACAAGAATACCGACAGAATAATGTCACCGAGACAAGAATATCGAGTTTCACGGCACCAAAAAAAAAACCAAGAACGTCCTCGATGGAATAATCTTTCAGGAGGGACCATAATCATAAATTCCATTCCAAAAAAAAAAAATTTAAATGTTTTACAACCACAAAGCATGAAATTTCTCAGAGATGTGGCAAGCAAAAGGATGTAGAAGAAACCAATACCAGGAATTGTAAAATCTTGATCATAAATACAGGGGGCTGTGCCAAAATAGCGTTAGATCCAAAAATTCACTCATTCGAAGAAGTGGCGAAGCACAAACCGTAGGACCAATCAAACTAGAGCAAAATCATCAAGGTAGAATCACTGAAGATAGGGCTCTGTAATTCGTTTGAAACCTCCGATGATGGTCACGAATGTGGAAGCCGATGGACCTGAGAAAATTAGTTAGAGAATCCCGAAACGAAGCAAGAAACTGTGGAGGATCAGTGGCAGAAATCGAACGGATAGCCTCCAGACTATTGAAGCTATGAGTAGTCAACGGTCATAATCACAATTACAGGAATAATGACGGCGATTATTCCGACCCTTCTGCTTTCTCTCTAAGGGTCATTTTAAAGAGCCTCAACGGATATTTCTTCAATCTTCAACTACTATAAATACTCAAAGGAGTGAATCCATCAACAAGAACCAACACATACACAGACAAGGCATTCAAAGCGATCAATTTCTATTCTGCTTATATCTTCGGATACTATTGAGCTTCAGTGTTTATTATTCATCTGCTCTATGAGAGAGTTTTTTCATTTGTTTTACATTCGTTCAAATCTCAAGGTAGTGGTATCTTGAGTGTGGGTGTACTATTACAACTTGTAAGGGGGAGTAAGTCCTAGGGAGAAAGGATCATCCCGAGTTACGAGTGTGTAATTGTATTTGTGAGATAGTGAAAATCCCAGAGTGTCTGGGTATTGGACGTAGGTCAAGAGTTGGACCAAACCAGTATAATTCCTCTGTGTCATTTCTCTTTACCTTTCTTACTACTTTCATCATTTATCCATCGTACGTCGAAAGAATTTTTGAGATCACCTATTCACCCCCTCTAGGTGATATTTCACCTTCAAATCTTTGATGGTAAAAAGAGAGATCGCGATCTTGGCAAGAACTTAGTCGCATCAGTCTCGTAAGATTTCAAAGTTACCGACCAAGAAATCAATCATGAACTAGTATCGCCGATGTCTGAACCACCGTTGATTCTTGAATGCGTATTCATTAACTCACGACTGGAAGAAAAATTGTGAACCACTGATAAATCTTCAAGATTTTATAACAAGAAGGAGACATCCTTTGACAGAGACGCCCTTTGACGGATACGTCCTTATAAAAAAAGAGAGTCCCTAAATTTTAGGTTGTTTATGCTCTGAGCAATGATTAGCACACATTACAAAAAAAACAGCGGATTAGCCAAAAATTCCAACAGAAATTCCGTGGGTAAAAATTACCGATGGAATTACCCATGAAATTCTATCGGTAACTGAAATTACCGATGGAATTCCGTCGATAATTTTGATTTACGTCGAAAATTTCCATCGCAAAAAGCCGTGGGAAAATCAATTTTATTCTGCCATGGCCTTTTTGGGGAAATGTTCCGATGGAAATAAAAAATTACCCACGGAATTCTATCGGTAATTGAAATTACCGATGGAATTGTCGGTATTGAAATTACCGATGGAATTCCATCGATAATTTTTACCCACGTAACCGAGGAATATTTTCCGTCGGTAATTCCATGGCTAATTTGCATTTTTTTTAGTGACAACAGAAGTTGAATTGGAAGGGGAGTGGAGTCAATGAAAGCCTCTACTCAACGATTAGCACGGTAGAAGTTGAACTGGAAGGGGTCTTGCCATTTCATTGATTTCTTGGGATTGAACACATGAATGATCTGTTTCTAGCTTGTTCTCGGGACCGGGCGATCGATTTCTTGTTCACGTGGACTCTTCTGACCGTGAAGGCAAGAATCCCATCGGGGATTTGAGAGACAAACCAGGTTAATTTAAAGGGCTTGACCTAAACTAGTGAACCGAAAAACAATAGGCTCTGATATGATTGGAGAAGCAAACAGAGAAACAATATGAAGAAGTTGAAGAATCTTGTATTAATCAACAAAGAGAAAATATGCTCATACAATATAACCCACTTGGGTTTAACAATGATCATCCCTCACTTGAGGGTGATTAACAACTAACCCTAACTCCAGGGATCTAGGAGGGACTTCCCTCTTTAGAGAGAGAGAGACTCAAATTAACTTCTCTCTAATATGGTGAGAGCTCCACACTCAACACACCTAAGCCATAAAGATTAAGCCCTTTATATAGAATGGGCCTTAACCAACTAATCAACTATTCCCTTATATTCTAACATGCCCCTTCAAGTTGAACACTACTTAACAAGGTGCTCAACTTAAACAACACAAAAATAAGGGGATAAAGTGAATTAAATTGACCAGTTTTCAATCAACAAAAATAATACAAATATTTCTTCAATTCACAACTTTCTTCTCCATATCTACGTTTGTTTTCTCCATTGACAACCTCAATTATGAATCCAGATTGTGGCATACATTCCAGGCTTCCACACAAACAAATGATGCATCTTTGTTTGGAGTCCCAGTAGTAGCTGCACAACCCTCTTCAAAGGAAAAACCTTGCTTGAACTTGTGGCATCATCTTGACCAGATTATATGCTTAACTAGAGCCTTAAATTCTCTTGCTTGCTGCTTTCTTATATTGGCAGCCACTAATTGTTTGTCTTTAATTGGTTTCTAAAACAGCCAAGTATAACCCCAGTATATAAGAAATGCACTACCTTGGAAACTCCAATTAAAATTGCCAATCTATCAGACCACTTGAGTACCTACTCTGGAGGAAATTTTGACAGATATGCACGATAATTGCCATTTGATATATACTTATATACAACATGAAGTTTGAGGGTACTGGAATGATCTTATCCACCACCACCATAGTCATGTTGAACACACATTATGGCATACTTGTCAATTTATCGATCAAGTTTCTCAGTTCCTTGATATATGCCAAGTACAAGAAATCACAATCCACAAACATTGCCCAACCTTTGTAATTGGCCAAGCGTGGAGTAAGAAACCTTTGTAATTGGCCAAGCATGGAGTCAGAAATCTTGAGAAGGAAAATTCAATGCTCTCAAATTAGCCTCTTTCACGCCAATACAAGCCATTCTTTCTCAAATCTGATTGCTTGATTGGCATGAACTCAATAGGAATCGAACATCTCTTCAAGACTGATTGTGACATACCTCATACGCAATTTCCTCATGCGGATCATACCCCATGAAGACCCTGAAAGGCTTCTCCGAATCTCCTCCGTTACAACTATTTAGTGACTCAACTTTGCCATTACTCAAAATTCATCCAGCACAAGGTAAAATATGCTTGCGAAAGCGAGATTGAGGATGCATATCTTGAAGCAAACAATTGTCAACGTGTTTCCGTTTCTTAGAGAGGATTGAGTTAAGCTCAATAATAGAACCGACGAAGATTCCGATCACAACCCATAGTCGGAGAACCAGAGGGCCTTAAATCAAGAACCCAAGAACCAGCAAGTGGGATCGAGAAATTTCTTGACCGAAACCAAAAATGAATTGACCAAATCAATAAGACCAGAATGATCGACCCTATCTCTTGAATCGATTAGACCAATAATACCAGAACTATCAATCTGTCTCGTTGAACTAGAGGGGATCTTTCGATTTCTCATCTCCAAGACTCTCCACTTATGTTGCATCTCCGTGTTAAAGATCATGTTTCCCCAAATTTCTTCCATCAAGATCACGTTCTTCAAATCTCAGGTAGCAAATGCGTCCACGGAGAAATTAGGGCGGAGATGAACCGCAGAAGCAAGACTCCCAATCTTGCAAACATGGAACGATGTTGTTGCAGCCTAACTTAGGGTCCTGTTTGGCAGAAATCCAAGAATGCCAGAAAGAAACCAAAAACACCATTTGGACTAGGCCTTCAATGATTGCAACAAGAACCATAAGCAAGAAATATGTAAACAAGCCCACAATACAACCTAGCTCTGGTACCATATTAAACTCAGGACCACACCTAAACAACTTTATTGAATAGTAATAATGAGTCAGTCAATTACAAGGGCCACACTACTACATATATAGGCCTTGAACCAAACCAAGATAAAGATCAAAAAATCAAGATAATAATCCTAACCCATATTCTAACAAAGATGATATATTGATAACCAAATTGTTAGTTCTCTATGTGTTTTGATGATAACTGACAATTGTAAACACAAGTTGTAGTTTGTCTTTGGTAAGTTGAAAAACTTACTGTCAAAGACAAACTCAAGTTTTGGTTTCAAAACTCGAGTTTTGGCTTTGGAGAGTTGCTCATTTTCAATGATCAAAGCAAAACTCAAGTTTCCAGAGGGAAACTCGAGTTTTGGACTTCCGTGAGAGCACTTAGTTTTTTACTTAAAGGCAAACTCGAGTTTTGACCGAGAAAACTCGAGTTTTGCATTACATACGAGACTTCTCATTATTTTCAAACGAAGACAAAACTCGAGTCTTGGATTGGAAACTCGACTTTTGGCCGACGGCAGAGTCTCCAACATTTTGAACATATGCAAACTCGGTTTTCGACTTAAAACTCCATAATCTTACTTTGTTATGAGTTTTCTAAGTTTTCTCCAAGTTATGAGAAAATTCGAGTTTTGATTTCAAAACTCGAGTTTTGACTTGGCAGAAAGTTTTCAAGTTCTACTCGAGACTTTGAAAACTTGAGTCTTCACAGAAAACTCAAGTTTTTGACTTAGCTCAGATTTCTCAATATTTTCATATTTAAATGAAAACTCGAGTTTTGATTTGGAAACTCAAGTTTTGGTCAAGCCGAGAGCAATACATTTTTCAATGATTTGAAAACTCCGGTTTCTCTCAAGAAACTCGAGTTTTGATTTGGGTAAGATTTTTCAACATTTTCATACTTAAATAAAAACTCGAGTTTTGTTCGAAAACTCGAGTTTTGGGCAACCCAAGAGCTTTGAGCTTTTTCAATGTTTTGAAAACTCCAGTTTTTGATGTTTTGGACTAAGACACACGTTTTTCATTAAAAGTCCAAAACTCGAGTTTTGAGTTTCTTTCAAAAATGTGCTCCAGAGCTCAAATCGTGACTTTCCTCTCTCGGATGGAGGAAACTCGAGTCTTGATATTGAAACTCGAGTTTTGCCTTAAGTTTTGATTGAAAACTCAAGTTTAGAAGAATAAACTCGAGTTTGCATCGCCGAGTCTGAAATTCAAATCTGACGAATTTGCAAAACCTTCTTGTTTGATCTTAATACTTCCCATTATCATTCTTATATATTCCTAGCTATGTTTAACCAATCTGTTAGTGAGTTTCAGATACTTTAAAGAATGTTTATTGAAGGTTTAAAGCAAAAGCAAAAAGTGATGTCAACACATTAAAAGCAAAACTCAGAAAAGTTGCATACTTTTGGGTAATCCGTCTGCACACGCTTACAAAGAATTAAAGAATGTTTTCCACATCCAGTAGCTGCCATTCCAACGGATTAATTTGCAAGAGGTCAACTCTAAACTTCTGCACAGCTGGATTAAGTGGAGATTAGAGAGAGAAGAAGACCAAAGCTTAACCAAAGCATTGTCTAATGAAGGCAACGGTTATATTGAAGAATACAATGGTCATTTAATGCTCTCTTAGTATAAATAGAGCAGCATTCAAGTCTTCTCAACCAACTCATCTGCTGAAAACGAATTGCATTCAAGTCTTACACTTATACTTTCGTTTTCACTTGTATTGTATCTTTAGATACACAAAGCTTCGTGTTTATCTTTATTCACTCTTAGAGAGTTATTTCATTGTGAATCATTTATTGTAAAGAATCACAAGTCGGGGACTTGGTGATTGGGTTCATTGATTGCAACTTGTAAGGGGAGTAAGTTCTAGTGAGAGAATTACTCTTGAGTATAGAGTGTGTAATCAATTGAGATAGTGAAAATCCCGAGAGTCTCGGGACCTGGACGTAGGTCAAGGAGTTGACCGAACCAAGTATAAATTGCTTTGTGTCTTTCTCTTCTTCTCTTCACTATCTCTTCACCTCTGTTTTAGTGTCGAAAACAGAGTAATCGGAAAAAAGTTTTTTGAAATCCTCAATTCACCCCCTCTTGGTGATTTAGCTCCACCTTCACAAATTATGTAGTTTAAGAAAACATTAACAGTTCAATTTTGTTAAAAGTAATAGATAGATATGGAAGAATTAATTACGGGATAAAAATGGTATAAATTCATTAAATGTTCAAACAACATCAATTTGTCTTTTATAAAATGGATAAATACAGTTTAAATTTCACGCTCTTATAAAAAGGACCCGACTTTGGTCCAATACTTGTTCCTATCTCCGGTACTTTGCGACAAAAAGATGCCGTTTTGTCGCAATTTAGGGTTTTTTTTTTTTTTTTTGAAAATATATTTCGGGATACTAATTGATACTAAAAAATACTTGAATGCTTGAAAAATACTTTATAATCTTGAAAAATTATTTTTTGGATCATGAAAAAATATCATGAAGTATATTTTTAGTACTAGTTAGTACTCTGAAATATTTTTTCAAGATCCTAAAATAATTTTTCAAGATTATAAATTATTAACAAAATACTTGAGGATATTAGCTTGAAAAAAATACTTCATATGATCTTGAAAAAAAATACTTCATGATCTTAAAAAATTATTTCAGTACCAGTTAGTATCCTGAAATATCCTTTTAGTACCCGTCAGTATCTTGAAATATTTTTTAATATCCCAAAATAATTTTTTAAGATCATGAAGTTTTTTAAGTAATAGTTAGTATCCTCAAGTTTTTTTAGTATCGTTTTTTTACCCTCAAATATTTTTTTATGATCGTAAAATATTTTTTAAGATCATAAATTATTTTTTAGTGCTGTTCAATATCATGAAGTATCTTTTTAGTACCATTCAGTACCTTGAAATATTTTTTTAAAAAAATTGCCAAAAAAAACAATTGCCCTCCTTTGTGCCAAAACAGCGTTGTTTTGGCACAAAGGACGGGAAAAAGTATCAAACTAAAGTCATGTCCTTGTAAAAAAGACGCAAGGAGTAGTAACCGCATCAAAACTACTTTTTGGCTTTTTGTTTTTGTTTTTCAATTGAGATTGAAACTACTCCTTAATGAAAACCTCTTAATATGTGAAATCAATAGGGATGATTTAGAAATGAAATTCATAAATTTAGAAGATAAAGTAGAATAAGAGGATTTTTCATTTAAGGGTGGAACATAGCCATAATGTGTTGGAGGTTCCTTTCTTCCATTAGATTAAAAATAAAAAGAGTAGAGGAGGGCCCATGTATTTAAGGAATGTGTTTCCCTGCGCGCTCATCCTTTGGGTTGGTTGTCCAGATCTCTAGATGAGATCTAGACGGTCCATATTTCTTTCTTTTTTTTCATAATTTTTTTTTTCAATCCCAGTTAGTTTTCTGAAGTATCTTTTTAGTACCAATTAGAATCTAAAACATTTTTTCAAGATCCCAAGATTTTATTTTTTTAAATTTTCAAGTTCATAAGTATTTTTCAATACCAATCGGTATCTTTAAGTATCTTTTTAGTACCAGCCAGTACCCTAAAATAATTTTTCAAGATCATGAAGAATTTTTCAGTACCAGTCAGTACATTGAAATATCTTTTCAGTACCAGTCAGTACCCTGAAATATTTTCTTGGGATCATGAAGAACTTTTTAATGCTAGTCAGTGCTCTTAAGTATCTTTTTAGTATTAGTCAGTATCTTGAAATATTTTTTCAAGATCCTAAAAAAATATTTCATGGAACTGACTGTTACTAAAAAGATACTTATGGTACTGACTGGTACTAACACATACTTCATGATCTTGAAAAATTATTTTAAGATCTTGAAAAACATATTTTAGGGTACTGACTGGTACTAAAAAGATACTTCAGAATACTGAATGGTATTGAAAAAAATTTATATAAAAAAAAGGAAAAGAAATGTGGACTGTCTACATCTCATCTGGAGATATGGACAACCAGCCCAAACACATGCTCGTCCAAAGGACAAGCAAGGAAATGTGCATTTCTAATGCTATGATTTTAGAGGGGAACATGCAAACCCATAATCTCTTGCCCATTACCCTCTCAAAAGTTTTTTTTTTTTTTTTTTTTTTTTTTTTTTTTTTTTTTTTTGAACTTCCACTTTATTTTCCTTTACCTATTCTTCTCCAAAAACCTTTAAAAACCAAGAACTAAATTCTTATTCAGTCCTCAATAATTAATCAAGTTTGGGGATGTTGCACAAAACATTATCACATGATATAAATCTTGCTTCTTTACTCTGCTTCCTCTCCATGCCCTTATCCTTGGAAATTAACACCCTTTTGTAAAAACAGGTAAAAAGATATATGTAATGGGGGAGGGTATATTTATTAGGCCATAATATGCATTGTTTTTGCTCTTTTTTTTAAAAAAAAAAAAAAATAATAAGGCAACGCCATTCTGTTTCAACAAAATACCCACACCCAAATCATAGACAATTCAACTAACATAAGCAAATTAGTGGCTTGGAAGCTCCCTAATAAATGAGATGTCACGAATTTGATTCCACTTATATCGTTTACCGTTTGAATTAAAATAGAAATAATTAGCATACACCAAATTATAAAGAAATGATAACATTTCAACGCAAATACAGTCTATACAGACCCAATAATAAATGAGCCCAAAATCAAGCCCCAAGCTAAACCTTTTTGTTGTTGTTGGGTTATAATAAAAGTTAAGGGTCTTAAAGACTTACCAGAGTCAAGACATACCTCTAAATTCAAATAGCACTTATAGGAGTACTTACAAATCGCCTTCCAACAAAGTGCTCACATAAATTAGATTTGAATCCATAACCTTATGGTTATTAACCAACCCATTTACTAACTAGGTCAACCTTTGTTGGTAACTACAAACTAAGACGTCATCTAACATAACATTCACCACAAGAAAGGGGGTTTTAGTATTTTAATGATAAACCCAGAAGTAACAAAACTAAATAAGCATCCGACAAATACATAACAATAATCCCATCATTTAGAGTCTGTTTGAATCAGTGTCTGAAAAATACATTCACGCAAATTAAGACAAAACTTATTTTACAAATTTAGCTTGTATATTGTAAATCACGTCAAAAAAATAGTTTTTACTGTTAATCCAAATGGACACTTAAATAATAAGATATTACATCACAACCAAATCCTCACATAAATTTAAATAATCTCCTAAAATCTTTCTATAACCATTCAGTCAACCCAGTTCCGCCAACAACAAGAAGTTCCACCAACAACAAGTCCCACAATTCAAAACCATTCAATCAAAAGATAATCACAAGCATATGGTGTTACATTAACAAAGCAGTAAACTTGGCAATTTATTATGATTCTACGGATATATAGATTGTTGAGAAAACACTTCATATCACAAATATAGATTCAAACAATCAAACCCATAAAATGAATTTAAAAGATAAGAGTTAAGGGACAAAAAATACTCAAAAAATATATTCTAGGCTGAAATCTTGATATCCTAAACTGTATTATTGTATAATTTTTCTGATCATCTAGAAAATGGTGCAGAAATTTCCATCCCATTATGGAGGCCAAAAAGTCCATTAAATAAGGATTGAGTGTCTTGCTTTACCACATTTAGCCGTAGTGTTTCAAATAAGATTGACTCTAAATTAACTATAAAGTATTTCACTGTGGTGTAATTTCGCCCATAAATGGCAAGAGGGCAAAGTTAACCATAAAGTATTTCACTATGGTGTAATTTCACCCATAAACACAAAATATAGTATAAAAATACATAATTTACAATGAAGATGCAAAGTGGCAAACTAACGTATATGCAGCAAAGAGGAGAGTTGGAAGCTGTGCAGCTTAATTGCAAATGAGTTGGTTTGCTAAGTATGTATGTCACTATTAGTAATCTAGTACGTGACATAGTTGATGATTTTTATTAACACTTTTAAATTTTCAATAAAGATGATTAGGATTTTTTTTTTTTTTTGAAAATACATATTATATTAATTCATGTAACTAATTTTTTTTTAATTCAATTAAATAAAATAATTGTGTTAGAATTTCCTCCAAACCTATTTATATCTGTTTTGCGATTAGTTCTTGGAAAATACGACAGAAGTTTTGTCTCAACGTAGAGAAAAAAGACTTACGAAACACCCAGAACACTCACTTGACGGAGGAGTCAAGCTCTCGGAGCTCTTAATTGTTTTTGGGCCAACAATAGCTCTTAAATGGACGTTTTGTCCAGGTTAAAAAAGAAAAAAGAAAAAGAAGGTGCACGTTTTGTCACAGATGGCGCTCTTCTCGGAAGCAGTTAGTCGATCCCCGAGGAGAATCACCATTGTGAATCCATGCTGGAAAAGAAGTTGCCTAACTTCATTCTTCTTTGTGCTGGTCACAGAACGTTACTGCCCGGAGATTTCACGGTGGAAACCGGTAAAAGCGAAGTCTTAGGCGCCATTGTGATATTTGACCGGGATCAAGTTTTAGCATTACCTTACTCATCCATCATCACTCTGTCTCTATGTGGTTTGATTCGTTCTCAAATCTGCTTTTGAGAGCGCAGAATGAGTGCTAATAATAGGTAAACCACATTGGGGTTGAGATTAATGAATGATAATGTGTTGAGGCGACTTCGATTAAAAGTTTATTCTTGGACCATGAATTGCTTGGCTCTGCTTAACATTGATAATTAACCAGTTATCTATGTTGGTTTTGGAGAAAGTCTGAACCACTTGATTGTTTATCACTCATGAAGGGTGTTATGGACCTCGGTAATGGGCCTGGAAAGGTCAAGCCCGAATAAGGACCCGTTATCCCACGATCATGTCCACAATTATAGTAGTGGAGGTATAGGGGCATAGAACGTGTTAGTGATGGGAACGTGCCATCAGGGAAATCGGGTCAGCATAACCTCACTATAAATAAGGAGACATTCCCAGGTGAACAGTACACACAAGCATTCTTCCTTACTATTGTCCCACTGTGCATAGTGATCTCCTTGTTACACCCCTCAGACGATATTCCGTCTTCGTGTCGCACAGTGATCTCCTTGTTCAGTGTTATCTTATTGATAGATAGCATTGGATGAGTTTCTCCTGGATGCTTGATTACCAGTACATCCTTTAGACCCATTAGATCCTATATTGATTATCAACCAACCCTAAGGGGTTGGACATTTGTGTTTCACATCGGAACAAAGGGAAAGCGGAAGGAGGTATTGTATATTGTGATTGGATCATAACACTATTTCCTTATTAGAGTTTCTTATCTCATAAAATGACATGTATGGGAATATATTGAAGACGCATTAACGTGGCAACTCCATTTATTTATTATTTTTAGATGGCAGGGTTACAAAATAATAAGTGAGACTAAGAATATGAATGGATTAGAGTTGTTTCATCTTAGGAAGCATGGAGTGCGAGATTTGGCCTTAATGACAATACAATATTTAGTGGATCTGTGTAACAGCTCGTTTTTAGGTAATTTTAGACGTTTCAAAAAGGTTTTCGAGCCATTGCAAATAATGCTCTGGTGGTATTCTTAATAGCCATCAAAATAGATACTTTCTTTCATTTACTCTTTTGTTTTTTGTGTGTATATATATCTATTTGTGGAGCAATCAAGCCTGAAATTTAGTGATGGGGAATGAGAACATGAAAATTTACCCAAATGATAAGTTCTTAATTAAATATGTATGAAAATGAAGTATGAGACCAATCAATCCTTAATTTGTGCCTTTGTGTTTGCTGTGTGTCCGCATCCAACATGCAGAGAAATTGGAGGATATCCTACTCCTAGGCTGTTCTGTGTGTATTTATTCCCTTGCTTCCTTTTTGTGTTTTAGGAGGTTTCTTGATCATCCGGCACTTTATTTACTTTTCCTTTCATGATCTCTACTTTCTCTAAATTCACGTAAGGGGGAAAACAGAAGAAAACTAGATTCCTGAAAACTATAAGAGGATAGCGAGTTCTATGGAAATATGATAAACAAATTTTTGGAATTTGGAATTTATAAAGTTCCAAGCAAGTTCCTGGAATTTAATTTTGTCTAATGTGCAATGGTCTAGTTCAGTTCATTGTTTAAGTAATATGTTTTAGCTGTAAACAACTCACCATCTATGTTGCTCAGGTGCTGGCATGGTGTGTGTGGGTTGAGGTATGGGATACAATAAGTTTTCTGTAATTTGAAGGTACCAATGACACTGAAGTATATACTAAATGGTGATTGGTATGATAATACTTAATTTAGGATCTTCAATATTCAGGTTTAAAGTTTGTTGGAACACATAAATTTACATACTATGCACTGAAATCTATTTGTTTTGGTAAAGCATGAAAGTACTATATGATACTTATCTCGCAGTGCCCCCAATAGGTATGGGCACAGTCTATTTTCCCATAACATGAATTTAGAAGCATCCGTGCTTCATATCTTATTACCATATATGTTGCTTGGGAAGGGTTAAAGCGGATAACTAGCAGACTTTGCAATTCCTTCTAAACTCCTTCGCTTCAGAAAGCGTATAACTAGCATAAGAAGGCTACTTGGTTGTGATATTAACTGCTTATGATTACCAAACTATGATGAGGGAAATAACAGCTGGAGATATTATTAGTTTGTTAGGGATCCATGTGCACTACTACATGTATAAACAGGGAGATATGCAGATGCAATAGTGTGTTGTATGGAGTAATACTACTTCTATACTTCTAAGTGCCAAATACATCTACCATATAACAAACAGTCTATAGATTTGAGTTTGATATTTGAATTATAATAGAGGAGAGGAAGAAAGTTTATGGATCAATTGCTTCCTATTTTAATTTATGTATAATTTTCTGCTATTTGATCTAGCATGTTGAAGCTGTTCCTTCATGTAAATGTAAATTATTTTTTAATTTTTAGGTTGAAGGTGTAGGTGTATGAATTATGCAGTATGTTTCAACTATTCAAGTAAGAAACTTCCACTTATCTGACTCTTGAGATCAAATCTGAGCCAGAGCCAACAAATGATACCATTCCTTCATGGAGTTACTAGGAGGGGAAAAACTGCCAAAATATTTATATCTGTTGGATGTAATTGCAATTCAGGTATAACAATTGAGGACCAGTATTGGTGAAAGACTTGCAGACCTGCCTGAATGAAGAGGTGAAATGATATTCTTACTCCCTGTGGTAGCAACTATAAGGTGTCTTAAAGAATGTTTATTACCTTGTTAAATTTGTCAAAAAAATAGCCCAAGATTCCATTTTTATCCTTATTAATTAAAGGATTATGAACATAATAAAACCCGTACTCCTTTCCATGTGACATTTTATCAGACCACTTATTAAATGTTTGAGGGGTAAAAATGGGTAACTATTATATGATATTGCATTACACCTTATGTTATGGACCAAGAAAGACTTCTAGAAGACACCTTATAACTAGGACTAAAGGGAGTATTTGGGAGAATAAGCTTAAATTTTCACTTTTGAACAATTAACTTATGATGCTTGATTCTTCAATTGTTAGATTGTTATTGTCCCTCTCTCCGCCTGCTCATATGTGCTTTTGGCCTGAATAAATTGCTGTGCTTCCTTTGGCTTCATTTTCTTTTTAGATTGCCTAGTAGAGTTTCCCGAGAAATAATTAAAAGAGGAGTATAACTTTGAAATTCAATGTCAAGGTTGATTTGGACAGGTTGAATTCTTTTAATCCATTGTGCTCCTTTTTGTTCTATTCACGTATCTTTTAATAGTGTCTAATATGATGCTGTTTTAAATTATTAGAGATGATCTAAATTTTTTAATATGAAATTGATCAATACAGCCCAAGTTTTTGGCATTTTTTTTCACCTCTCCTTATTCTATACTATGAAATACTTAAATTGCTGCAGAGACTCCAGCTTCCTTTGTCTTAGAGATTCTTTATAATGGATTGTCCTCTCTCCGCCTGAGACAGAAGATCAAGTCACAAACATGATACACTGGTTTTAGTTCTCTTGCTTCAAAGGTTATGTGATTTTGGTGGCTTGATATCAAGGTAATGTTACTGCCATGCTATGTGGTATTTCCTTCTCTTATTCATTTAGCATCACACGTTGAAGTTAAGTAATGTTCTTTCTAACTTCCGCAGTTGTGCATATGCGCATATAGATGTTGTTGAATCTTTTATTTAGGCGGAGCAATAGCCTGATAGATTTGATTGAAGTTCATAACTCACAAATTACTTGAAATAAGAAAAGTTGTGGTGAATGTGATGTTTATGGTCTATAACTCATTGAAAGTGCGCATGAATTGTATTAATAAGTTCATTTACTGACATGAATACGACTATCAATCTTCAACCTCTCCCATTTATAAATCTTTAAAATGATTTGATCGTAAGTATGAAGGAAAAATAATTTCCTAATATATCATTGCTTCCCTCTCACTTAGTCAAAGCAACTAACACAAATATAAGTAAAACAGTTTAAAGGAAGAGATGTCAAAAATAGTTACAACGAAGAAAATAATAAATCTTATGTACACCAGGTACTGGGTCCTTCATTGGGCAAGCATCAAAATTCAAGATGTACTTAGGCCTTGAGACTCTCCAACTTATTATGCTAGGTTTCAGAGATTTGCTATCAATTGGTGGTTTCATTGAGAGCATGTGGAAGGGTGGAGAGTAAACTGGAATAGTTGTTTTTCAGCAGTAGTAGGAGTGTGTCAACAAGCAAAGAGAGAGAATAAGTGTTTAGTGTAGGAAAAGGCTAGAGTTGCAAACTCTGGCATGGCACAGTAATACATGTTAGTGCAAGGTTGACTTTGTGAGTGGCTTTTAAAAAAATTAAGAATTACATCTAGGAGGAATTAATATGAGGTCCCAAGAAAGGTACTTAATAACCTAAAAGTCTTAATGACAACTGAGAAGCATGTGGTGACAAGTTCCTGTGTGAAAAATCATAACACCTCACTTGTCATTGTGGCTTTTTGGTAGTTAAGTCCCTTCCTTGGGGCTTCATAGTAAATCAATGCGTTTGCATCATACTACGGCAGGAAGTGGTACTTTGAAAACAAAGTCATATATGTGTTTGGAACCCAAGACAAAGGAAACAAAAAAAACCTCAAATTCGGCTCAACCATGACATATGCTTTCATGTCACTGTTTTTGTAGTGTGTTCCCGACTATATACATTTCAGAATGTGTTTATGCTTGTTAGATGATAAGTAAAACCACTATTAAATTTTTTTTGTTTTGTTCTAGGAAGCATACTTGTTGGGAGAGGTGAAAATTCATTTGCCTTTAAGCTTCAAAAGGGAAACTCTTGACCAAATCTAAAATTGGGTCAAGAAGAATAGAAAAGGAAAAAAATAAAATAAAAGGGAAAGTATTTATTGATTTTCCTTTGTGAAATAATTTTTGTAAAAGTAAAGTAACTATAAAAAATTCATATCCATAGAAAACTTATTTCTTTTACTTCTGTTCATATGGAAGATTTTCTTTATTTTGTCATTTTTTTCTTCATCTCATTAACAAAGGAAATTTTTATTATTATCTTATTTAATGTAGCATTTTCTTATTGGGCCATTGGCATTTTAATTATGTCCTTTTATGAAAAAAGGAAGAGGAAAAATCACAATTTCCAACCATCCCTGTTATGCTGTAATCTGTCAACTCTTGACCTTTGACTGATGGAGAGTATGACGGATTTGTAATCTGTCTTTGTGCTTATTTGCATTCCCTGCTCTACATCATCACCAAGCCAGAAGAGGCGCTTCAACAAAATGGAATGGAAGGACCTAACCCAAGATATCATGGTGGAAATTCTCTTGAAACTCCCTGTGAAATCTCTGCTGCGCTGCAAAAGCTTGAACAAATCCACCTATGCGCTAATTACTAGCCATTGGTTCATCAAGAAACACTTTCAGCTCTCTGAAAGCCAACCAGGTATGCTGGTCTTTCATAGCCCGACACCAACAAGTTTTTCTGCAACATTGCTTTCTGATGCAGAGTTTCCTGCAACATTGCTATTTGATGACATCGCTCAGCCTGTCATTGATCTAGGGCATCCGCCCCCTCAGAAAAAATTCTGAGTGAAATCATACCTTATGGTCCTTTATTTTTGTCTTAATTATACTTACGATGACAGCACAGATGAATTATGCTTGTGGAATCCAGCAACAAGGGAGGTCGAGGTCCTTCCTTCACCTAACCATCAAATTTCCTTGATAGATGACTTTGCCATACATGGCTTTGGTATTGTTCCTGAGACAAATGACTATAAGGTTGTTAGAATTTTGACTGCTATGGAATTTGATATGGAAGTCTGCAGGCCCTTTAAAGCTGAGGTGTATAATCTTAGTACCAATTCATGGAGAATTATTGATGATACTGAGTCTGTTTACAGCCTGGTTTTTCCAGAATTATGCACCTATCTGAAAGGAATATATCATTGGTTGACCCTTGGTTTCTCTGAAGAAGCCATCATTTGCTTTGACATGAGTGATGATGCATTTTGGCGAATGAAGTTGCCTAAAAATTTAGAATTCAATCCAGCTCATCAACTTGTAGTGTGTAATGTTGCTGTGATCAATGACTCTATTGCTTATGTCGAAGAATATAATTTGTATTACTCAATGGATATTCGAATCGATATTTGGGTGATGAATGAATATGGAGTTGAAGCATCCTGGAGCAAACATTACGTGATTGGACCAGGTCTTGGACAGTGGATGTTCTTGGGATTTTGGAAAGAAGATGTGGTTCTTGTGGGAGAAGAGGAGCAGCCGCTGATTTCATATAACGCTAAAGCTCGTCAACAAGTCCAGGAATTCCTGATTCGTGTTTCACCGGAAATGTTTCAGGTTTTCAGATATGTGGGAAGTATTTTTCCCTTATCAGTGTTAGAGAAGGAGTAAACTTTGAGGGTATGTTTGGATTAAGGAGAATGAAGGAGATAGAAGGGAAGGAAATGTTTGATCTGAGTCCAAATCCAGCAAAAAGATCAAAACCAAACTTCCTCTTTTGTTCCATTCTCCTTAATTCAAGCATACCTTAAACTAGACCTGATTCTATCTGGGTTTTGAAATTCATTTTGCATAAAATTTGTCAGGCTCTTATGTTGAACATTTGGCTCCTTCGAAAATGGTTCAAATTCGAAGCCTTAATTGAATTCATAATTAGGTATAGTTTGCTTTAGCTTATCATCACCATGAATGTAGTGTCAGTCTGTTGAAATTATGTTTTCTCAGGCAAATTTAAACTTTCTCACCTCATGTGTTCATCTTTTGTTTAATTTTTCAATAGTGTTTTCTTATCAATGCAATGAAATTATTTTCGTTTTTTACATTATTTTGTTAGAGATTCATGAAGAATCTTGAATTTCTTTTCTTGTCATAATTGGGGTAGCAATGTAGTGATTATTAAGTGCAAACAATTTTTCATAAGATAGTGTTTCAGCTTCAATGCTCATCTCGTGTTTCATTTATTGATGATGTGATTCGGTTTGGGTTCTCTTAGCACATCAAGTTATAATGTTTGTTGGATAGAACGTGAAGTAGTCAAATGAAGTTTAGAATTTTCGAGACAGCAGCGGTATATAATCAAATTTAAGCTATGATTGATGTTTTTTTTTTTAAAAAAAAAAAAACTTAAAATGATAGAACAAGATAAAATAAAATATCCATACCAATTTTGAAAAAGGGCAAACACGTAAACATCAACATCGAAGACTCTACTAAGGACTTGTTTGAGTTGGTATTTAAAATGCACGTTTAAGCAAGTTGAGACAAAATGTACACTTACTTCGTATACCGTAAATCAAGTCAGAAAAGAAGTTTCCACCCTAATCTAAACTGGCAGTAACAAGTTGTTGGTTGTAAGTTGCTTCACCTCTGAAAGGATGAGAATATAAATTTGAAATAGGGCGTATATGTTGGGAGATGTTGAAAACTTTTTGCACTCTAAGCCTCAGATAAAATGTTGTTGATCAATTATTTTTTCCAAAAAAGTTAATTATGTTTTGAATGTGTATGTGTGCCTCCCATAAGTTGACCCACTGATAGGTGGGTCCCTTCCATTCCCTACCTTTCTCCCACTAACGGCTGATTTGTCTTCTAAATATGCAAAATTTTCTGGTAAAAGGGCACATGTGCCTTGTAATTAGCCTAAGTTAATGTCATTTTAATTATTGTTCTTCCAAATAAGTTTATTTATCTTGTAAATATGCACGAATGTCTTATAAATGAACACATTTGTTTTGTAATACGTGTGTTTTACATTGCATAATAAGGCTTTGGGAGGGTTATTTTTGTCCATTCACTCCTTTAATTAATTTCACTTCCTCTCAAGGTACTGCAGTGATATTTTATATTGTTATGGGGCTTTTGAAAATTATTTAGCTATAATGGAGGCTAGGTGAAATTTTCCCTTTATCTTATCGTGATTTTTTCCGTCCCCTGGTTTCTTAAATTGTTACTTTATTTTATATTTTGTGACTTCCCCTTTTAGTTAAGTCAAGCTTTATTTTTTATTTCAATGAAAATGACTCTTATTAGCTTCTATTGTTTCCCAGTAAGTATGATAGAAGAGGAAGATTGCATATTTGTATCATACTTCCTCTCCGCCTGTCATATTTATAAGTAACATTCGTTCTTATCATCTTGATCCTATATATAAGCAACAAATTTGCTTTGTTTAAAAATTGAATGCATTTTTTCTATTTTTGGCATTCATTGTCTCACATCTTTTTTCTCACTCATTCTCTCATACTCATCATCATATTCTTTTTTTTTTTTTTTTTATACATAAATTTTAGGAAACGGGTTGGGTTCACCCATGATCTAAGGACAGGACGAAGTCTCTCTTCCTCCTTGGTGATATCAAAGTTAGGCAGGGTGAGCCGTCTATTACTCTTAAGTATTTACCTAGGCACCTAGGAGTTATGATGCCTCCATCCCTTGACCAACTTTAGGATCGAGCCTCCTCTCTTTGGTGATAGTGTCCGACCCCTTTGCTAACTGAATCCAAAGACGAGGGGTAAAAAAAATTGAATGAAGGAGTGTGATTGTGAGGGTGGGGTTCAAACCCACCCCACGTTCACATTGAAGGGTCTAAGTGGCCGATCCACAGCCCCCTTCATTTTTTTGATAATGAAAGGAAAATCATCATAACCAACTAAGGCGACGCAAATAATTGCTCCGTCGTCTTTCAAAATGTCTCGTACGCAATCCAGTGGAGTAGCAAAGGTCCACACATCTACTACCATCTTCCTTGCTTCAACGGCTGAAGCATCTGCCGTTGCATTTGCATCCCTAGCACGGTGCTTAATTTCCACAATCGCTTTCGACAAATGGAGTATATTTTCAATAATGGAGGTCCAACGTCCAACCAATACCCATACATTTTTGTTTTTACTGGTCAAAAAGGGGGGGGGGACAAGACCCATCAACAAAAAAATAAAAGAGACATATTGATCACATTCGTCACCGCTGAAGGTTATACTTTCAGCGGCAACAATTTTTTGTCCTTGCCAAAGTCCAGTTTAAAATTTTAGTTTTTATTTATTTATTTATTTTATAAAAAGCTTGTAATATTTATACAAAGAATAAGTTAATTGATTTAATCTTTGATGAATAAATAAAGTAATTACTCATAATATTATTGTGAGATGGAGATTTTTAGAGATAGTATGTATTGTGTGTGAGAGATGGAATGGGAAGGGAGTGGTATAGTGTGTATGAAAGAGAGATTATAATTATGTTTGTACTAGTATATATGTGAGATTATAATAAGCATATATATTACCACATTTAGTGATTAATAACGACTCAAACATGATTGATTCTAATAAAAAAAATACTTATACCTAACAAAATAACAAATATGCTCAGAGACAAAATTAACCATGAAGTATTTCACCATGTGCAATTTCGCCCATAACATTAAAAAAAAAAAAAAAAAAAAAAAAAAAAAAAAAAAAAAAAATTAGTGCGAAAATCCCAAGTTGATATTAGAGGCACACATTGAGAAACTAACCTAGGCAACAAAAGAAGAGAAAGAGTTAGGTGTCGGAGTTGGGCAGCTTCCAAATGAGTTGGTTTACTAAGTATGTATATGTTACAAATTGATGCTTTTTTTCCAACTACAAATTGGTGCTTTTTATTAGCATTTTTTTTAAAGGTTATTATGCAAAATTATACAATAATATAATTTGCTCTCAAGACTTAATTGGACGTTTTGTCACAGTGGCAACCATATTCTTATTCGTCACAACGAATTGTCATACAGGCGGCTCTTCTCTGAAGCACTTAAGTCGATCTCCAAGGAGAAATCAGCCTCGGCCATGACTTGGACAGAAGAAGATCGGGAAATCCATGCAGGAGAAGAAGTCGCCTAATCCATACGGCTTTTCTTCCTCTCTCTCCTCCTTCTTCGTGCAAGTTACAGAATGGCACTGCCCGGAGTTCTCAAGGTGGAACCCGGTAAAGGCGAAGTCTTGGCCTTAGTCTCTGATCACTCCAAGGTGGTACACCGGTTTAGATTAATATTAGTTCGAAAATGATACACTCGGTCATCACTGGTCCTAAATGAGTTCCGGTTCACATTGTGATATTTGAGCGGGGGTAGTTGGCATATACGTGGTCTAAATGGTATTTTTGCATAGGCATAGGTGGATTTGTTGGTCCTTCACTTTACGTTTGCATCACATCTTACATAATAGTCATTCATCATACAACAACACCAGGGTTTTATCGCATTTGTCAAAAGATGCTCTAAGATAATGGCTTGCCTAACTTAGTTAATTTAGCCAAGTAAGTGTCTATTCTCACCTCTGCAATTTTGAGAGCGCAGAATGGCAGAATCTCTAGTTCAAAAACACATCTCATCACATATGCATACAATGAACATGGAGGAAGTCGGCGTTGGATCCTATAATGGTAATACCGATTAAGAGAATCGTACAACAACGCTGGTATAAATCTGGGAGCATTTTGTCTAATTTTGAAAAATCATAATTAATTCTACAAAAATCGAAACGAGATCCGAAAATTCCTTGGAATCCTTAGGATGTCTAGTTTCATTTAAAAAATTGATCATTCCCAGGTTTAAAGTGTTGAAAATAGCCTAAATTCTGAGGAATTTTAACTCTCTGTACAAAAATCATTTTGACATGTTCTTGACATATTTAAAAATCCCTATATGTCTACTTTAACCATGAATTTTCTCAGAATTTTGGGATCATCATTTCAACATGAAATCCTGGCGTTTTCATGGCTGACTTCAGAATTTCCGAAAACCGATGAAATTTCGCTGTAATCCTCAAGTATTTCATGATCTCTCTCCTAAATTTTGCCATAACCTCTACTTCATCAAATTTTGAGATAAAGGCAATTTAACTAACTAAAAGCCTAAAACTTAAAGAATTTGCTCCTTCTTTCTTCTTATCAGAGTTTCATCTTGAAGCTTGAATGTTCATAATCACTTTGTATCTTTGATTTATGATTGGGTAGATTTATGACAATTTATTACACTTGGATTAAAAGTTTATTGTTGAATCAGGAATTGTTTGGCTGCGCTTAACATTGATAATTAGCCAGTTATCTATGTCGGTTTTGGAGGAAGTCTGAACCACTTGATTGTTTATCACATAAAGGGTAAGCGGAAGGAGGTATTGTAAATTGTAAATGGATCATAAAACTCTTTGCTTATCAGAGTTTCTTATCTCATAAAATGACATGTAAGAGAATATATTGAAGACACATTAACATGGCAACTTCATTTATTTACTTTTTTTAGATGGCCTTAGAATCTGTTTTTACTATTTATATTCTGGAAATTTCTATTCATTAACTAGGAGGGCTTCCAAAATAAAAAGTGGGACTGAGCATATGATGGAATCACATTGTTTCATCTTAGGAAGCATGGGATCCGAGATTTGGCCATAATGACAACACAATCTTAAGTGGATCTGTGTAACAGCTCCTCTTTAGGTAAGATTAGATGTTTCAGAAAGGTTGGAAGCTAATGCATATAATGCTGTGTTAGTATTCTTAATAGCCATCAAACTAGATACTTTCTTTCATTCACTCTTTTGTTTTTGTTCTGTGTGTGTGTGTGTGTGTATTGGCGGAGAAATCAAACATGAAATTTACCCAAATGATAAGGTTTTAATTAAATCTGTATGAAAATGACGTATGAGATCAATCAATCCTGAACTTATGTCTGTGTGTTTGTAGTATGTCCTCATCCAACGTGCAGAGAAATTGGAGGACCTCCCAGGCTGATTTGGGTGTGTGTTTATTCTCTTGCTTCCCTTTTGTGTTTTAGGAGCTTTCTTGATCATCCAACACTTTATTTACTTTTCCTTCGATGATCTCTACTTTCTCGTAAGGGGGGAGAACAGAAGGAAACTAGATTCCTGTAAAATATTAGGGGATAGCTAGTTCTATTTTTTTTTTTTTTTTTGGAACAATAGGGATGGCTAGTTCTATAGAAATATGATATGTACTAATTTTTTGAATTTGGAATTTATGGAGTTCCAAGCAAGTTCTTGGAATTTAACTTTGTCTGACGTCCAATGTTCTGATTCACTCAATTATTTAAGTAATACTCCATCTGGTCTTTATTTTAAGATACAAACTAACAATTATGACAAACAAATAAAAATATTTAAAGTCATTAAAATTATCCTAAAATTTAACTAATTTCTAAAATTACCCCTACTAATTGCACTAAACTCTAATATCATATTAATTATTATTTTCACCCACTATCCTTATTAATTATATGCATATATGGAAAAAAATAATTAATGTTCTTTTGGAAACAAAAGAGTGCCTTATAAAAAGGATCAAAATACATTTGCTAGTTGGTGTAATACCCCAAATTCAACACCTGAAAACTTGGTTAAAATATTTGAAATACCTCCAACGGGGATAATCAAAATCAAAATCATTAAATTACATAACCATATAAAATAAAATTCATAATACATAATTAAAATAAATTCCGAAAATGTTTCAAAATTTAATACAAAGCGGAAGTCTTAGGTTTATGGCAAATAAAATAACATAACATAAACTATAGGAGTACAAAAGAGCCTTCAAAGCTCACTCTATAGGTACCTTCCCTTAGGATATTCACCTGAAAAATGTTAATATAGGATGAGATTTCATGTCTCAGTAACTACTGAAAGTTTCTACCATATACAAGCAAATTACATATGACAAAAAGCAATGGGCTGATTTCAAATATATCTGTATATAGCATATTTTCTCATACAAAATTCGTTTTCAAAAGTAATCATCATTATGTCGAATTGTAAACTATACAATTATACAATATGCAATATGCAGCCTCCCTTATATCATCATCCACCCTTGTACTGCTGGCTGGAGCCATAGGCTAACACATAGTCCGATAGAAACTTATTTATTTGACTGGATGGTTCCAAGCTCACCAAAACTTAAGATACACTTGGCCAAAGGTATAGAGCTTAAGTCTAGACTATGGGTCCCCTCCTTAAAAATAACAACTAAGGAGGTGTCACATATCCCACAACTCCAATGCAATAGCGGCCAGAGGAAAACATGGAAGATGAGACCCTGAAAAGTACCATCCACTTGCACCAAGTGATAGTATAAAGTAATCTTATCATTTAAATTCCTCCTTACTTCAACCCATCACACATACATCCACCATGATAATTATATTCAATAAAAGTGTATTAGAATAAACTTCCATTTATATAAAATATCATCACAAGGTAAACCAAACATCTCATAAAAGCCTCATTGGACCAATGTCATTTTTTTTGAATTTCGAGGGACTAAGCTGTTATTTTTGAAATTTGGGACTAAGTCAGTTGTTTTTGAAATTCAGGGGCAAAACCGTAATTTTTGTTGGGTACAAAACTGTAATTTTCTTGGGCACAAACTGTAATTTTCATGAGCACAAAACTGTAATATTCAACTTTTATTACAATAATATTATAATACGTATATATACACATAATTTAGTCTATAAAAGTAATATAATTCTTGAGCAAAAAAATATATAAAAGTAATATAATTTATAATCATACACAATTCACAAGTATATGGAAGAATATTTAGAGTTACCTATATATCCTAGCTTATAGATAATCCTCAAAAATTACTCCAAATCTCTCGATGAGAGTCTTCTAGCACCCCCCAAATAATCTTCTCTGCACTATTTCCCCCTCTCTCTTTCTCTCACGCCCCTCCTCAGCCGAACGGTGAAAGTGTGTGTGTTCGTGTATTGAGGTGTGTGGTGTATGACTGGTGGGGGGGGGTATTTATAATCTCTCCACCGAAATAATTAGGGGGCAACGGTGCCTAAATTAATGGGAGGCATACCGAACCTCCATTTTGTCAAATGGTTGGCACCCCCTAACTTTTCAAATAGGGTGGGTCCCACCCTTTTTAAATTTCCTTTTTCTCTTCTTCTTTCTTTTTTTTTTCCTTTCCTTCCAACGCTCCGACCTCTACTTTCTCTCTTAATATATAATATATTAATATTATATTATGATAATAATAAATATAGTAATATTTTAATAATATATAAAGGGTTAAGATGCATATTTGCCCTTAAAGTATGTGCCCAGGAGCAATTTTGCCTCTGAAGTTTTCGGTGTAGCAATGTTGCCCTTGAAGTTTAAAAACGGAGGAATGTTGCCCTTCCGTTAAAAACCCTAACGGTCAACTAATGGGGCAACATTGCTCCATTTTTAAACTTCGGGGGCAAAATTGCTACTTTTTTATTTTAGAGCAATGTTGCCCTCGAAGTTTAAAAACGGAGCAATGTAGCCCCTTCGTTAAAAACCCTAACGTTGATCGTTAGTTGACCGTTAGGGTTTTTAACGGAGGACAATATTGCTTCGTTTTTAAACTTCAGGGGCAACATTGCTACGTCGAAAACTTCAGGGGCAAAATTGCTCTTGGCCGCATACTTTAAGGGAAAAAATGCACCTTAACCCATATATAAATATAAATAATAATAATAATAATAATGACAACTTTTTATTTTATTTTCTAGATCTCCTTTAAACCTCAGAATACTTAATAAATCATACTTAAAAGATACTTAATTATTGAAAAATAAAATTTGGGATGTTATATTTGGTGCCTTATAATAAGGACCAAAAAGAGTAGCTTTTAACCATAGACAACTCATCATCTATGTTGCTTAGGTGCAGGTATGGTGTGGGCTCAGGTATGGGATACAATAAGTTTTCTTTAATTTAAAGGTATTAACGTACGGTATACTAGCTCTGTTTGTTTTATGGTGATTGATATGATCATATTTAATTTAGGATCTTCAATAAAGGTTTAAATGTTTGTTGGATCACATAAAATTTACCTGCTATGCACAGAAATCATTTTTTTTTTTGGCTGGTGAAGCATGAACATACCATAAGATACTTATCTTAGAGTGCCCCCTAATATAGAGGGGCGGACCTAGGTGGGGGGCTAGGGGTGGGCCCCGCCCCCTTAAAATTATAAAATATGACCCAAATTTTTAGAAAATTAAATTTGAGCCTCCTAAAATTTCAATATGTTCATTTTAGTCTTCCATTAAAAGTTTCATGGAGGAACTAACATGAAAATATTGAAATTTTGTAGGGCTTAAATATAATTTAATGATTACACTGGATTTTATTCTGTAATTTTTGCCCCCTCACTTCTCAATTCTTGGTTCCACCCCGGCCCTAATAGGTATAGGCATAGTTATAAACCCTTGACATGAATTTAGAAGCATCCTTGCTTCATAGCTTATTACAATAGAAGTTGCTCAAGAAGAGTTAAAGTGTATGACTATAGACTTTGCAATTCCTTCACAACTCCTTTGCATCAGAGTTAAAGCTTATAACTAGCATAAGAAGGCTAATTGGTTGTGATATTAATTGCTTATGATTATCAGACTACGTTACATGGTGACGAGGGAAACAGTATGTAACATCCCATTTTCAAAAGCAGTCTATATTTTTTTTTCATCAGAGTAGAGCATCGGAGCGATTGAGTAGCTGATATTTATATTCAAAATGCCGTAATTCTGGCTGATTACAGTAGTGGTACGTTATACCGAGTGTTTTCAAAAGTAAATAACAAAAGAAGAAAGTCTTCACCGAGTCCCTATGCGTGCCGCTTGCCTTTCTCCTCGATCCTCGGTCCTCCTGACCCTGACGCTATGTTAAGAGATGAGGTTCAATGCCCATTGAACCTCATGTAACGGTTAACCTCATGTTTATATATACAACATAGACAGTATATGAGCATACAAACAAGCTTATCCCAACAGCACACACGCCCCCGGCGAGATATGTCGCACTTAGCAGCAATCGTTTCACACCTAGCATTTCGCACCAAGCATTTCGTACCTAGCAAACGTATCCTAACACCCAAGCAAGCATAATAACAAGTACATTGAACATACCACAGAGCTATCAACTACCTCACATAAACATACCATACACATAGCACATGTACGCATACAATAAACATCAGAATTAGTGTTACAGTACGCGAACGTACTTTCGTTGACGGAAAACGGTACTTTTTGACAGTGGTACGACAGCGGTACGTGATTATAGATATCCTATAAAGATAATATCATATTATCAAGGCCCAACATCATAATAGGCATTTTAGGTATAAATTACCATTTTGCCCCTAACTCTCCTAATTGGCGGAATTTCGCGAACTTCGTTACTTTAACTCTAATCTTCCAAAATTTTGACATATCTCCATCTCCAATATATTTTGAAATAAATATCATATTTATCCCTAAAACATGATATCTAAACTAACTTGGAAGATTAAAGATTAATCTAGCATTTCTACTATAACTACCGAATGAACTATCAAAGCTTAAGACTAAAGACCGAAGAAATTACCCAGCACTTCACTACTCCTTTTCCAGAGCTCCTCCTTGCTCTCACTTCTCTCTAACCTCTCTCTAGGATTCCTTTGTGAATTGGTGAGTTTGAAGAGAAGTGTGAAAGGCTATTTATAGCAAAAGCCAAAGGATCTCATCCTTGGATCAACCTTTGCATCAAGGGCTAGGATGATGAAGATGTGGCCTTATGAACATCACTCATTTTCCTCTTCTCTCCACCACAAAAATGTCCCCTTATGTCATCAACATGATGTCATCTATTCACTTTATGAGTTTCTTCTCATAAGTCTTCCTGTTTCGGTGTTCTAATCGCGTAATCTTAGAAAATCTCAAAAAGTCCTTAGAACTCACTCGAAGATCTAATCTTCCTCTTTAAGAATATTTGGATTAACTAAATTTTTGATCCCATTCAGGGTATTTCGTAACTTGTTGAACATTTTCGGATAACCGTCGTCGGTTATGGAAATGACTTCGGTAACATCAACTTCGGAACAAAGATTCACTGATTCATAATATGTCCAGTTGTTTACTACTTAGTTCAAGGATTTTGAGTTATGATTTATTTTCCATTGGTTCTCACTTCTACTATCTGCCCTATTTCACAAAATATCGGTTTCGTCTTATCTCTTAATCATTCCGTCGATTACGGAAATGACTTCGGAGATAACCCACTCCGAGATAAAAATTCACTTGTTTGTAATATGTCGACCTAAGAAACTTCGTTCATGGTTTTCTAAATAGGATTTAATTTCTATCGGTTCTCATTTATCCAACCTGGTTCTTCCACAAATATCTTAATTATATTATTATTTAATTAACAAAATATCATGATATTATTTTTGAAAAACCCACAACCCTTTTCACACTCAAATTTCGGTTTTCTCTTCCCTTTATTATTATTTTTTTTTTAAATTTATCTAAATTAGCTAGAAGCTTAATTAGAGCCTTAATCCCATGATTAGCAATCTTTTAGGATTTAGGGTTTTCATGTTCTTAATCTCACCAATTTTTCTTAATCTTTTCTAATTGATTAGCAAGCACACTTTATGCTAATATTAGCCATAAACACTTAATTAAAGGATTTTCCATAATCTACCTTAAATATTCTCTTGTTCAGGCTTAAACAATTAGCCATTAATTACTTAACTAATCACTTTCTAATTGTTGATAATTTTCTTAATTAGGATTAATTATTTTCTCACAACTATTTCATTGACATTGGTATTTTATGTCCCACATATCATATTAAAAATCATGGGGCAACTTATACTCCCCAAAATTATATTTAATTTTGCCTCATTATTTTTCAAGGGAAATAATCCCAAAAATTCCTAAAATTAGAGACAACATACTTTCTAATTTTCAATAAATATTTTATTGCCTCTTGGGATTTATCATAATATTTTCAGGGCATTTCATGGCCCATAATTGCATTTAAGGATTTTGACACTTTAATCTCTCTAATTTTATTAGAAATTTCCCTAGACAATAGAATAAGTATCCTACAAGGTTTTAAAACCACATATTCACCTATTTCCAAATAGGTATTATTTGCTAAAATATAATATTCCAGATAGATAATTATCCGGGTATTACACAGTAGTTGGGGATATTATGAGTTTGTTGGGAATCCATATACACTACGTCGAGTATAAACAGGAACATACTGGGATTAATTGTAAATTGGTTAGATTATATTTTATTCTTTATTTTGTGTTATTTGTAATCTTCCTAGCGAGATTGGCGGCCTTCATAACCACTGGCCCTACTGTATATATATCTAACGTATTGAACATGAATAAACCATCGGTAAATCACAGTTCTATCTCAAATACTCGTTGTACTCCTATAAATTCTTCTAATACCTTATGCTCCTTTGTGTTCTATTCGCATATCTTTTAATAATCGCTAACATGTGATGCTGTTATAAATAATTAGAGATGACTTTTTTCTTATAAAAAAATAATAATCTGAAATTGAACAATATATGATCTAACATCCCAAATTGCATATTGGAGGGAGTTAGAGTAACTCCACCTTCAATGGCCCAAGTTTTTGGCATTTTCAGATCTTATCACCCTTTCTTGCTCTATACAATGAAAGACTTAAATTTCTGCAGACCCCAAGTTATCCCCCTGCTATAAGGTATTTCCTTTCGCTTATACTTTTAGTATCACATATTGAAGTTAAGTAATGTTCTTTTTAACTTCTTCAGTTGTGCAAATCTATTATTCTAGTAGGGAAATAGCCTGATAGATTTGATTTAAGTGCATAACTCATAGATGAATTGAAATTGGAAAATTTGTGGTGAATTTGATGTTTATGGTCCATAACAACATTGTTGTCAAACTCTCGCGTTGACTCTCTGAGTTTATCGATTTTACGTTTTTAGTTTGCCAAATCGAGTCGAATCACTAGTAAACTCGGTTAAATTTACAAGTTTATATACCGAGTTTACCATTTTTATGTTTCAAACTTACAAAACCGTGTTAACTCACCCTTAAACTCGTGTTAACTTTTTTAATTTGATCATGCCCAATGACTTTATATGTGAGTTTTATTGAAATTTCTTTGTTAAATATTGTAAATTTTGAATATTGATGATTTAAGTTCAAGTATTTGGATTTACAATATATTTAAATCAAATTGTTGTCATTTTTTATATTTTAATTATTTATTATACACTATTAATACATATTGAATAGTGAAAGTAAACTCTTATGAATTTACGATTCAAGTTGACGATACGAGTTTATGTCATTATCACGAGTTTACTTAAATTTACGAGTTTGACAATCTTACTCCAGAACTCGTTAAAAGTGAGCATGAATTGTATTAATGAGTTCATTTACAGACATAAATAGGATTATCAATCTTGAATCTCTCTTCTTTATAAATCTTTAAAATGATTTGATTGTGAGTATCAATTAAGAATAACTTCCTAATATAGCATTGCTTCCCTTTCACTTAGTCAAAGCAGTTAACACAACTATAAGTCAGACAATATAAAGGAAGCATATGTCCCAAAATCACCCTGAACAGGTTGCCATGTATTCTGGTCTTCAAAGATTGGTCTTTTTTAATGGGCTTTCTTTTGGCTCTAGATGTTTTGTTGTGCGTAGTGTAACATAGAAAAACACATGAATAATAACAGGTGGAAAGTTATTAAATATGAGCATTTAAAACAGTTTTAATATATCAGTCATTAAAGTGACTTAAAATGAGTATATATAACCAAGGTTATCAAACTCACGAGTTTAAGCAAACTCGTGATAGTGATGTAAATTCGTATTGTGAACTCGAATTGTAGACTCGTAAGAGTTTACTTTTATTATTAAATAGGCATTACTAGTGTATAATTAAATAATTAAAATATAAAAATGACAACAATTTGATTTAAACATATTTTAAATCCAAATAATTGAAATTAAATCCATTAACACTCATCATTTATCATATTTAATAAAGAAATTTCTATAAAATTTCTATATAAAGCTGCTGACAATGATCAAATCAAAAAAAGTTAACAAGAGTTTAAGAGTAAGTTAACAGGTTTTTGTAAGCTAGAAACGTAAAAACGGTAAACTCGGTGTATAAACTTGTGAATTTAACCGAGTTTACAACTAGCACGAGTTTACCACTGATTCGACTCGTTTTTGTAAGCTAGAAGCGTAAAAACGGTAAACTCGGTGAGTCAACTTGCGAGTTTGACAACAATGTATATAACAATATCAAAGAATGCATTGAAAATGTACAAAATGATTAGTTCCTTTTTAAAAGAAAATGAATTTGGTGATTCAATGAAGTCTGTAGATGCATTTGAGGCAACTAGAATCCAAGTATCGTAATGTACTTCGTTGCATGATTTATGTTGTTTAGCTTTCAATATTGTCTAGGTATGAGTTTTGTAATGTCCTGGTTCTCTTTTTGTGTAAGGATTGAAAAGTATTTGGCACAACGAGGAAAAAAGAAAATTAAATGAGTAGGAGAGTGAGCTGGAACAATTGTTTTGCCAACTGTAGTGGGAGCAATTCACATTCCATGCTTCTCCCTTACATGCTCAATTGCTTAAAATGAGCAATTTTTTTTTTGTCCAAAAAAAAAAAAATGCTCATTATGTACTCATCCCTCTAATTTTAGGGTGAGGGCATTTTTAATTTAATTTTTTATATTTTATTTATTTAGATTAAATTATATGCTGCATCGTGAAATATTTTTTTGCATCAAATTAATTAATTTTCAAGATACTAGTGTTACAAGAAAAATATTTCTAAATGCAGGACTAGAAATTAATTAATTTGATGAGTGTAAAAAATATTTTAAGATGTAGCATATAATTTAATCTAAATAAATAATACATATTAAAAAAAAAAGCCCCTCACCCCAAAATTAAAGGGATGAGCACATAATGAGTATGTAAGGGAGAAATATGAAATATGAACACACACACACACACAAAAGCACCAATATAGGAACTTTTTGCAAAAATTGTACCCAATTAGAGCACTTGGGAAAAGTTTTACTAAAGTAATGCAGTCAAATATGCTATTTGATTGATGCCACCGTACGACTCGTCATTCCATTAAAAAAAAAATTAATATTGAGTGGCCTGTCATTCCATAAATTAAAAAAAGTTAATATTAAATATAATAATATATAATAATAAATGATAAAAAAAGTGGAATAATTTAAAGCTTTACTTCATTTAATTTGGAATCAAAAGAAAGAAAGCATGAGACTTAAATAACTCACGGCGAAAAGCACCAATATAGGAACTTTTTGCAAAAATTGTACCCAATTAGAGCACTTGGGAAAAGTTTTACCAAAGTAATGCAGTCAAATATGCTATTTGATTGATGCCATTTGTGTTGACACTTTGTCATTCCATTAAAAAAAAAAATTAATATTGAGTGGCTTTGTCATTCCATAAATTAAAAAAAGTTAATATTAAATATAATAATATATAATAATAAATGATAAAAAAGTGGAATAATTTAAAGTTTTACTTCATTTAATTTGGAATCAAAGAAAGAAAGCATGAGGCTTAAATAACTCACTAAGAACGCCCTTTAAAAGATTACGATGTACAATTTGGTTATAACAATAGATCCCAAAACGGAGATCTATATATTTGTTATACACTAAATCTTAGTGAGTTAGTTAAGCCTCATGCTTTCTTTCTTTTGATTCCAAATTAAATGAAGTAGAGCTTTAAATTATTCTACTTTTTATCATTTATTTTTATTATTATATATTATTATATTTAAAATTTTTTAATGGAATGACACGCCACTCAAATTGAGTGGCATGTTAGCCACTCAAATATTTAGTGGCGTCTCAGTTTGAGACGCCACTCAATATTAAATTTTTTTTTTAATGGAATGACAGTGTTAGCACAGTGGCGTCAACACTGTTGACGTAGTGTTGACGCCACTCTACTTAGTGGCGTCATGAGTGGCGTCAATCATATAGCATCTTTGACTGCATTATTTTGGTAAAACTTTTCCTAACCGCTCTAATTGATACAATTTTTACAAAAAGTTCCTATATTGGTGCTTTTCCCAACTCTGTGGCATGGCACAGTACATGGCTACGTGCCTATATGCTAGTGCAAGGTTGATTTTGAGTGACTTTTCATTGAAGAAGAACTAAATCAAGGCCTTCACATCATACTTGGGTTCACATTAGGTGTTTTTCTTTTAGGTTCTTCTTAGGTGCTTTTCCCTATAATAATTGGAGGGATTAGGCATTTTTTTTAATTTTTTTATATATTCTATTTATTTAGATTAGATTATTGCATCTTGAAATTTTTTTTTTTTTCACTTAATATCTCAAATTAATTAATTTCCGGTCCTTGCATTTAGAAATATTTTTCCTCTAACCCTAATATCCGGATATTAATTAATTTGAGATCGAGCGTAAAAAAAAAAAAAAATTGAAAAAAAAAAATTGAGAATGCAACATAAAAGCACATAAAAAAGCACCTAATGTGAATTTGCATCCGAACGTCAGGAAGCGCTGTTACTTTGAAAACAAAGTCATATATATGTTTGACACTCATGAAAGGTGAAACAGAAAACCTCAGATTCTGCTCAAACATGACATATGCTTTCATGCCATTGTTTTTGTGTGTGTTCCGGATTACAAACATTTCAGAAAGTATTTATGCTTCTTAGATGGTAAGTAAATCATGATTGTATTAAGTTTTTTGCTTTGGAGAAAAGTATTTTCATAAAGTAAACAAAGCAATTCTTTAAATACCATCATATCATGCTACCCTAAATTTGGGTTGGGAAGAATAGAAAAGGAAAACAAAAATAAAAAGGAAGATAGTCATTGATTTTTCTTTGTGAAGTAATTTTAGTTAAAGGAAAGTAACTATAAAAAGAAAAAGAAAAAATCATATCCATAGAAAATTTATTTCTTTTACTTCTGAAAATATGGAAGATTTTTGTTTATTTTTATTGTTTATTTATATATATATATATATATTTACTTTATCTTATTAACCCTGGGAAAAAAACCTCTATTATCTTATTTAATGCATTTTCTTGTTGGGCCATTGGGAGTTTACTTTTGTCCTTTTTTGAGAAAAAAAGGAAGGAAAACGGGCACACTTTCCAACCATCCCTACTTTGCTGTAATCTGTCAATTGTTGACTCCTGACTGATGCAAAGTATGACGGTTTTGTAGTCTGCCTTTGTGCTTATAAACACTCTCTGCTCTGCGTCATCACCAAGCCATAACAGGAACTATAGCAAAATGGAATGGAAGGGCCTACCCCAAGATATCAAGGTGGCAATTCTCTTGAAACTCCCTTTGAAATCTCTGATGCGCTGCAAAAGCTTGAACAAATCCACCTATGCGCTAATTACTAGCCATACATTCATCAAGAAACACTTTAAGCTCTCTGAAAGCAAACCAGGCATGCTGGTCTTTCATTGCCTGACACCAACAAGTTTTTCTGCAACATTTCTTTCTGATGCGGAGTTTCCTGCAACATTGCTATCTGATGACATCGCTCAGCCTGTCATTGATCTAGAGCTTCCGCCGCCCTCAAACAAAATTTTAAGTGAAATCATACCTTATGGTCCTTTCAATGGTATTTTTTGTCTTAATCATACTTACCTTGACAGTGCAGATGAGTTACGCTTGTGGAATCCAGCAACGAGGGAGGTCAAGGTCCTTCCTTCACATCACCATCAACTTTCCTTGATAGATGACTTTGCCATACATGGCTTTGGGATTGTTCCTGGGACAAATGACTACAAGGTTGTCAGAATCTTGACGGTTATGGACTTTAACTTGGAAGACTGCAAACCTTTTAAAGCTGAGGTGTATAGTCTTAGTACCAATTCGTGGAGAATGATTGATGCTACTGAGTCTGTTTATAGCTTAGTTTGTCCAGAATTTTGCTCATATCTCAACGGAATATATCATTGGTTGACCCTTGGTATCTCTGATGAAGCCATCATTTGCTTTGACATGAGTGATGATGTATTTTGGCAAATGAAGTTGCCAGAAAATTCAGATGAAAATTCAGCTCATCAACTCATAGAGTGTAATGTTGTTGTGATCCATGACTCTATTGCTTATGTTAAGGAATATAATTTGTATTGCTCAATGGATATTCAGATTGATATTTGGGTCATGAATGAATATGGGGTTGAAGCCTCCTGGAACAAACGTTATGTGATTGGACCAGGTCTTGGGCTGTGGATGTTCTTGGGATTCTGGAAAGAAGATGAGGTTATTGTTGGAGAACACGACCAGCCCTTACTTTCATATGACATTGAAGCTCGTCAGCAAGTTCAAGAATTTCTGATTCTTGTTGCATCAGAAATGTTTCAGGCTTTCAGATATGGGGGAAGTATTTTTCCCTTATCTATGTTAGCGGAGGAGTAAGCTGGTATGTTTGGATTAAGGAGAATGAAGGAGATAGAAGGGAAGGGAAGGTTTGATCTGAGTCTGGTCAAAGGGCAAAACTAAACTGCTGGTTTTGTTCCATTCTCCTCAATTCAAACCTGCCTTAAACTAGACCTGACTTGATCTGGGCTTTGAAATTTAGTTTGTATAAAATTTGTCATGTTCTTATGTTTGACATTCGGTTCCTTTAAAAATGGTTGAAATTCAAAGCCTTGATTTAACTCATAATCCGGTATAGTTTGATTTAACTTATCATCACCATTAATATAATGTAGTGTCAGCCCGTTGAAATTATGTTTTCCAGACAAACTTTCTTAGCTCATCTATGTGTTCATCTTATGTTTGATGTATCAATGATATTTTCCTATCAATGCAATGAAATTGTTCTTCATTTTGATATTGTTTTGTACGGGAAGTTCATGAGAAATCTTGAATTTCATTTCTTGGGCGTGTTGCAAGTTGCAAGATTTAGAAGAGATGAAATGGTTTAGCATTCCTTTTTTTCATTTTTCCCCCAAATATTACTGTTGTCCTCTAAGACTGAGAATTCAGGTTTTTAAATCTAGATTGTCAAGAATTATTGAGTGACAAACAAAAATGTGATTCTGATGTACCCATAGCTAATGGGACTCCCTTTAATGGCCCAATTAAGCTTTAATGAGGAGTATGTGAAGTTAGAAGGAGAGTTGTGTGATGTCTATATTTGTGCAAAGGGGTTTAAGGCAGACATTGAGTATTGTGAGGAGAGACTTTGGCCTCTCGAATGATAGGGAAAAAGTGACTCTGTCAGTTTTGCTTTATTCTTCCTTAATCTAGAAATTTGTAGTTACTTTGGCATCAGGACGATCTTGAGGAAGAGACAAGAATTGCTCTAAAAGAACATGAGAGATTGAGCAGTGGGTTCTATCTAATTCCTTGATAATCAACCCTTGTTCTATGATAAAACAATGTTTTGCTGTCATAGAGATGTGGCATGTTTTGTCATATGTGATTTCTTCGAGTATTTCTTTAGTGTAAACTTGCGTGTTTGAAAGGTGTATGTGAACTTGGGCAAAAAAGAAAGGTGTATGTGAACCTCTCGTACGTGGGCCCACTAACCGGTGCGTCCCTTTCTTTCCCCTGCCCTTCTATCTTTCCACGTTATAATACGTCTGTAACCAACGTTCAAACTCTAATTACAACGGACGAGCACCGAAGCGTGGTCCACGTTATAATACGTCTGTAACCAACGTTCAAACTCTAATTACAATGCATTGTGTAACATCCCGAATTTTGGTCCTTAAGAGTTGAAAATAAGCCTAAATTAGGCGAGCGACTAAGTCGTTCGGGGAGGCGAGACATTCCCAAATAGGGCCATATCTTCGGTCAAGAGGGAAAGCAAGAGAGAAAAAAAAAAAAAAAAAAAACCAACAAGCTTGAAAAAAAAAATAAAATAAAATAAGAAATATGTTGAGAGGGCAATTTGGTCAAAATAATTAGGGACACTAGAGCTTGTTATCCCAAGTCATATAAAGCCCTCTAAACACTCTTTCTTGCACGCACATTTTAGCCAAAAAGAGCCCAAGAGAAAGAAAGGAAGAAAGGAAAATTGCAACTATATGGTTATAATACAATGAAATGGCAAAGAGTGTAATTATGGGACTTGTTGGAGGTCAATTATTTCACTCTTCTTTCAGCTGCGGAGACCTTTTAATTGCCATTAAATCACTCTCATTTCCTCTCATTTACACGTACACACACACACAACAATTGCCACATTGCACCACATGTCACTTTCCTCCTCCCCTTCATGACACCTAACACTTCTCTATTTTCTCCCAAAGCCACGTACGTACTCCCTCCTCAACTAATCACCCATACATGCAACTACTCCTCAGTCCTCACCCATTAATTAACCCCATCCGGCCAAAACCATCGCACAACTACACCAAGCACATGTAAACACACACATACTCTTATTTTCTTGCATGGTTGCCACGTGCACACACACACATACCTCACACACACATACAAATCAGATCCACCCTCCTCTCCTTTTCACGGAAAGCACAAACACACACACACAAATTCACTTCCAACTCCTCTCCTCTCCCTCAAACCTCACGGCCCTCCTCCTTTTCTCTTAAACAACATCCACACCTTCCTCTTCCTTCTCCCTCAAACTTAACCCCTCTCTTCGAAACCCACAACCTTCCTTCATCAATTCCTCCTCCTCCACAGATCAACATTATCAATGCCCATCAAATCCATCCTCCTCTCCTTTCAACATTCACGATTTGAGAAGCAAGAAAGTTCAAGGTAAGAAGTTGAGTGTTCATGTTCATGCATGTCACTTTGGTTGGATGCAAAACTTACATGAATGTGATTTTTCAAGGCTTGGCTGAAGGATAAGTGTGGTAAGGATGATCACAAGTTCAATAGCAAGCCAAGTGGTAAGAACACTCATCTTCTGCTTCATAATCTTTGAGATTTCATTGAAAACCCAGATTTTGTAATCTGTGGTAAAATCATAGAAAACGTTGGAATTTGAGAAATCTAAGACCACCAACGTGTTCCTCATGGAAAATGGAGTGGGAATATGTTGGTGAGTGAATTTTTAAAGGGTGTTTACACAAAATAACGAGCTCATCAAAGGAATTAAAACTGCCAGTTTTTGGTCTCTGGAGTCAGTAAGCTTTGCATGCGTGTTTGACTGAGTTAGTGTCCTTTAAAAATTATGAAACTTTTCCAGGACGTAGAGGACATGAATACCTTTAAAAGGATGGGTATTTTGTATTTTTTTGATTTCTGGTTTGTGAGTAATAAATGTTACAAAATGACCCAGCGTCCTGTAGATAAAAACTGGGCAGAAGGTTTGAGCATGTAATTTGAATGGGTTAAAGTGCTTATAAAATGATGAAATTTTTCAAGCATGAAGAGGACTCCATGAAAGTTTAGGAAATATTAATTTTGTAATTTTTAAGGCCCTGATCAGTGAGATACAAATTTTTAAAGTTGACTCCTTAATTCTGGAAGCTTAACTGGACAGTCAAGAAAAACGTAAATTATGGGAATTTTTCTCAGCCATAAATCAACTTGGTGACTTTAATTTATGAAAATAGGCTTATCAAGGTTTAAATAGAAATTGGAATCACTCCATTTGGAGTAATATTGGTTGAGTTATGAATTTTCCAAATTCTTTAAAAGAAGCCTGAATTTTGATAACTCTTTAAAAAGTCACATAAGTTGTTAATTGTGTTAAACCTTTAAAGTAAAGGTTTCTTTGGTTAAAATGAAAGGTTAAATGGCTGAGATGATAATTATCCATAGTGAATAGTATCTAATTAAATAAGTCTCAATAAGTATACATCCCTAGTCATAAGGATATTAAAAGACAAGTATTTTTGGGGTGGGTCTAAAGAAGTGGAATTTATAGTTATTTTTGGATTGGTTAATGACCCATCACCGTATAAATGTTAATTATAGGACTCGAGAATCGCCCGTGCTAGGAAGGACAAGCGTAGTGTTAAGAATCTTTTGTCGGTAAGACCAACAGGTAGTAACTATAATCTCACATTCTTTGCATAGTTATATATGTTTTTGTAAACCATATTGTATGTCCTGCCTGTATGGGGCCAGCACCACTCGTGGCTCGATTGAGCGGAAGGGCCGACCATGGGGCCAACTTCCCGGTGGCTAGGCAGGGCCTAGTGCATTCAGTTATTTTTGGTTTTCAGTTTACCAAAAAGAATTTCCTAACGCTAAGGTATTTGAAATCATTTTATGATTTACTTGTATTACAAGCTGCATTTGGTATGTAATACTTGTCGTTGAATTTGGAATGAATTTGAATGCTTTATATGCTGTGTGGACTACTCTGCTTGGTTGATTTACATATATTGCATATGCTAGAATTTGAGATTAACTCGTTACTCGGGATTCA
The DNA here is from genome assembly GCA_019022655.1 of Acacia acuminata. Lineage (NCBI taxonomy): Eukaryota > Viridiplantae > Streptophyta > Magnoliopsida > Fabales > Fabaceae > Acacia > Acacia acuminata. Next base: position 5,647,783 of record JAFJYI010000016.1, read on the forward strand.
TTAATTTGAATCTCGAGCCTTCCATAAATCCGGAAATGGACAGACTAGTAGGCAAGGAGGAAGAGGCGGGGCGTAGATATTGTTTGGTCTTGAGAAGAAGGTGGAGTTGATGATGCAAATTGAAACATATAGTTTCGCTTTTGTACATGAACAATTTTATTTCCTTATGACTTAGATATTCTTTTGAGAAAGCCGTATGTGGCTATTGGGATGTATATATTTAATTGGATACACATGATTTCATAGAAGTAGTCATGATATATATATGCTGCTAATGATTGATGTAGGGTCGGGCATGTATATAACAAGCCCAAGTTATGGGGTATAAACTGTGGGTGTACCCCTGACATGTAATCAAATCTAAATTCCGCTTTATCAATATAACGAACTATTTCTGATTTTGCCACACTATCGCGTAAGATTAAGGTAAAGAATGTTGGCACCCCGGGGGGTGTTACACATTGCATGGAGAATGATGAATGAGTTATGGCATTGATGGCTTCGATTAATTAGGGGATTCATTATGGCAAATGGTTCGTGGTATTTTTTCCTTGGTTTGGTTTATGGTGGAAATTTATCTCGAAATTTTTTATTTAAGAAAAATGATTCTACTAAAGGTTTTTGTTTTAGGTTCAATATTATTTTCAAAGTGTTAAAAAAGAGCAATATTACCTCGTATCGTTAAAAATTTAAAAGTTAATGTTAGTTTTTTAACGGAGTGTGGTAATATTGCTAGATTTTGAAGTTTTTGAAGTAACATTGAACATTTTAAAAACTTCCAGCATAATGTTACTCCTAAGTGAAAATTTCAAGAACAAATTTACATCTTAACTCTTTATCTCTAAAACCAAAATACTATAGCATAGATTCCAAATGCAATAGTTATTAAATTGAAATATAATCGCGAACAATAAAATCCTCCCAGGAGAATAAAGCATAAATCCCTATGTTTGTTTATTCGAGAACTGTATGACCTAGATTTTTTGTTTGATGCATAATTATTTTAAAAATTTGTTCTCATGTCATTTGTTGTAAACTTTAAAGCAATAAATGATTCTTATTATTAATCTAGTTTGATCAAATCTCACATACAAAGAAATAGAAGTTAAGGACATCTAATATGTCTTAAATTGATTGAATTTTCTTAATATATTTAATAACGAGTATTGAAAAAAGAAATTATACATTTTTTCTCACCACATTTTCATTAAGGATAAAATTAGAAAAAAAAAATCATTAAAGACTCTAATGGACTTATATTTATGATAAATTTTTTTAACAAATTGGATTTATAGTAACAACGAGAGTAGTAATATATTTTCTTTGGTGACTTCTTTTTGGGCCACTTTTTCGTTACTTAATATAAGCAGTGAATGTGAATGAGGATATAGACAAACATTTTTAAGTTTCAACCGCTCCATTTCCCTCCTACAATTCCACTATAAATTATATATTATACCAAGGACCGGATGTAAGATTTAATGAGAGTAAAGTTAAAAAAATGTTAATTTTTAAGACATAATTAATAGAATTTAAAGTGTTTTTTTTTTCCTTTCAAAAGTTCCGTCATATTTAAAGGGGCTTAAAGATACGTTACATACTTTCTTCATTACCTTAATACTTCTTGGTCCTCATTAGAAGACACCAATTAACAATTCTCGCAAACTAATAAAAATAGTTAAACTTAATAAAGTTGTCCTACAATTTAAGTAACTTCTAATATTACTCCTACTAATTGCATTAAATTATAATATTATATTAATTATTACTTTTAACCACTATCTTTATTAATCATGGGCATACATGAAAAAAAAAAAAAATTAATGTACTTTGGAAACAAACAAGTGCCTTATAAAAAGGACCAAACATAATTGCTAGTTGGTGCCTTATAATAATGATCAGAGGGGTAATACTTTATGAATAGGGGTAGATTGGGATTTGTCTGTATTTATATTTTATGAATAATAATATTTTTTACATTTTATTGTCTTTATTAATTTATTACACCCTCTAATTTTATTTATAAGAATCGATAACCAAATTATATGATTTAAGAAAGTGATTTAAATTAGTTAAAAACAATAAGTGCTTAATTAAACTTTTTTTTTCAAGTATACTCTTATTTATGAGGGGCAAGTAAGAGAAAGAAATAGAGTAAATTAGGTATCACCAACATTTTAATTAATACATTGTATATAATTAATAAGGAGTAAAAATAAAAATAAAAATCATTAAATGTTGAGACAACTCTTATCGGCTCTTATAAAAAGGACCACGACAATTTAAATTTTGGGAAAATCTCATATAAAGACGGTTGAATTACCCAAATTCTAATTTGAGTTACTAAATTTAACAAATTATTATTTAGGTTATGTGACACAATTAGAGATTTAGAATTTGGGTATTATTATTTTTTTTTTAAAAAAAATGGAGATAGAACAATATTGTTTACGTGTTACATAAGAACCTAATGACAGAAAATTCATTAGGGGCCTTGACACCGTTGGCAAAGAATGCTACACTAAGTTAGTTCTAAAATTAAAGGAATTTTTCCCACCGTCAAATAAAGCCTATTTGCTTAACAGCAAAGTCAAAGATTTCCTCTTCCGTTAATTGTGTCGCCTTTCCACTTTGTGGACATTCCCGAAATTGAAGCTGAGATAAGAGTGTTTGATCAAATACAACCTGAATGGTAATAGGCGTGGCAACAGGACTAGTATTTTAATTTGATGAGATTGTGGATTTTGTGCGATTGTGAACCATTGTCGGTTGACGTAAAAAAAAAAAAAAAAAAAGCACCATTGTTGAACTAGAATTTCAGATCTAGGGTATTTTGGCGAGGTTCTAGGGTGTGGGATGGCCGGAGGTACGGGGGTGGGAGGCGGGACTGCGAGAGATCTAGTTTCCGTAGGAAGACAAAGAAGGTGAACGCAGACCATTTTTTTCAAAAAAAAAAGAAAAATTCTTTTTTGATGAACACTAATCAAAGAAAATTAGAAATCAAAAACTGAAGGAAGATACCCAACTTGTAAAATAGTAGAAAAAAATTCATATCGGACTTTTTGGAATAAATAGGGTTCCTCACGGTGACATCGGCAGCTTCTAATGGCGGCGAAAGTGGTGACTTCTCATGGCGGCGGCGATGGCTACTTCTCATGGCATCATTCATGCTCCACAGGGCACACGAGGGAGAGCGACGATGGTAACCTGTGCGACAGATCGACCTTTGGCTGTTCCTTTCCTCTTTTCCTTGGACTATGGGTTAGGGGTATTATTGGAAAATAACTAACATTTAAATATTCTAGATTGGGTTGTTGACCCAATTTAAGATTTGTTGAGTTTACCAGCCTTATATAGGATTTTCCTATTTCAACCATCTTTATATAGGTTCTCCCTTAAATTTTTGGCACTTATAAAAAGGAATAGAGGGAGCAATATACTAATGTTGTTAATATATATATATATATATATATATATATATAGGGGCAATGATAATGTTAAGTGACTGGAGCTATCATTGTTTCCAGTGAATACTAAACGACACACTTTAGTTTAGTGCACAATTAAAAAAAAAACCATTGCAATCACCGATGAAAGCCAGCAAACGCGTTGTTTCCGGTGAATAGTAAATGACACAGTTTAGTTTAGTGCACCAAAAAAAAAGAAAAAAATTTCAATTGGAATCACACCAAACGCAACACAACTGCTATTTGTATCGAGCAAACACAGAGCAGCGCGCAAAAATTGGAAGATAAATTGCCAGTAACAAACAACTTTAATGACAAATTGTTATGACCTATTGAATCATTGAAATAAAACCTAATTCCTAAATTTAGAAACAAAATCAGTATTAGAAGATAAAAATTGGAATCGGTAATTCTCTGTTGTTTATTCGGAGATTCCTTGGTTTTATCTGTGTATGAACGAACAAGCTGTAATCGATGATTCTCTGCTTTTATTTGCAATCAAGACAAATAGGCTGGAGTGTTGCTACAACTTGGCTTTGATGCCTCATGGTCAGATTCTTCTCAATTTATCTGTCACAATTCCAAGATCACATTGTATACCTCACTGTATATAAGAAACATTGAGCAATAATATCCAGTGACAAGATATGGAATTCAATAATCGGTAATTCTTTGTTTGTATCTACATACTAACAAAACCCGTCGTCTCCTTCTGATTCAAATGAAAATAGAACCAACGTGCATGAAACAAGAGAAAAAGACACTTGCTTTTAAACTTTAGGAATTAGAAAGTTCTTCACGTTCACATTTGCAATATAGACCATACAACTTTTTTGTGGGCACTAAGATGATTTTATATAGATTCTTCCTTCTTCAGCCGCTAACTACGTTTCAAGAACCTAACACAACAAATTGTAACATTAAGAGGATGAAATACCCTAACAAAACCCAAAATAGAGAGGGTCATACAACCAAAATGAGGAGGTTTTTATCTGCATAATTCTCTGCTTTCAAAAATTGCTGAAGAATTATATATGCAATAATGAATAATTGTTCTACGGATGATGGCTATCCATAAACAATGATCACCTGCATATATGTTTTTATCTTGGTTTTTTTTCCTATTTATTGAGATTTGGATATCTTTATCAAATTTAATCATGCTTATTTTGGTTAATGATGTAAATATTGTACAAAGCTAACCGTAATACCCCATTTTTAGAAATAACAATAATAATAATAGATTAATAATGATGATGATGATGATGATAATTGGTTAAAATAATAATAATAGTAATAATGGTAATAATAATAACAATAATATATTAAATAAATATTTAAAATTTAATAATGTTTATATTATTTTACAATTTATTAATTGACAATAATGATATTAATAATAGAAATAGTAATGATAATAATAGATTAAAATAATACTAATAAAATAATAATGATTAATAATAGAAAAAAATAAAAATAAATTAATAATATTGTATTGTTTCGTAGTAATCATATTATTTTTTAAATAGTATTATTAGATTAGTCAATATTAGATCCAAGAATCTAGGAGTTAGTTAGATTAGATTATATTTTAAATTTTTGAATTCATCATCGGAATCAAAATATATCTAATAATAAAACTCTACAATTTCTTTTAATTCATTTTATCGGGAATAAGTAAGTAGCCCAACCCAATAGCTAAAACCCTAGTTTTAATTATAAACTTAGGTCTAGCCGTCGAAACCTTAAAACGCTCGATACTTTTCTTCTCCATTGTTTTTCTTCTCAAATCCTCCTTCTATACTTTCGTCACATCATATTAAAATTAGGTCGCTAGCAAGAACGGAGACCAGGTAATTCTAATCCCCATGTGTAATCTTAATCCCCATGAGTCTTAGGTTAGTTTTATGTGAATTTTGATAGGCAGTCCTAATTCCTAGAACAATAAGAATTAATATTGAATGCATGCTCAAATACATCTTCCTTCTTTTGATTCGTGTAAGTCTTGATTTGCATTGCCGTGGGTCTTGATTTGGATGATTGAATTGAACATACATGGATTTCCTCTTCTCGGCATGCATGCTTGATATACATATTCTGTGCGTTTTTTCCTTATAAATTGAATACAATTGAATTGATACAATTGAATTGCCTCGGTCAACGTGCTTCAACTCCATATATATGATTGAATCCAACTTTCCCCGTGCGTCTTCTGTTTCCTTGGTAATTGAGAAACCATTACTTTGCCAATATTTTTTTTGTGATTGCACTATATTATTACCCTGTACAATAAATTACAATATATTATACTCTTGTACAATACTTTAATTAATAACTCCTGCACATGTAATAAATCACGTTATTTTTCTTTTATTATTTGATTTTCTTTTTCTTTATATAATATCTCTTGCACAATAAAATAAGATATGAATAGATTTCATGTTAAAATATCTTTTCTATATTTAGTTAAATAATAGAGATAATTTAGGAGTTTATTTTGTGTGTGTTTTAAAACAATTTAACAGTGGGAGGATAGCTTTGGGATGGTACCTCCCAAGGTGATGAACACAACTTTTGGGCTTTATGCCACCGATGTGAAAAGATAGTATCCGTTCTTCCCAAAGTGGTGTCGCGGGTTTAGGGACACTAGTAGCAACTTTGGGAAGAGGTGTGCACACTAGGAAGATATGTTTATGGCCAATTGATGATTGTGATTGGCGGGTTTCGAGTCACGGTGGTAGGCGCGGGTTTCCGGGTCACGGTGGTAGCGCGGGTTTCCGGGTCTACTATGGTTCTCTTCCCACTAAACTAAATAGGCGCGGGTTTTCGGGTCTATACGAATTTAATAAAGATAATGAATGATATTTGATTCGGTGTGAATATATGTATATATATGGCGAATATTGGATTTGTTATTTGATTAAATCACTATGTGATTACATATTTGATTTTATTAATATATTTGAGCCATATAAATTGTGTTTATTAGGATTACCAGCTTTTGCTGATGTGTGTGTTCATGGGCTGCGATGATCCTTCGGGGGAGCAAAATTTCAGTGAAACAGGTGTCAAGAGTTGGGGCTAGCAGTGAGAAGTGAGAAAGATCATTCAGGATTCTAGCTAGTTTTCTTATTTTATTTTCTTTATTTTGAATAAAATACACCTATTTAAGTTCGATTTATGATTAATGTAATAAGTAGCCTTGCACTTGTCCCAGTACAAGTGCGGCGGTAACACTTCCCAAATTTTAGTTATTTTGAATTTCAGTAGTTATTTATAAAATCATTGAAATTTTATGTCATTATAATTGTTAGAAATTTGGGGTGTTACACTAACGGTCAATTTTTTCACTGACTTTGTAATGGATCACTCCTAAATAACAACTATTGAAGACATTGACATAAGTAGAAGTTTAGTATATGCTGATGACGTTGGTGATTTGGAGAAAGACAATGATGAATTCAAAGAAGATGATCAGTGTCAAATCATGGAAGATGAAGATGGTGATTATGGTGAAGATAATGTGCAAGAAATTGTGGGAGATGATGATAGTGGATTCAATGAGGCCCCCATTTTAGGGAGAGTGTTTAAGACAACAAAAGAAGCTTATGGTTTCTATAATGATTATGCACAAGGTAGAGGATTTGGAACATGTAAGCAATATACTAACAGGAATATGAAAATGTAGCAAAAATAAGTTTCTATATACTTAAGCTGGCAATCCTAAGAATCAAAGATCACTCAAGATGATAGGTCAAAACAACAAGCATTGAGAAATTATAAGTTTAATTAAATTATAAAAAGGACCTGGTGGATGGAAGAGAAGAATCATTTGAGGTTTACAATGCAGTCCTTACCCTGTTAGTATTTAGGTGTCCTAGAGACAATCTGTAAGGATAGATTAGCACCATTTCTACGTTATAGTATTTCATTATTAATAAATGAGCATATTTTATCTTTATCATATTTATGTCTCGCCTTTATTTTAAGGTAAAATGTGTTTGAAGATAAAAGCCTTAGGAATAGAACATGTGTTATTCTTGAGGATCAATGATAGAGATCATGATCATAAGGACTCGAGAACACTTTGGATATCTATTGCCTAAAACTTGTTCCTAGTCTTGAATCACCAAGAAGGGCATTGGTGATCTCAATAAGACTAGTACGACATCGTCTACTTGTATAGAGATACAAGGTAGGGACCTCATGGAATGCGAGGCATGGAGATGCCTTAGGCGATGTCGTGGGTAGATCTATGTTAGAGAACGAGATAGTACCGAACCGACCCACCAAGAGACTCCACAAAGATTCATTGTAGAGAGTATCATTGGATATGTAAAGTCTCTCATCGTTTGGTAGTACAGATCGTCCTAGACTTAAGGATGTCATCGAACACTATGTCCTAGGGTTATACTTTTGACTGTACAACTCTATCCACCGAAAATGGGGAGAACAGTGTACTCTTGGGTGTAACTCGAATGCATGAGTATAGATGGACATCTTTGAGAGGACTGGATCCCCTACAAGGGATTAGTCATTCACAAGACCGGTAGAGCTTGGATAGCTTCTAATTAACTCGAGAGTTTGTGCGCACAGCAAGTGATCATGAAGAGTCATGATCCGTTATAGAGTTAATATAAGAAGATTCCTAGTTATGTGAAATAGCTACATTTAGCCAATTAAGAGAGATGATACTCTAGCTTTGCTCTCGACTAAATGTGAATGACGATGTGAGGGATGATGCTTGCACGGTATCCAAATGTGAAAGGTAGATCACTTGATCAACTCAATTAGTTCTAGGGTCGCAGAGCATTGCTAGTGTCTTATGAGGTCATTAAATAAATTGGGCCCGTTAAAGGGGTTTTTAATTGGTCCAAGTTTATTTATGTCAGTGACTAATTGGGCCTAATGGGTCACACACAAAAGGTTATTCCCGATTGTTTAAAATTAGCAAACTTGGGCCAATAACTGTTATTGGGCTTTATCAAGAGTAAAGGTATATTTGGGTTGGAGTGGGACTCCAAACCCAATGAGGAGAAAATGGCATCATATATGGTGTCCCTAGTGGGAAATCAATTTCTCCATAAAAGGGCCCGAATGTGTTGGAAGATCCAATTGGGTTCTAGGCCAAGTTGAATTTGGAATTCGAATTTAGAATTTAAGTTTGAATTTTAAATTTGAATTTAAATTCAAGAGGTTAGGTTATAAAAGATAATTCTGAATTATCTAATATAAATATATATATATATATATATATATTTTAAGATCCAATGATGATTGGATGAAGATAGGAGAAATAATAAATGAGGATTGATTGAAATGATTTTGAATTTTAGTTTAAGAGATGAATGTGATTCATCATTTTAAATTATTATTTAATCAAGATATGAATTTAATTCATTATGATTTGGATTTTCCAAATCAAGTTTGGATTGGGCATTTCTTGTAAGCACTTAAATTAGGGTTAGACTCTTATAAAGTGTTGATTTTTTAAGTGCCCTTTTTATGGACGTTTTTTGAAGAAGAAAAGAAATAAATGTAATCCATCATCTTAAATGATTGATTCAAACAATCAATCAAGATATGAATATGATTCATCATCTTAAATTCAATCAATCAATCAAGATATGAATTCAATTCATTGTGATTTGGATTGTCCAATTCAAGCTTGGATTGGGCCTTTCTTGTGAGCACTTAAATTAGGGTTAGACTCTTATAAAATGCTGATTTTTGGTGTGCCTTTTTCCTCCACGTTTTTCTAAGAGAAAAACAAGATCCTTATGCTCTCTAAATTTTGGTCTTTACCAAAGGTTTAGAGAGAAAAAGGCATCATCCATAGAAAGGCAAGGTTCCAATGATCTTGCTCCTCCTATCTTTAACCTGATCCTAAGAAACCATCATCTTCTTGAAAAGATAAAAACCCAAGGAAACCACAACTCAACCTTGTCTTCGCCTAGCAAGCATCCAAGGAGTGGGAGGTTTCAAGAGAAGGAGTTCTCATTGCAATCGGGGGATAGCTGTGTGGATCAACATTAGAGGACATCAACAACCTTGAAGTCTTCGAGTGATCTAAGGTATTCTAATCTCCAATAATAGTTTCATCAAATTATCATAAACCCCAATAGTTGTTTTAACGAGTAATCCTAAGACTCATGAGTATTATAAATTGTTATGAATTCTCATGAGTACCGTAAAGAGTTACGGATTAATAATTATTAACTAATTAGCGTAATGAGTTAAGGTTAATGATTCATGAGGACCGTAAAGTGTTACGGGTTTCCGCATCGATTAAACAAATTTTTGTTTTCAACCTCATGAAACTTTGCATGAAAATCATGTAATAGGCAAAATTAACCAACATACCCAGCCAAAAGCAACAGCTGATCTGAGTAACGTATCAAAGTTACAAGGAACAACTCTGTTAAAAGAGTCATGCATATTTCATAAAGTTGCAACATTGGTATCTTATAGAGGTTGCAATTAAAAAGGTGAGCACAGATGAAACAACCCAAAGTTACATTGTCTTCCATTGTCACATTAAGTCAATTACACTACAAGCTTCATCAAGAAGACCTTTGAGCTGCTATAAGTTGATTTACAAACAACAAATAATATCATAAAAATACAATATACAACATCTTTGTTATCTTTCTTCTCTGCTTCATGGCAATAACAAATTCAACATTTTAAAAAAATTATATATATTCTAAATATTTTTGCAGACAAAAATAAGTTCTTTCCATAAAGAGAGCACTAGCTCAGAGTTTAGACATAAAAGAATGAAGAAAAGCTTGGAGAGAAAGAGTGAAGATAAAAGATGCATAACAAGCTCTAGTTATCTAAAAAGTTCTAGTCAAGTATTAAATTTATTAAAAATTTAAATAATATACAATCTCTTGCTAAGTATAAATAATCATTACGCTTTCCTATTTAAGAAAAAGTGAAGGTAAATAAATCACTACATTCAAATGGAAGAGTCAAGACAAATCAAGAATTGTAGCAGTCATCATACCAAAATATCCCTTCAAATATATTGGCGACAATAAAAGCAGATTGGGTAAACACCACCATAAGTATCATGTGTGTCCATGCATGCGGCCAAATTGGTACTTGTATGTCTTTTTCTTCAATGAAAGTATAAACCATACAAATCCTGAAAATCAAAGCAAGTGAAATGACTTATTCATGAATGATCTTTCAAGATTACTGCAAGGAGGAAGATATTTGATGCAGAAAACCAGGATAAGATCCTATTTTTCCTTCGCAGACACAACAAAAAAACATCTGATATAAAAGATAGAGAAAACTTTCTATTGCTTGAAAGACGAAAGAAATTAGAATTTGGAACTTCTACAGTATGGCAGAAACAAATGTGTCTCACCCATAGATATTTAAATTCAAATAAAAGATTACAAATATCATCCAAAATATGTTCAAAGATTTGACCAAGCACTATATTGCTTCTTTGTCAAATTGCTTTTAACAAGAGAAACTTTCACATGGCTAGACTCTAAATGGATATCGAGACACCATCAAAATGGACTCATATATTCGAGGCATGCATCCATTATCCAAGAGATTTCACTTACCAACCGAACCTTTAAACATTCACTTGACAAAAAAAAACCCCTTTTCATTTGATATATATGATCCTTCATACATTTCTTGTTGCTTAAGAATGAATAACTTGTTAATAAAATGTTCACCTATGGACAGGAAATGAAGTGCAGATGAGAGAAACATATTTCAGAAAATTGAGATACAACAGAGATGATAACATTTTGGAATCTCAATACTATCGAGTTATTATAATTGACTTAATGTCATAGCTTTCGTTAGTTCGCAAATTATAACCAGATTCAGAATCATGAGGTTCCTAGCAAAGGACAAAGACAAACACTTGTATACTTGTATAAGTCAATTAAGAGATCGCACCAACCTCGTTTGAGCGTCTTCTTTGCCGAGCTCTAGGTGTTCGTGGTGAGCTACAATACTGATCCTTTATATCTATTATTGTTGAAGAAGTCAAGCTTGAAATATTATTTTTGGGTAATACATATACATATATATGGATTAACTTTCCTGAGACATCAGATTCAAGATTACAAAACTCAGAACCAGGATATGCACGAAAAACATACCAAAGAAATAACGCTCACAATATGAAAGGTTATATTGATAGGACCTTTTAGGCAAAAAGGTCCAAAGCTTAGGGAATTAACTAAATTAAACTGAATTAAACAAACTGATCTTTCTTGATCTTCATTAAGCAAAATACGCTCCATAAATAGGAGGAATACAAGCGCGCCACTAACATAAATCTAGGACTCCACTAAGACTCTACTAGCACCACGTGATAACTCATGGCTGGAAACTAGGACCACTAGCAGACAACATTAACTGAATAAAATAAATGATAATAACAATTTGCAATTTAAATTACAAATGAATAACAAACTGCTACAAAATAGGGAAAGAATAACAATAAGCTACAAAATAGGAGGAAGTTTCCCACGTTCTCATAATTATCCATATGCATTCACGATGAAGTGGTTGTGGTCGTATCATTTTCCCACCCGTTGGGAAGACAAACCTTGTCCTCAAGGTTCGGGATATCTTCATCGTTGCGGGCATTAAATGGGGTAATGGTCCAGGTGACTTGGGGGGTCGGACGGGTGGTTTGGATTTTTTGGAGATGGGTCGAGATCAGAAATGGGTGTGACCTCGCTCAAAAGGAGGAGGGTAGATGGAGTCTTGCATTTGTGGGTGCAGGTAAACTGTTCGTCGCAATTGAAGCAAAGTCCCAATTCTCTTCTCCTGTGCATCTCATCGGCCTAGAGGCGTCGCATGCCTTGGGGGTTGCGAGCATTGGTTAGGGCTTGGTTATGAGAAGGGGGAGATGTACATGAAAGCAGGGTGGGTAATAATAGTGGCCGGCGGGGAGACGGTGGCGGGGGTAGGGCAAGATGTGGCTGTGGTGTGGACGGCGGTGGTATTATGGTGGGGGAGGTAAGTCAGCACATTTTTCTTCTTGGAGCTTGGCTAGTCCTTGAGCCTCAATGATCGTTGTGGGACGGAGGGCTTGAACTTCTCGGCGTATGTGAGGTTGGAGCCCAGAGACGAAATTGTGCAAGAGGAAAGTTGCTGGAAGGTCAGTAGTTTGATTGACTAAGGCCTCATACTCAGTCACATAGGCTGATATGTTGTGGTTTGGGTGAGTTTGGCGAGTGCACCCATGTGGCTGGTGTATGGGGAGTCTCTGAATCTGTTTTCCAGGCTCTATGTAAAATCATCCCAGGTATGAAAAATGGTGTATTGCTGAAGGTCCACTGGTACCAGGCGAGAGCAGGGCCGTCCATATGAAAGGATACTATCTGGAGGCATTGGGGGTGGGGTTTGGTGAAAATTGAAGAACTGTGTGGCTTTGAAAATCCAACCTTGTGGGTCGTTTCCATCGAAGCGTGGGAAATCAAGCTTGAAGGGGCGTGGTTGGGGTGGTGGCGGCAATGGGTTATTGGGTGGTGGTGGGCAAGGTCAACCAGGGCATTGATATTTGTGGAGAGAGTCTGGAGTTGATCAGTGATGAGGGTGGTTTGGTCGGATAGGTAGTCCATTCACGTATTGGCCTGAGTTGATACCTCTTACAGACGTGTCTCTAGCCGGTCATTAGTCTTGGCTAAGAGTTCTTCAAACTTCTTGAAACGAGTGCCTTCAGCCATGGGTGGAGGCGGAGTTTTTACTCTCAACGAGAGCACCAAAATGATAGGACCTTTTAGGCTTTCAAAAGGGCCAAAGCTTAGGGAATTAACTAAATTAAAATGAATTAAACAAACTGATCTTTCTTGATCTTCATTAAGCAAAATACGCTCCATAAATAGGAGGAATACAACTGACGCCACTAACATAAATCTAGGACTCCACTAAGACTCTACTAGCACCATGTGATAACTCATGGCTGGAAACCAGGACCACTAGTAGACAACAGTAACTGAATAAAATAAATGATAATAACAATTTGCAATTTAAATTACAAATGAATAACAAACTGCTACAAAATAGGGAAAGAATAACAATAAGCTAAAAAATAGGAGGAAGTTTCCCACATTCTCACCGCTATCCATATGTATTCACGATGAAATGGTCGTGGTCGTATCATACATTAGGATCATAGATCATTGCCATTGAACTCATACATTTCATAGCTATCATCAATGTTGTTTGCATATTGAAGAAATTGAATCCAGAAATGGGATCGCTCAGAGAGGATGATGAGAAATTATGAAGAATGAAGCAAGCAGTTGTAATATTAATATCCATGAAAAATAAAAAAGAAAAAAGAAAAAAATAAAGCCATACCTAAGACGATATAAATAAAAGGGGCAAAAGAAGCAATGAGGTTGAGGAAGAAAGCTGAATCGCTGAATGTGGTGTGCTCTGTAACATTTTAGCAAGCAAACGAAGGGAAAAGAGAAACACAATGTGAGAACGAAGACGTCACAAATGGAGAAGGAGAAGGAGAAGGAGAAGGAGAAAGAGAGAGTGACTGAAAATGAACAGCGAAGAAGACAGAGAGTGAGTGTCGCGCGCAATTTGTCACCGGAAACAATGCGTTTGTGGGCTTTAATCGGTGATTGCATTTTTTTTCTTAATTGTTCACTAAACTAAACTAAACTGTGTCATTTAGTATTCACTGGAAGCATTGATAGGTCCGGTCACTTGACATATCATTACCCCATATATATATATATATATATATATAAAGAGTGTATTTTGAGTTTCTTTTGCTCAAAAAGTGTATATTAGGTTATGGGAGAATCACAATTGAAGACTATATTAAAAGCATTTACTACATTTAATGACTAATTATGAATATCAATTGTATTTCATAATATAATAAATGGACAAAAATACCCTTCACCAAATGACCAATCCGTAACCTATTTAAGTTCCATACATTATGGCGTGGCAAATGGCTAAATACTCCCTTTATAATTAATATAAAATATATTTATCTAATTTGACTAGATTAAGAAAGTTAGTTAAGTTGTTTATATAATATGTATTTTCTAAAACACCTAGTCGTATCTTCATTAATTCCCTCATTTTCTTTTTTTCCTTTATCATTATTGAGGGAGCATCAATAAGAATAAATTTTTTTTAAAAAAAGATCAATAAATATGAAAAAAAAACATGGTATATGATGAAATAAAAAGTTCATGGAAGCCACGTAAGATTTATTTATGTAATCAAGCCCTACACCTCGGCCCAAGTTTGCCGGAGTTTTTGGTAACACAAAATCCACAATACCAATAAACACCAAGGAATTAAATAACTATTTTCGGATATTAAAAAAATTAGTTCCTCACAGCATGATAAACCAATGTCCAAATCCTTACTGAGATATACCTACATTCAGTGCCCCCAATAATGTCTCAAATAGGTTTACCTCCAATAGAAAGATATATATGTTTAGTTAAAAAAAAAATTAGTTAAGTAGTTATTTGTCAAAAAATATTATATTGGCATTTTTAAAGTACATACTCATTTAATCATGGGTTAAGGTGTATTTTTGCCCTTAAAGTATGCGCTCAGGAGCAATTTTGCCCCTAAAGTTTTCGGCGTAGCAATGTTGCCCCTAAAGTTTCAAAACGGAGCAATGTTGCCCCTCCGTTAAAAACCCTAACGTTGACCGTTAGTTGATTGTTAGGGTTTTTAACGGAGGGGCAACATTGCTCCATTTTGAAACTTCAGGGGCAAAATTGCTACTTTTGTTGGGAGCAATATTGCCCCTGAAGTTTCAAAATGGAGCAATGTTGCCTCTCCGTTAAAAATCTTAACGACCGTTAAGTTGACCGTTAGAGTTTTTAACGGAGGGGCAACATTGCTTTCGCTTTTGAAACTTCAGGGGCAACATTGCTACACTTGAAACTTCAGGGGCAAAATTGCTCCTAGGCGCATACTTTAAGGGCAAAAATGCACCTTAACCCTTTAATCATTTGTATTGAAAACTACCACAACAATGGAAATCCTCTTTTATATTGCCTTTTGTTGTTATTTTTAAAAAATATTACTCCATCTAATCCTAATTATAGGATAATATTTGGGAGTTGATCTTGGTCATAATTGTAGGACAAAATAATATATATTTTTTTTATCAATTTCTTCCTAAAATACTCCTTAAATTATAAATTAGCATTAAACACATAAAAGAGACCACCAGGGTCATAATATTTGACATTTAAAAATGACCCTTGAGCCGAGCCTCTTTATTGGGACCGAGATGAACATGTAGTTGGGCTTGGGCTTAAATCTATAGAAAACAGTTCACAAATATATCTCCAGTTCTCCACAAATTATTTGTAATACCCTAAAATTTCTATTTATCATAAATACTAATTTTGATAAATAATACATAATAAATAAAGGAGAATATGTTGTCTCTAAATATTGTAGATTATTAATTAGATTTTAGACAACTTTTCGTTGGAATTAAATAAACTAAAGATTAAATTTAAGACCACATTTAAGGATCATAAAATACAAAATAATTATTATATTAAACTATGGTTCTTAAATAATCAAAAAGAGCAAAATAATGTTATGAAAATACTTAAAAAATTAAGGGAAATTAATAAAGATTAATGAGCAATTAAGTTTTCACTAATTAAATAATTGTGTAAATCTTCATAATTAATCAAAGGGTTAATTAAGGAAGAATTAAGCACTAATTTTCATGATTAGTTAACAAATCAATATCAAATGCAATTAAGGGTTAATTGATCCTATAAATAAGCTTAATCCTCTTGTAAATTGACTAGCCAATGAGAAATCAAAGAAATGAGCTCAATCCTTTTGAAAATTAAATAAACCAATAGGAGAATTAAGCCATGGATTAAGGGTGAGGATTAAATTTAAACAAACACAAAATCAATCCAATGGTTGTGGTCCTTGGACTTTTCCTATAAATAGAGGCCTTGCCTCTCCTCATTCTTCACACCAAAAACCATTCTAAACAAGAGTGGAGAGAAGCTAAAGTGAAGCAAGAAGGAGGAAGGAATAGCAAAGTTCTTCAAGGGTAAGTTTCCTAGTTCTTAATCTTTAGTTTTTAGTTCTTGGTAGTTTTTAGCGAGAATTGTTAGTTTTAATCTAGAAAATAGGTAAAGTTGGAACACCTCAAATTCAACAACCGAAAACTTGACCAAAATATTTGAAATACCCTCAATAGGGATAATCATTATCCAAATCTTTAAAATTTCATAACCATTCATAATACATAATCAAAAATAAAATTTCCGAAAATGCTTCAGAGTTTAATACAAAGCGGAAGTCTTAGGTTCATGGCAAATAAAAATAACATAACATAAACTATAGGAGTACAAAAGAGCCTTCAAAGCTCACTCCATAGGTGCCTTCTCTTGCTCTCTACTAGGATATTCACCTAAAAAATGTTAATATGGAGTGAGATTCCACGTCTCAGTAACTACTCAAAGTTTCTATCGTACACAAGCAAATTACATATGACAAAAAGCAATGGGCTGATTTCAAATATATCTGTATATAGCATATTTTCTCATACAAAATTCCTTTTCAAAAGTAATCATCATTATGTCAAATTGTGAACTATACAATTATACAATATGCAATATGTAGCCTCCCTTATATCACCGTCCATCCTTGTACCGCTGACTGGAGCCATAGGCTAACACATAGTCCAATAGGAACTCATTCATTTGACTGGATGGTTCCAAGCTCACCAAAATTTAAGATACACTCGTCTAAAAGTATAGAGCTTAAGCCTGGACTATGGCTCCCCTCCTTAAAAATAATAACTAAGGAGGTGTCACATGTCCCACAATTCCAATGCAATCCCAGCCAGAGGAAAACATGGAAGATGGGGCCCTGAAAAAGTATCATCCATTGTATACCGAGTGGTGGTATAAAGAAATCTTATCATTTAAATTCCTCCTTATTCTAACCCATCACACATACAGCCGCCATGATAATTATATCAATAAAATAAAGTATATTAAAACAAGCTTCCATTTATATAAAATATCATCACAAGGTAAATCAAACATCTCATAAAAACCTCATTAGACCAATCTATCATTTTTGAATTTCGAGGGATTAAACCGTCATTTTTGAAATTTGGGACTAAACTGTCATTTCTGAAATTCAAGGGCAAAACCGTAATTTTTGTTGGGTACAAAAATTTAATTTTCTTGGGTATAAAACTGTAATTTTTGTGGGTACAAAACTGTAATATTCAGCTTTTATTAAAATAATATTATAATACATATACACATAAATCAGTCTATAAAAATAATACAATTTACAATTATACACAATCCACAAGTATATGGAAGAATATTCAGAGTTACCTGTTACTCGCTAATTTCCAAATAATCACCAAAAAGCTACTACAAGGCTCTCAAATAATTACCACCTTACTCTCCTTCCCTCTCTTTTCTCTCTTACGCTCTCCTCTGCGTACAATAAATGTGTGTGTGTGTGTGTGTGTGTGTGTGTGTGTGTGTTTGTGTAGGTGGTGAGGGGTTTTTATAGGAAAAATCCCCCTCCCATCGATTAATTAGGGGGTAACGACACCCCCTTTCGTTGAATTAATTGGGGCACGAATCGCGGCACCGCACTCCTCCAATTTCAAAGGTAGGCGCCTCCTGCCTAACTTTCATTTTTCAAAAAGTAGTGGGTCCCACATTGTTTTTTCTTTCCTTTTTTCTTTCTTTCTTTCTCTTCCTGACTCCTTCTTCCTTCCGTGATTCCTTACTTTTTTTTGTCCCTATCCTATATACACACACACATACACACTAATATATATATATATATATATATATTTAATTCTTACTTTAGAAAATCTACTCTTATATACCGAGTAATTAGATGGAAAATTAATACCATAAGTTAATCTATCCTAAAAATTTCAGGATGTTACATTTCTTCGCTCCTAAAAAGGAATTTTGTCCTCAAAATTCAATATAAGTATGAACTGTACTCACCTAATTAAATAAGTGAGGATAGGATTGTCGCATACTCTCTTCCGTTTCCCAAGTAGCATCTCTGGGAGCCATTCCTTTCCACACAACCTTTACAAGTCTAATAGTCTTGTTTCTTAATTGCTTATCCCTTGCATCAACAATTCATTCCGGCTCAGCTTTATATGTCATGTTATCTTTGAGTTCTATCTCTTCTACTTCTATAATATGGGAAGAATCTGATTGGTATTTCTTCAGCTGTGATACATGAAAGACATCGTGAAGGTTCACAAGCTGTGGAGGTAATGCAATTCTGTAAGCTACCGGTCCTATTCTCTCCAAAATCTCATAAGGACTCATAAAACGAGGTGAAAGCTTCTTTGCTCGTATTGCTCTACCAATGCCAGTCATCGGTGCGACTCTTAGAAATACATGTTTGCCCACCATGAACTCCAATGGTCACCTCCTCTTGTCGGCATAACTCTTCTATCGGCTCTGAGCAGTGAGAAGTTTCTGTTGGATCACCTTAATCCTTTGAGTCGTTTCATCCACCAACTCTGGACCTAGTAAACTTCACTCATTCAATTCCATCCAGCAAATAAGAGATCTACATGTCCTTCCATATAAAGCCTCATAAGGTGCCAATTCAATACTTGAGTGATAACTGTTGTTATACGCAAACTCGACCAGATGAAGATGATGGTCCCAACTTCCTGCCAGTTCGATTACACATGCTCGCATCATGTCTTCCAGAGTCTGTATAGTCCTCTCAGTCAGTCAATCAATCTGAGGATGGTAAGCGGTACTAAACCTCAGCCGAGTTCCCATAGCATCCTGCAGTGCCCTCCAAAATCGTGAAGTAAATCATGGATCATGATCGGATACTATGCTGTTTGGTATCCAATGCAATCTGACAATCTCCTTCATATAGATTTTTGCTAGTCTCTCAAGGGAGTATTCTGTTGTGATAGCTAGAAAATGAGCTGACTTAGTCAATCTATCGACAATTACCCAAATGGCATTATGTCTAGACGTAGTTGAAAGAAGTCCCATGATGAAATCCATAGAGATACTGTCCCATTTCCACTCTGGGATCTCTAAATTCTGTAACAATCCAGGAGGCTTCCGATGTTCGATCTTGACTTTCTGACAAGTCAAACAACGAGTAACAAATTCAGTCACATCTATCTTCATGTCTCGCCACCACCATTTCCTCTTGAGATCATGATACATCTTGATTGCTCCAAGATGAATAGTGTATTTGCTTCGATGAGCTTCCTCTAGTATGAGCTTTCTCATTTCTCCATCATCAGACAGACACACTCGTCCCTTATACCTTAATATCCCATCTTTACCAATCTCAAATTCTGACTTTTTTCCTTCTTCAATATCTTCCCTCACACTTAATAGATACTTATCCTCGAACTGGGCGAATTTAATTTCTTTCCAAGTTGTACTTTCAATAGTTAATGCTTCCATGGTAGCAACCAGACCTAACATTACATCGATAGATGTACTCGGTACATCCTCAAGTAATTTATGTTCCCTGATGATCAATTGGGCTACATGGATCATCTTTCTGCTTAAGGCATCTGCTACAATGTTTGCCTTTCCTAGATGATACTTCAATTCGTAGTCATAGTCCTTGAGAAACTCCATCCACCTCCTTTGCCGCATGTTAAGCTCCTTTTGGTCAAATAGGTACTTTAGACTCTTATGGTCACTCAAAACCTCAAATTTTGAACCATAGAGATGGTGCCTCCAAATCTTTAGAGCAAATACCATTGCTGCCAATTTTAAGTCATAGGTAGGATAGTTCCCTTCGTGTGGCCTCAATTGTCGAGAAGCATAAGCCACTACGCCATCATTTTGCATTAGTACACACCCAAGACCTTTCTTGGAAGCATCAATGTACAAAGTAAAGGTCTGAGTAGGATCTGGAATTATAAGTACTGGTGCTGTAGTCAACTTAATCTTCAAATTTTGAAAAGCTGCTTCACATTTCTCGTCCCACACATAGGGTTGACCCTTTTTAGTTAACTTTGTTAAGGGCATAGCTATCTGTGAAAAGCCCTTAATGAATCTCCTATAATAGCCAGCCAATCCTAGAAAACTCCTGATTGCAGTCACAGAGTTTGGTTGTTCCCATTGAAGAACTGCATCAACTTTGGTAGGGTACACCGCAACACCTTCAGCTGATACGACATGACTTAAGAATTTAACTTCCTTTAACCAAAATTTGCACTTAGACAGTTTCGCATAGAGCTTGTGTTCTCTCAATACTTGTAACACAATTCTGAGATGCTCTTTATGCTCTTTTTCATCCTTAGAGTAGATAAGGATGTTGTCAATGAAGACCACTACAAATTTATCTAAATATGGCCTGAAAATTATATTCATGTAATCCATGAATACAGCTGGAGCATTTGTTAGCCCAAACGACATAACAAGAAATTCATAATGGCCATACCTAGTTCTGAATGCAGTTTTCGAGATATCTTCAGCTTTGACCCTTAACTGGTGGTAGCCTGATCTAAGGTCGATCTTGGAGAATATGGATGCTCCATCCAACTGATCAAGTAGATCATCGATCCTGGGTAAAGTATATTCGTTCTTTATAGTCGCTTTATTCAACTGGCGATAGTCAATGCATAGTCTTAGGCTCCCATCTTTCTTCTTCATGAAGAGTACAGGCGATCCCCAAGGAGATACATTGGGCCTGATGAAACCCTTTTCTATCAACTCTTCTATCTGCTTCTTCAATTCTGCTAGTTCTGACAAAGACATTCGGTAAGGAGCTTTAGAGATAGGTCCCGTCCTAGGTATGAGATTAATAGAAAATTCTACTTCTCTCTCTGGGGGTAAACCTGTCATCTCTTTTGGAAATACTTTCGGAAATTCATTCACTACTTCGATGTCTTCTATCCTTTCCTCCACTTCTGCTTGAATGGAGAAAAACACCATGTACGCGTGACAACCTTTGCAAATAGGCTTTTCAACTGTAGACAACAATTGTGGTCTATGATGACTCGTAGAGTCATCCGCAAGAGAGATAATCTTTCTCTTGCAGTCAAGGATGACGTCATTTGCTGACAACCAATCCATTCCTATTATCACATCAATACCCTTCATGGGTAAACAAACAAGATCTATATTTGAGATCGTCCTACTATCAAACTCAATTATACAATTTAAGCAAGCCCTAGAAGTTTTCGTCGAAGCTCCCGCTGGTGTAGAAATAATCATATCAAAAGGCAATTCACATATTCTTAAATCCAATTGAGGCACACAAGCATATGATATAAAAGAGTGTGTAGCACCCGAGTCAAATAAAGCTTCAACTTCAAGGCCTTGGATTTTGAGGATACCTTTAATCAGATTTGTTGAAGCATTTGCCTCCTGGTGTGATAGTACGAACACTTTCCCTGGAACTGCAGTTCTAGTATCATTGGCTCCTCGAGGCTTTTCCTCACAGAATCTGGAGATGTGCCCTAGCTTTCCACAATTGAAACAGGTCACACAATGTCCTTGGTGTACTTTTCCATACTTGGCACATTTCTGACTGTTAGTAGTGCTTGCAACAGGAGTTGTGGATCCCCTATAAGCGTTCTGTCCTCTATTAAAGTAACTCCTCTAAGGTCTACTGAAATGACTCCTTTGAGGTCCATTGATATGACTCCTTGATGGTCCACCAGAATGATTTCTTGATGGCTGACTAAATCACGTATTCACACCACTGAAGTTATGACTATGCTTCTTAGTGATTCCCCCCCATAGGTCTCATGGGAGGTGTAGATCTGGCTTGGAAGCCCTTCATCTTCTCAGATTCTTCTTCCCGCTTGTTTCTAGCTATCGTGCGTAATTTTTCACATATCTCTTCAAAATCCCTTATTCCATCAAGGAATGTTAACAAAGCCGTCTTTAAATCTGGTCTAGCTTTCTCCACTAATCGAGCACTCAACCATTTAGAGTTGTTTTGTGAATATTTGTAAAATTTAGACAACTCTAAAAAGCGAGTAATAAATTCATCTTCATGTAATTCCTCTTGCTTGAATGTGAGGAATTCAATTTCTCTCTCTATTCTGATTGAAGGGAAAAATAATAATTCTCAAACTTTTCTTTAAACTCTTCCCAAGTCATATTAGCATTATTATTTATTTTGGTGCTTTCCCACCATTCTTCAGCTGCTTTCTGCATCAGTTGCTCAGCAACCACCACCTTTTGTTATGAGCTGATCTCAATAACATTGAAAATATTTTCCAGACGCTTCAGCCATTCTAGTGCTTCGATTGGATCTAACTTCCCTTCGAACATTGGAGGATGAACTTCCAAAATTTTTCCCAAACCTTAGTAATAGGTGAAGGGTGATATTGAGAATGGGAACTACTACCGCCTCTTGATTCAGTGCAAGTATAGCTGCCACCCCTAGAATGATCATCAGGAGGAGTGACTTCCCTAATTAGTTCCTTCTCCTTTCCTTGATTACTACCCTGGACTCTTTTCTTTGCTAATTCATCCTCGTGTCTATTCACTTTCTCTCTTACTTCTAAGATTGCATCTCGTAACTCTGCTAAAAGGGCATTATTATCCTTAGGAGGGGGTCCATTTGGTAGAGGAGCAAGGGTTGAATTAGTCCTTCGAGTTCTCGTCATCCTCCCCTCCTATGATTTTTCACCATAAGGGTACTAGGTAAGAAACTAAACCAACAAATTCTAAATCTAAATAAAGGGAAGTGCACATGTTATGATATTTATTTTGCCATGACTTCTAAAATATTTTAAGAAAACAAATGCTTAGAAACTTCAAAAAGAGCCACAAAATGTTTAGCTCTGATACCAAAAATGTAACACCTCAAATTCAACACCAGAAAACTTGATCAAAATATTTGAAATACCTTCAACAGGGATAATCATTATCCAAATCTTTAAAATTTCATAACCATTCAAAATACATAATCAAAAATAAAATTTCCAAAAATGCTTCAGAGTTTAATACAAAGTGGAAGTCTTAGGTTCATGGCAAATAAAAATAACATAACATAAACTATAAGAGTACAAAAGAGCCTTCAAAGCTCACTCCATAGGTGTCTTCCCTTGCTCTCTACTAGGATATTCACCTGAAAAATGTTAATATGGGATGAGATTCCACATCTCAGTAACTACTAAAAGTTTCTACCGTACACAAGCAAATTACATATGACAAAAAGTAGGGGCTGATTTCAAATATATTTGTACATACCATAATTTCTCATACAAAATTATTTTTGCAGAAAGTAATTATCATTATGTCGAATTGTGAAATATACAATTATACAATATGTAATATGCAGCCTCCCTTATATCACTGTCCATCCTTGTACCGCTGACTGGAGCCATAGGCTAACACATAGTCCAATAGGAACTCATTCATTTGATTGGATGGTTCCAAGCTCACCAAAACTTAAGATACACTCATCCAAAAGTATAGAGCTTAAGCCTGGACTATGAGTCCCCTCCTTAAAAATAATAACAAAGGAGGTGTCACATGTCCTACAACTCCAATGCAATCCCGACCAGAGGAAAACATGGAAGATGGGGCCTTGAAAAAGTACCATCCATTGTATACCGAGTGGTGGCATAAAGAAATCTTATCATTTAATAAATTCCTCCTTACTCCAACCCATCACACATACAGCCGCCATGATAATTATATCAATAAAATAAAGAATATTAAAACAAGCTTCCATTTATATAAAATATCATCACAAGGTAAATCAAACATCTCATAAAAACCTCATCAGACCAATCTGTCATTTTTGAATTTCGAGGGATTAAACTGTCATTTTTGAAATTTGGGACTAAACTGTCATTTCTGAAATTCGGGGCAAAACTGTAATTTTTGTTGGGTACAAAATGTAACACCCCATTTTTCAAAAATGGAATAATTTTTTTTCCATCAGAGTAGAGCATCGGAGCAAGTAAAAGAATGAGTAACTGATATATCATTAACTGTGGCGTATCCTCTGTTCATAATGTACAGTACATTTATCTGAGTAGTGTCATAACGGTACAAGTCTAAAAATACGATCTTCAGTTGGGTCTTTACGCGTGCTGTTTACTCTGCTTAGCACCCCGCATCTTCGGTCCTCGGTTCCCTGGACCCTGAAGCTATGGTAAGAGCTGAGATTCAATGTCCATTGAGTCTAGGTAACGGTTAACCTCATGCTTATATAACAGTTTATGTATGACGAGATATTCATGACATTATAGCAAGTAATCACATATGAAAGATAATAACAGAACACAGCCACTACATATATATTTTATTATTATTGTCTGCCCTATTCACCAGTGCCACAATGTACACTCGTGTCCTCAGCGCTAGGAAAACTCAACAGCATTATCAAAACCATAACCCGTGCATAGCTGAATGTATAAACATGTGAACTAAGCCCCATAACTTAGCACGGTGCATGACCTAAGACCAAGTCTTGTCCATGACTTTATGAATTAATCTATCACATATAAGCATACAATAAGCATCAGAGTTAGTGTTACAGTACGCGTCCGTACCTTAGTCCTTTTGGATGGCAGTACGCTTGCCTGGTTGGTACGTCTCCCGATTTTTTCCAGATATCCTATAATAGTATTATCGCATTATTACCTTGTAAATAATATCTTAGGAGATATTTTAGCCACTACCGATCTTTTTACCCCTGGTGGATTTATTATTCCAATTATATGCCATAATTTTCGTACAAAACGCTGTTCCAGCATTTCTGGACAGATTTTTCGATAACTTTGAAAGCTCATAATTAAATCCACAAAAATCGAAACAAGGTTCTGTAAAATTTCCTGGAAAACTTAACATGTCTATTTTTGAGGAAAAATAATTATTTCCACCCAGAATTTGTGATTCATTCCCAGTTTAATGATCTTCAACCTCTGCCCAGAATTTTTTTCAAGAAAACGTAGCCTTATTTCCAGAATGTTTATCTCTCCCTACAGACCTCTATTTGATACATATTTTATATCAATAGAAAGATATACATGTCTACTATGACCCTGAATTATTTCATAATTTTTGAACATAAATTTATTCACAAAATAATGCCCTCTAACTGACTGACTCCCACAGCCCAGCAAAACCCCACAATTCCTATCTTACTCTACTTGTTTTATTAATCCTAAAGTTACTTCCCAACATGTTTCCACCTTGTCGGACATCTTTCGATGCAATAAGGCTTGAAAACAATTATGGGAAATTACTTTACCTATTTCCTAGATTAAACTAACATTTATACTAAGAACTAAAGACTAGAAACCAAAAACTAAAGACAAGCTTACCTCTTGAAGACTCTTGCTTCTCCTTCTTGCTTCTTAGAAATCACCACTTGGTGGTTGATTTGGTGTGAAGAATGAGGAGAGGTAAGGCCTCTATTTATAGGGAAAATCTCAAGGTTAAAATGATAATCTCAAGCCTAATATGGGCTCCACCATTTGCCGCTTCCTTAATCTCAACCATTAGATCTAAACTTAATCAAGAAGTTTTAATCCTCACCCTTCACTATAAAGTATGAGCTCTTGTGATGTAAGTTTATCTGCCATAGTAGCAGTAGTGTGAAGAAAGAAGATGAAATAAGGCTGAAAGTGGAGCTATATACCCAAGAGGGGGGTGAATTGGGTATTTTAAAAACTTTTGTAATCTGCTCTGTTTTTAGACAACAAAAACATAGATGAACAGAGTAAAGGGAAGAGCAGCTAGACACAGAGATTTATACTGGTTCGGTCCTAACAACTTGACCTACATCCAGTCCCTAGACTCTCTGGGATTTTCCACTATCACAAAGATTACACACTATGTACTCAAAGAGCAGTTCTCTCTCTAGAACTCACTCCCCCTTACAAGTTGTAATCAGTGAATTCCCAAATCACCAAGTCCCCTTGACTTGTGATTCTTTGCAATAAATGATTTACAGATAAAAACTCTCTCTAAGAGTGGATAATAATAAACACTGAAGCATATAATGTCAAAAGACAAAATACAAGTGAAAACAGAAAGGTAGTTGAAGAACTTGAATGCTTGTGTGTTTTCAGATGTTGTAGTAGTTGAGAAGAATTGAATGCAACTCTATTTATAGTCAGATAGCATTAATAGACCGTTGCATTGATAATAAGACCGTTGAAGATGATCTGCAGAAGTTATGAGCTGCTTAGGTCTTCTTCTCTTTCTAAATCTCACTTAATCCAGCTGGCTAGATGATCAGAGTTGACTCTCTGCAAATTAATCCGTTGGAGAAGATGTTGCTTGTTGTAGAAATCATTCTTTAATGCTTTGCAACCGTGTGCAGATGGATTAACCAAAAGGATGCAAGTTTCTGGGTTGAGCATTTAATGTTCGACATCACTTTTGCTTTTGCTTTAAACCTTGAGTAAACTTTCCTTAATCATGCGAAACTCACTAAAAAGATGGTTAAACATATCTAGAAACATTAGAGATTAATCATGGAAAACATTGAGATCAAACAAGAAGGTATAGCAAAATCGACATATTTGATTTTCAGGCAACGTTCAAAAACCTGGAGGTTTGTTCACAAACCTCGAGGTTTGGTCACTTGTAGTTGAAAATAATTTAAGACCAAAACCTCAAACCTGGAGGTTTATAATAAACCTGGAGGTTTCTTAAGATGTAACAAGCAATGGTTTCTCTGGCTCACTCCAAACCTCGAGGTTTTCACAGAAACCTCGAGGTTTCACATTGTAAGTGGAACCCAGCAGAAACACGATGAGAGCAAACCTGGAGGTTTCTCAAGAAACCTCGAGGTTTAGAATAAGTGAAAGTTCATTTGCTCTTTGGAACACACAAACCTCGGGGTTTATAGGAATACTCGAGGTTTTGTTTATATTTCAAAGTTCTTTGTTTTGAGCCAAAACACAAACCCGGAGGTTTCTATGGAAACCTCGAGGTTTTCTATCATGCGAAAACCATTTGCTCTCCGGATGTCAGAAAACTCGAGGTTTCTCTCAATACTCGAGGTTTCACATTTAATTTCAAAACTTTCATTTTGGCACCAAGGCATAAACCTGGAGGTTTTGTTGTAAACCTCGAGGTTTCACAAACTGGTGTGAAACCGAGTTTTTTCTGGAAGTCCAAAATCTCGAGGTTTCTTAATAAACCTCGAGGTTTCACATAAATTTGTGAAACCAAGTTTTTGCAAGTTAAAACATAGAACCTTGAGCTTCCTTTGTAAGGCCAAACCTCGAGGTTTCTGGGCAAACCTCGAGGTTTGCTCTCACTCAGGATTTTCCAACTTCTGAGAGCAAATCCTCATTCTTTTGTTTACAATTGTTGGCAATCATCAAAACCTTTAGAGAACCAACAAAGGCCAATGGACAAGTGGTTTAAAAAGATGGAGGTCACGTCAATTTTTTAGGTCATCAGAAACGCATGAATAAGAGGTATCTCTCCATACTTATTGCTCCGTGATTGGTTAGAACATTCATGGATAATGGAGAGACTCCATCCCCATGAATTTACATGCCAATTTTATGACATTCATACAAGTAATATGCTTTGGCTATTATATCTTAGAATAAAATAAAATAAGTAAATTAATATTCTTTCTTTTACCCATTGACCATCGGTTGCCAGCCACTATCATATCCAAACCATGATAACGTTGTGCCGCTCTTAATAATGGCAAGAGACAACTCACAGACCTAATGTGGTGAAATCATATTTGAAAAAGAAGTACTACTATTATTTTTTTATTTTAATCTTTAGAAAAATGACAAAAATACATTTAAAATATAAAAAGATAAATAAGGGTGTTAAATAGCAAAACAAAAGTAGAAATTACTTAATAAAATGGACCCTATCTAGTTTTAGTATTACATACTCTTATTTTGGAAATTCATAAACATATTAAGAACTTTATCTACAGTGGGGCAAAGTATAGGAAATGTTCAACAAATACCCTGTTAACTACTTTAGTTATCTGTATTAACTATTCAAGTATGCATATTAGCTATTTTTACCTGAAAAATTCAAAAACTATATATATTAAACTGTTGAAGCTCCCGTGACCAGTCATCGACAAGGTCACTGGAGCTCCAGCGATAGGCTGCCGCCACCAGTCACTAGTGCCAGAGCTCCGACAACTAACAAAGGGGTTTTAAAGAAATTTTTTTTAAAATAAAATCGTAAGAGTATTTATGTAATTTCCACATTTATCAAAATTTCAAATTAGTCCATTTAAAATTATTTAAATCCAACACGCTTATCTATCTTTTGTATATTCCTATTATATTTTCTGTCTTTTTCTCTTAATTTTTTTATGGTAAATACTAAATCATATTTGTAAAAAGTATCATTTTAATTTAATCTTTAAAATAATATGAGAAAGACAATTTAAATTTCTTCACACCTGCTCTCTGTGATAGGTTTCGGACCTTGACAACAAAATTCATGAGTTTTGATGGGAACATACATGATGAAGAGGCTCCATCTCCATAAATTTTCAAGAAAGATCCATGATAATTGATGTGTTATTTTTGTCGTTAAACCAATCAATTAAATTAGGTTCTAATTTCTTATGTAGTTTAGGATCAACCTAGGTCATTCTCCTAAAAAACAAGCGGTGTGTTTTCTTTAAATTAAATTTAGGTTATGAACAAATGCAATGGAATGGAATTGAATCTAAACTATAATGCAAGACACTACTAAATGAAATCAAACCTAAATGAAATCAAACTAAATAAATGCAAGATGAAAATTGAGTGTAAAACCTAAATGAAAATGAAACTAATCTATGATACTTATCTATGAATTTGAATGCAATGTTTGAGGAGTTTTTGTTGTGAGAAAATAATTAAAACCCTAAGAAGAATATTGAATAAAACCAAATCAAACAATAAAAATCTAATTCAGTTATGATAGTAAAAGAGACAACTTAGGATTCATATGGAGTTAACTTTCTTAGCCTAAATCAATTAATTAGACCAAAGGGAGTAATGAAAGATTGGAATTAATGAATTTAATTACCTAATTGAAAAATTATTTTAGGATATCTTGACTTTCATGATTTTGAAAAATTATTTTAGAATCTTAAAAAAATATTTCGGGATACTCACGGGTACTAAAAGGTTACTTTAGGATACTGATCGAACCGAGAAAATACTTTATGTTCCTAAAAAATTATGTTATGATCTTGAAAAAAAAATTTAGGGTATTGATTGATACTAAAAGTTTACTTTAGGATATTGACCGAATCGAGAAAATACTCTATGATCTTAAAAAATTATGTTACGATTTTGAAAAAAATATCTTAGGATACTAATTGGTACTAAAAATATACTACATGATATTTTTTTCGTGGTTCTCAAGTATCTTTTTATTACTAGTACTCTAAAATGTTTTTTAAGATCCTAACATAATTTTTCAAGATCTTCACATAATTTTTTAAGATCATAAAATATTTTGTATTATCGATTAGTATTCTAAAGTATTTTTTAGTACTGTTAAAATCATTAAATATTTTTTTTAAAAAAAAGTATTAAGTGCGAGTTTTACGCTAAAAATGGCAATGTTTCAAGCAAATGGATCAAAGTGAGCAAGGTTATTAAACCAGGACCGATCAGTGAACCGGTCTAAGTGCGAGTCAAAGGTCGTGGGTCAAACGGAGTTAAACCAGAGTTAAACCGAAACTAAACCGGTAGAGTATCTATGATTTATTAGATAATATTAATTAGGTTTTTTTCACAAATTAAAAAAAGAAAAAGAATATAAAAAGGCACAACTTTTGAGAATTGTAAAGACATGAAGAAGAGGCGTGCAAGCTATCTACTGCTTCTGCTTTTCATTTAAGGGCGTGTCCTTCTATGGGTGTCTCTTCTATCAATTAATCAGAATAAGCGCAGGAGCAAGAGGCGGAGAGCAATGGAGAAAAAAAAAGAAGGAGGCGCATGAGCAACTGAAAAAAAGGAGGAGGAGGCGGAGCGACGGAAAAAAAAGGAAGGAGGCCCGTCTTCACCGTTTGAATCATCCTCTTCCATCTGAACCAAAGAGGGAGACAGAGAACGTGAACAGGGACTGTTCATCGCCTTCATCGCACAGAACCAGGAGTCGAACAGGGAGCTGCGTTCATTCTCTCTCTCTGTAATCGTCTACAGGTTTAGGTGGATATTGTATTGTATTAGAAACCGGGAACTCCGACGGGTTTCTGCTGTTCTGAAAAAAAAAAACCGGTTTTCATAACCATGTATTGGACGCTAGCCGGATCCGACAAGGAAGCGAAGAAGGTGTCAGAGAGAGAAAGAACAAGTTTCAATCTCCACTTCCAACATCAAAAGCAAAGCTTCGACCTTTGATTACATAATGAGAGTGTCGTCGCCATCCTCCACGTTTGACAGCGACTAGGCTTCTGTTAAAGTTGCTTCAAACGAAACTTTTCCGACCCGTCCGAAAATCTCTCTGTTATTTTCAGCCATGAAGAAGGTAAACTTTAAACCCTTTCTCATCTTTTAACAAAACTATGTTTTTCGTCCGATTCTTGTTCCTGATTGACGATGATTTGCATGGGCTGGGGGAAGATTCTTTGAGCGAGCATTTGAAATTTGGGTCGAGGAAAGCCTGCGTTTTGCAGGGCAAGATTGTTCTTTTTCCTGTATGCTTGTGGTTACTAGTTTTTGTACCTCCAAAGAGTCACGAGCAGAAAACTTTGAGACGACTTGTTTGTATAGAATAGACAGATCAAAGAAAATGGGCAAGTTGATGTTCAGTGCTTTGCAAGTAAATAGTAAATTGGCGAAAGGGACAGAAGTGAAGCACATTTGAAAATTTTATGGCCGTTCAAACTTTCACCACCCACACCCACACCCACAGAATGAAAAAGCTCTGGTTTTTCTGTTTTTCTCTGCCAGCCATGGCTATATATATATATGCTAAGAATAATCTCTTTTCCCTTTTAAAAACTGGTCTTTGAAAAACTCCTCAGCTCTGATAGACATAAATATATTATATTTATATAAACTGATGCATAGATATATTCTATAGCAAGTAGTTGCTTGTTCTTTATTTATATTGTTGGTAGTCACTTCGCTTCATCGGTGACCAAAAATAACACAATAGAAGGAAACAGAGAGTTGTCGTAACCTCTACATTTTAACCTCTTCTACCAAGTACATTGTTTACTGTTTTGAACCAAGATGAAATGATGTTAAAATAACAAATAATAGCTTGTTATTTACAAAGCCATAATAAGGATGTGACAGAAATAACTACTAGAATGAGGGCCTCTTTGATGGAATGCCATGACAATATAAGCTTAGTATCACTAGGATAATTGAGTGAGGCATCCTCTCTATAGGCTACTTTACTTGATAGATACTGAAAGGAGAAATCTCCGAGCCGAGTGAAACAAAAGAAGAAATATGAACATGATGAGTTATGAAATTATTTAGACATACTTTCATATTTGTAGATGGTTGAACAGTGTGAATGTGCCAAGGAATCTATCTTAGGCAAGATACAGGATTGTGGAAGGTTTCTTCTGGAGTCTTTTGGTTGTTTTTTTTTTAGCCTCAATACTCCATAGGCAAAAGCATCCGGCCAAAGGAACTTGCTTCTTTACTATATCTATGATGCATACGATGTTCATGGAACCATTGACTAACTAGAACTCTTCACTTCAGCGATTGAGAAGTTTAGTTTTGAAATATATGTTTGCTGAAATTTGAACTAATATTGTATTTGATATTGCAGAAGTTTTTTTGTAGAAAATCATGGGTGGTTCAGTGAAACAATGATAGGTCACTCAAGTATGGATTTGGCATTTGATTTTATCAGCATTCTTCTATTGAATAGGCTTATCCTTACAAAAGTGAGCTTTTACGAAATGCTAAATCACTTTTGTCTTGAATCAAGAGTGATGAAAAACATATTAAACGCAAGAAAAGGTATTCCTTTTTCTTTTTCATTTTGTTTGGGTTAATATGCTTATTTATTTTTTCCTTTTTACCCTTATTAAGAATTTGATTCGATATAGGTGGTTGTTGGGTATTGCGACCACAAAATATGACCGGAAGAACTTCAAGAAGGCCAAGTTCTTAAAAGATAGGTTTCTACCCGAGTTTCACTTCGGGAAGATGATGTAAGTATATCCTTTATATTCTACCACCTACGTATTCCAATGATACTTGCTCTCCTTTTTTTCCCTGTACAAGTCAAGTATATACCTTTATTAAAGTGTGATTTAAAGAATATTGTGTGACATGTATGCTATATTTGTACTATATCATATTCTTCATTTGTATTTATGATGTATGGCTGGCTTATTAGTGGTGTAACACCTCCAGCTATATACAGGAGGTTTAGCTTTCTATTATGTTGGGAATGTCGCATGTGAATGTTCACTTTTAGCTTTTTGTCTTTATTAAACCATAAACTCTGCCTTATAGTATATATATGCAATATCTTAAATTGAAATTGATTGCAAAATATAAAACTGTCTTGGTAATTCTTCGATCAAGAGGTAAACTTGGATTCCTCTTTCTTGTTCTTTACCCTTATAATCAATCTTGTACTTGTTGAGTTTCTGGTATACTTCTTTATGATCATGTTACATAGTCTGTGTATGCTTTATCTCTTTAGAACAAATATTTTCTCATGAGACTGTAATGACCATTTCAGATATTTTATGAATTTGTCAGAACTTATGTTGAAGGTCTTTCTGGGGTATGCAATATTGAAGGAGAATTTGATGCTATTCAGGATGATATTTTGTCAGTTGACATGCCCAGCATTAAGAAGTTGATATCATGCTTGGATAATTTGACCATTAGAGGTCTGTATCTTCTTGTTGAGATAATTTCTGGTGATTCAGTCAAGTTGAAGAGAACTCGTGAATTGAAAAGGATTATTGAGAGTTTTCCTTCAAGTGCTTTCATTAACCAAGACCATAAATGTTATCAACGGGAAATTCTCAAACAGTTTTTTGAACTCATATATGCTTCAAGATCCCAATTTAGCCAAGCTGCTGTGAAGAAGGTAATTGGTGACTTAACAAAATTTTCACATCAAACTCTAAATGCAATGCATAGAAAGCTTAAGGGAGAGAGAGCAACTACACCTCAATTACAGAGTGGCAGAAAGTTGTGGAGATCACATAATGTTCTGATCACGAGAGTGAGGGAAATTAGTAAGGAAATGCGTTTTAAACTTGACAAAGGAGATGAGCTAGCAGAGCCCTTAGCTAAAGCTATGGTTGTAGCTGACTTATCACTAAAACTTGCAAATCATAAAGATATATTTTTGAACAGGTTTGACCAACTTGCGTCTAAAGCCAAATCCTTGCAAGATGATATTATGAAAGCTTATATGGAGACTTGAAAAAGTGAGAACGTCAGAGCTAAAAAAAAATTGATACTTCTCTCAAAACCAAAGGCTGGAACATCGGACAATTTATTCTCGTCAGCTCTTTAAAGAATTGTTGACTGAGTTTCTTTTTCAATGTAACGATTTGGATATACCAAAGAGTCTATTGGATAGGTTAGATGTTAGTAATGGGAGTTCGGGTGATAGACTTCTTCAATCATTTCAAGAGAAGAAAATCAAACAAGAGGTTGATGACATATTAAACTTCAGTGTTGTTACTTGCTTTGGATTTGTTGCTTGACTATGGGTTTGATGAAGATTTTGCGGATGTATATATGGAACAATTAGTAGAAAGAGATGTTGAAGATGACTATGAAGATAATCAAATAGGGGAGACTAGTCGCTTCGCCAATGGCGACTGTGAGGCAGTAGAATCTAAGTCCACTAGGAATCAATACCATGCCCTTCAAGATGCAAGTGATCAGACAAGTATGCTTACTCATAAACTTATAGGTGACGTGTTGTGGGAGTTTGCTAAACTTGAAGGTTTGAACCTAAATAAGAGCCAGAATTTATATTTGACAGGTGATAATTTTACATCTTAATTATAAACGGTACCCTTTTTTGGGAACTTTCATGGATTTTTGTTTTGCGTTTTTCAGGATTTTTATGGCTCCTCTGAATTTTTTTTTTTGGGCTTTTGGATTCTTGGTTATTGTTGTATTTCCATGCTTTTCGGTGCTTTAAAGCGGTGTGTTTGGCTCGTGGATTTATTTGGGTGCCTCTATATGTTTATGTTCGTCTTGTTTTGAGCTACTTTGTGCTAGTATCCACTTCAGTGTGCGTCTATAGTGGGCTGCAAGCAATTTTTTGCGTTGTATGGACTTTGCTATTCGACTTATTAATTATCTAGATGCCAGTAAATTACCAAGAAAAAAATAATATTTTTTTGTGAAGTCCTGGGTCTTTAGTAATCTTTACAACAACCTTTTATGTTATCTTTCTACTCCGAAATCATAAATAGTGACCTATCTTCCCCTCTTTCGTTTTTTCCCCTTCTCTATTTTAATGTTATTATGGTGTTTCTGTCTGGTCAGAGAATTTAGATAGATGGTGACCTATCTTCCCCTCTTTCGGTTTTTCCCCTTCTCTATTTTAATGTTATTATGGTGTTTCTGTCTGGTCAGAGAATTTAGTTAACTGCTAACATTTATATCCATTATTGGACAGTTGGGTTGCAATAGTTTTGTAGGCCATAGTTACACTTTGATCTGAAAATAACTAGAAAACTAATTGCATGCTTTTTTAACAGTACTTGCTTATATTTGTGAATGAGTTGGGTGTTTAGTTTTCTTGGAGTGACTGAGAGCAGAAGAGATTTTGTTCACTTTTAACTTCCTAACTGAAATTTCGTCTGATAAATAGGTGAAAGTTGTTCTCTATGAATATTTGTTATGTTTGTTAAAGCAGATGTGAGGGTGATGGTTAAAGCTTTTTCTTTAGCTGATTTATAATTTTGCTATTAATTTTTAGGACTGAGAAGCTTTAAGTCGTTCTTCAATTTTGCATACTGGTGATGGCTTCAAAAATCAAAACGCATCACTAAGGAGTTGAAGGACCTACAGCAGGACCCTCCTGTTTCCTGCAGTGCTGGTTTGTTTTCAATTACCTTCTCTCTATTCTTTTCCCTTTTGTTTGATCATTATCTACATATGTTTTTTCTTTTATTTCCATAGCTCATGACTTGGACTTCATCTTATTCGATGTAGACATGATTGAGCACAAGCAAAATCAATTTATGACAAATGCTGTTAATGTGTGAGGGCCTATCTTTGATAATTGCATGCTAAGTTTTCTGTTATGAAAAACCTAAAAAGTATTTAATGATTTTTGTATTTAGGTTCAAGCCTTCAAGTTTATCAAACTCCCACAACACGCCACTCATAAGTTTATGAGTAAGCATACTTGTCTGATCACTTGCATCTTGAAGGGCATGGTATTGGTTCCTAGTGAGCTCAGATTTTACTGCCTCACAGTCGCCATTGGTGAAGCAACTAGTCTCGTATTTGACTATCTTCATAGTCATCTTCAACATCACTTTCTACTAGTTTTTCCATATATGCATCCGCAAAATCTTCATCAAACCCATAGTCAAACAACAAATCCAAAGCAAGTTGTTTTGTTATTGCACTGAAGTTTGATATGTCATCAACCTCTTGTTTGATTTTCTCCTCTTGTAATGATTTGAAGAGGTCTATCACCCGAACTCCCATTAATAGCATTTAGCCTATCCAATAGACTCTGGTATATCCAAATCGTTACATTGAAAAAGAAACTCAGTCAACAATTCTTTGAGAGCTAACCAGAATAAATTGTTTGATGTTCCAGCCTTTGGTTTTGAGAGAAGCATTAATTTTTTTATAGCTAATATGTTTTCACTTTTTCAAATCTCCATATAAGCTTTCATAATATCATCTTGTGTTTTTTTACCGGTGTCACATTTTTTTATAAAATTGATTTCACATTGAATTAATAATAAAGCATAACAGCCAACAAAAGTGGATCTAGTATGTAAGCAGTTAGCTCAACCAAAAATTCTTGAGTTTAAATTCCGTAAGGAACTTGCTGGTGGATATGATCTTGGGTGGATATGATCTTGGGACTTTGACGTATATTGTAATCAGTTACCATAATTATGCAATAAATTCATAGATGAGTAGAAATTCAAATTTCAATTTATGAAAAATGAAAACTTATAATTTATTCCAGAATTTTAAGTTACAAATTTTTTCATAAATTAATGAATTAATTTTATTTATGTTAACCCTTAAAATATATAATTTTCAAATGACGAAACTTGTGTCAAATTTCGTATTACCCTTAAAATATATAATTATAAAATGATGAAACTCACGTCAAATTTCTTATTACCGTTATGTCAAATTCTTTATTTAGACCGGTCTGATTAAATGTTCTATTTTTTTTTCCACCTCATTTGTCAATCCTAAACTCACATGTAAAAACATAGAACATATGATTATGCATAATTTGAGAACTTGAGATAATGATTATAAGGAAGTTAACTTTTGTCATTGCGAAAAATTACGTTA
The DNA here is from genome assembly GCA_019022655.1 of Acacia acuminata. Classification (NCBI taxonomy): domain Eukaryota; kingdom Viridiplantae; phylum Streptophyta; class Magnoliopsida; order Fabales; family Fabaceae; genus Acacia; species Acacia acuminata. The sequence goes on from JAFJYI010000016.1 coordinate 5,684,704, forward strand.
ATCATTTCTTACATAAACATTATCTCATATCTATTCATCTATTCGAGCATTGTCATTTTCTAAGCAAAGGTAATGAATTGAGAGGATCCAGTAAAATAACTCCTTTTGGCCAAAAGAAAAAACGAACGACATATATATATACTACTGACATTATGATTTTGGATTGTTTTTCAATTAAATCATTGCACTTCTTTGAAGCTTCGATCTACATATTTCAATATATTCCATGACTTAAATCCAAAAAAATAAAAGAAAAAATGAATCTTTGATAAATACTTAATCAAATAACTAAAATAATTAAAATTCCATCCCAATGCCAAAGTGTCATTTATTTTAACAATGTTTCATATTTTTCAATTAAAAAAAGGTGAGACGTCATAAATGGTTAAGTACAACGATAGTTCAAAATATGAAACTTCAAGGTCTTAATTTTAAATTTCTAAATATGGGGGAGGTAATTAGCAACAGAATCAAAGCTCAAGAGGGTTTTTTTTTTTTTTTTTTTCCCAATATTTTAGCCTTAGAATTAAATGTAGTATATCATTATTTGTTTGTTTTTTTGTTTGTGGTCATGACAAGAAAACTTGAATAGAAAGAATCGTTCAACAGAGTTGACATATATAACAACAGTTTAAAAATTGTGTTAGAACTTTTCAGGTAATAGTTTGACATATATATAAACATATATCTTAAGAACACATTCCCATATCTTACTCTTAAAAGATGGTACATATATTATTACCAAAAATCCCCAACTACATGATTTTTCTCTTTTCTCTCGATCGAAGATGTGAGTATATCGAACATACTACAAACTTTGGATCTTTAATTTGTTCAATCCAAGAGAAACAACAGCCACAAGAGCAGCAAACAATCAAAGAATAAGAAAATGCTGAGTGACATTCTTCCCGAAGATCTCATGGAGGAGATCATGGTGAGGCTACCGGTAAAATCCTTGCTTCGATTCAAATGTGTAGCCAAATCTTGGAATTTTCTAATCATTGACCATTCTTTTATCACCAAACATTTTGAATGGTCTAATTCAATTGGTAAGAATCACCGCCTCAGACTTGTCTCGAAAGAGTTTAGTCACAACATTTAGCTACCCTCCATATCCTTGATTTCTAATAGAGATTGACTTTATGAAATCCAAAACTTAGAATTGCCTTTCCGTAGGAACAATTTGCGATGTATGTTTGTTTATGGTCAATGTAATGAGATTTTCTGTCTCAACCAGGAATATGAAGATGTTCGGTGCTTAATTTTGTGAAACCTAGCAACAAAAGAGGTGAATGTTATTTCTATGTCTCAAGGGCAACCCAAAGGCCCGTATTATGGATTTGGGTTTAATTCCATCACAAAAGATTACAAGGATGTTTAGTTTCCAAAGGAACACGAAGGACACCTAATTGCTAGTTCAAATGTACAATCTTAGTACTGATGCTTGGAGAAAAATAGATATTAATGTCTCTATTTATAAATTTCGTCATTCAAGCATGGGGCCTTATTGGAATAGGGCTTAACACTGGTTAGCTAGTAGTCGTGATGATTTTGATAACTTTATTGTGAGGTTTGATTTTAGCAAAGAGGTTTTGGGATTATCCAAAGTCCTCCTGGGATTACTTCCTCTCCTTTGGAAAATAGTGCTCTTACTATAGTGGATAAGAGTCTTACTTGGGCTTTTAGACGTGTCTCGATTGAGGTTTGTCTTAAGATTTGGGTGATGAACAAGCACAATGTTAAGAATAGTTGGACTAAGAAGCTTGAGATTCGACCATTGACTTATTCTTTCTCCTGGTATATCTTACAGTTTTGGGGAGATAATGAGATTATTGTTTATGATGACATTAATTGTCAATTGACTTCATATAATTTTCGGAATGAACCAACAGAGAGGTTGAAAGATGACTTTCGAATGATGATGGATTACGTGGAAAGTTTGTTTTTTAGGAGGTAAGTGAGAAAAAATATATATGACAAAAATTTATATTTTATCTTTACATCCATCCCATCTTCTTTTGATTAGTCTAACTCTTTTTAGTTAATGAATAAATCCTTTGAATGCTGTTGTTTTGTTTTGCGCTTGTAAAATATTTATATTGAAATGACAATAATATAATATTTCATCAATTACTTGGTATTGGCCTTTTCTTTTTTCTTTTATACATATCTTAAATAAAACTTTTGACACATAATTCATATTGGTATATTTGAGTTGCCGTTAAATTTCTACGATTAGACTTTGATGATCTTGTTTTGTAGATTGATATACTAATAATTAGATTTAGATATTCTAGTTTTGAAAAATATCTTACTTCCATTATATCTTACGCAGATGAATGTAATTCATCATTAAGAACTAAGCAAAAGATAAACATTCTGCCTATTTTTGAAAACGAGGACAAAAAATATAATAAATTCTGGTAGAAACTATTGTGAGAGTTACAAGATTGATAAACTAAAATATACATGCCAATTCTAAATTTTCCATTAAGAATCTAATTTGTTCGATTAGAAATTTTGAATTTGAACATACTATTACTAACTCCTTTGGCCCAAAAAAAAAAAAAAAAAAAAAAAAAAAAACAACATGCTACTGAAATTACTATTGTGGATTTGTTTTTAAGTTAAATGATTAAATCATTGCACTTTGCTTCTATGAATTTCCCCATTTTCCAATATATTCTATGAGTTAAATCCATAAAGAAACACGGAAAAGAAGGGAAAATTAGTATGAAGGACCCGACAAAAAGATATTTATTGAGAATAACCATAAAAATTGTAATTATTTAAAAGGACCAAATGCAAAAAATATAAACTTAAAAAAAAAACTAAACCACCCCTAAGAAAATCTTCTCCATTCCGTTCCACACCCTATTTTTAAAACTAATACAAAATTTTAAATTTTACTAAATTAAATACAAGTTTTCTCCAGCTCCACATGTGCTTTTGTCGAGAAGCGCTCAGTAGCAAGTGTTTTTTTTAGGTGCAAAAGTGACTATGTGGTTACCAAATATGAGCAAAAGTCACAGTAACCATTAAAAGGGTGGACGTTGACTGTTAAGTTGGAAGGTTTGACTTAAATTAATGATGTGGATGCTGACTAAGAGTGTGTAGCAGACAAGTGGAATCTTAATAGTTGAGTAATTGATGACCTAGAAAAAGAATGATGTACTAATCACAATAATCCATCGCCTTTGGACCATCCACTGTTCATCTTCTTCGCATCATGAACCCTAGGTTTTTTTCTCCAAATCTTCGTTTCCCCAGTTTGACCGATAAGTCGATTATATTTGTCTACGGTTATGTGTTAGATTTTGGGGGATTAATTTATTTAGATTTTCTTGCGCACTCTCTTTATCTATCGCCTCCCTCACATCGCAGCACCACTATCAACACAACAAAACCCTATTCCCCGTTCTCACTTTCTAACCCCATTTTAGGTTTTCGCTCTCTTCCTTCGCCCACTCCCGAACTCGCCCTTTCTTTTCGACACCGCATTCTTCTACACGCTCATAGACGGTTGCCTTTTGCGTATCATCTTCCAGTCTAGGGTTAGTTTCCGCCTTCTTTATAATCCCATCTGCTCCTTTTTAATTTCCTAATTTATCCCTAATTTATTCTTCTCTTCCCCGTAACCCTAGTTCTCTGGTCCTGAAAGTTTTACATTATCGCCATGTTCATATTTTTGGGGGCTATTTTATCTATTTAAATGTGTGTTGCGATTCGTTTTTGGAGAATACGATAGAAGTTTTGTCTCAACTGAGGAAAAAAGACTTATGAAACACCCAAAACACTCACTTGATGGAGGAGTCAAGCTCTCGGAGCTCTTAATTGTTTTTGGGCGAACAAGATCTCTTAAATGGACATTTTGTCCAGGATAAAAAAAGGAAAAAAAAAAAGAAAAAAAGAAACCGGACGTTTTGTCACCGATGGCGGTCTTCTCGGACGCAGTTAGTCGATCTCCGAGGAGAATCACCCTCGGCCATGACTTCAAAGAAGATCGGGAATCCATCTTTGGAAAAAAAGTTGCCTAACTTCATTCTTCTTTTTGTGGCCGGTCACGTAACGTTATCGCCCGGAGATTTCACGGTTGAAACCGGTAAAAGCGAAGTCTTAGGCGCCATTGTGATATTTGAGTTGCATAAAGTTTTAGTTAAAGTCTCTTCATCGCCTTACTCATTCATCATCACTCTGTCTCTATGTGGTTTGATTCGATCTCGCTTCTGAGAGCGCAAAATGAGTGATAATAATAGGTAAACCACATTGGGGTTGAGATTAATTAATGAATGATAATGTGTTGAGGCGACTTCGATTAAGAGTTTATTGTTGGACCATGAATTGCCTGGTTGTGCTTAACATTGATAATTAACCAGTTATCCATATGTTGGTTTTGGAGAAAGTCTGAACCACTTCGTTATACCCCTATCATCCTTGTCCTCTCGGGCAGGGGTGGAAACAGGCCAGACGGCTTGTCAAAGGCTTGTGGCTTGGCCTTCTTCCAGCCTGGTCAAGTCTGACCTGTTAGGCGAAAAGGTCGGGCCTAGGCCTTTTATAAGGCCTATTTTTCTAAATAGGTCAGGCCTAGGCCTTACAACGAGCCTTTTAGGCCTGTCAAGCCGGCCTATTATGGGGATAAAATCGTAAATTGGTGAGCTTGTAATAAAAATTGTTATGTTGTTTTAGTTGGTCTCATATTTTATAATGTACTTTAAATCATTAGTATTAATTTATGTAAATAGGCCTGTTTTTGGCCTGTTTGAACTAGGCCTATTTTTGGCTTGTTTTACGGTGAAGCATGTGGCTTGTTAGCCTACTTATTTATTTATTTTTTTTAGAGAAAAATTTCTTTTAGAAAAATAGGCCCCTTTAACAGGCCACAGGCCAAGCTAGCCATGTATATAGGTTAGGCTCAGGCCGAAAAAATGGCTTGTAACAAGCCACATGCCACTTTATTGTCAAACAGGCTTGGTCTATTAAGGGTGAAGCCTTACCTGGCCTAGCATGTTTCCACCCCTACTCTAGGGTGGCGGGTTCGAGGAATCCCTTTTATTTATTACCTTTCCTTAGTTAATTATCCCATATTAACATACATCAGAGTGTTACACAACAGTGCATATGATTGGCTTGGACAAATACGTAATACTAGTAAAAGTGTAATACCCTAAAATTCTTATTTATCATAAATACTATATTTTGGTAAATAATACATGATAAATAAAGGAGAGTATGTTGTCTCAAATTTTGTAATTCATTCATTATAGTTTTTGGGCAATTTCACCTTGAATTTTAATAGACCAAAGTTCAATTTGAGATCATAAAATACCCTAAAAATATTGTAATATAAAGGTGAATTTATTATAATCTATTGATTATATTTTCAATCAAATTCCACTTTGGAGTTAAATAACCAATGGGTAATTGTGAGACTACATAAGGGGCTATAAAATGTGATATTAAATCACATAAAATAATAACTATTTTAGATGATTATAAGGCAAGAAAATAACACATAAATTAGTGATTAATTTATAACCAAAGGTTATGAAACCACTTAATTATATTAAAGCAAATTAGCAGATGATAAATGACAAATGAGCTTGCATTAATTAATATTAGTGGCAAACACATGTAACTACCTATTAGTGTTATATTTTAGCCTAGATACAAGAGGTAGATGGCAATAAAAATAAATAGAGATTAAATGGAATAAAATACCTAATATTTATTAAATTTATGCCACAAAATACACATATTTAATCTTGGGATAAGATGTGATGAAAGACATTAATAAAGCATTGTATATTAGAGTTGAAAGAGTTAAAAGAGGTGGCGCATGAGTATCAAAATGAATCAGATGGGAATATGCAATGAATAAACAATGTTTTGGCAATTAAGAAGTAACATAAATGGTTACAAAGGCACGGTTTTGTTAGGATAAAAAATGTAATACCCTAAAATTCATGTTTATCATAAATATTATATTTTGATAAAAAGTGCCTATTAAAAATAGGTGAATATGTGGTCTCAAAAATTGAGTAACATATTTATGTTAATTTAGGGAATTTTCTCTAAGGATTAAGGTAATCAAAAATCAAATTCTCTAATTTTATTTTGGGATCATAAAATACCACAAAATTACCATATTAAAGCCTAGTCTTATATAATCATAAGAGCAATAAAATACTATGGAGATACTAAAATTTATTAAGAGAGATTAATTAAAATTGAAGGGCCAATTTTAAGAGTATGATAGAATTATCATGTTAAAACATGGTTCTTGTGTAAACCAAAATAATCAAGGGGGTGTTATGAAACCACTTGAATTAATTAAAGGGAATTAACCACAATTAGGAGGCAATTAAATTTTCACTAATTAAAATAATGGTATAATACCCCAAAATTCACATGTCTCTTGAATATTATAATTTGACTGAATAATACCTATTTAAAATAGGAAAGTATGTTGTCTCTAAATTTAGTAATTTATTTGTTTATTTTCCTTGGAATTTAAAGAGGCAAAAATCCAATGTTATTTTAAGGGACCATAAGTTGCCCTATGATTATTAAATTAATACATGGTGCATAAATGACCACGAAAAGCTAAAAAGTTGTGAGGAAATAATTAAACCAATTAGAGAAAATTGCCAACAATTAGTGGATGATTCAATCTATGTTAATTGAATTATTTTCATAAACATTCACAATTAATTTAGTGGCATATGTTAAAGGCATAATTAAGGATGTATTACCTTAATTAAGAAACAATGGCTAGTGAAGGACTAGGATTAGCATAGAAGTGGTTTCTAATGATCATAATTAATCTTAGAATCAATCATATTTTGACAATTACACTTAAATACTTTATTAGGGATGCTAATTAAGATTAAATTTAATAAAGCTAAATCCAAAGGCCTTAATTAAGCCTCATAAAGCCAAATCCTTGTGAAATTGAATTGACCAATGATAAATCAAGAAAATATTCTTAATCCTCATGAAATTAATTGGGCCAATGAGAGATTGGAAAATAAAAGGCCAAGATTTGATTTAATAAAGTGTAATCTAATGGCCTTAATTAATAAATAAGCTTAATCCATGTGATAATTAAAGAACCAATAGGAGGAGTTTGAGCTCATAATATCTAGATATTATTTGAATCAAACACATGAGTTCACATGGGTTCATTAATTGCAAAATTGATGAAGGAGAGAGGGAGAGTTGTGTGTGTATGTGTGTGTAAGAAAGAGAGAGAGTGTTGTGAGTGCTAATGTTGTGAGTCTAGTGAATGAGAGAGAAAAATAAACTTAATTCAATATTAATTTGAAATCCAAAGTAAATATCGATGTACACAAGTAAAAACTCAAAACAACAAATAAAGTGAGAATTTATACAAATTTAAATAGTTGTGAAAAAGTAGGAACCCCGGAGAAAATATAAGGACTTATCTTGAACCCACATAATTTAACCTCGAAAGTAAGCCTAGTAAAGGCTATTTTTGCAAACATTGAAGAATAAACTTAGTACAACTAGGAGAATCTCATTAGACCATAAATCTGGATATCCAACTACTAATCAAAAAGCATACTCAAAATTCAAAAGTATTGGTAATTGATCAAGCAACCAAAAATAGATTTCATTAAAGTAAATTAATTCTCAAAAAGCAAAACTTAGAGATTAAGTTAGGGTTTTCTAATCACATGGATGGATGAGATTAAAACTTCTTTACTAAGTTTAGATCCAAGGGTTCATACACAAGAAGAGTTAAGTTTGAAATATTTACCAAGGTGCCATAGCCTTTTGCTATAAATAGGGGGCTTTGGTCTTCATTATTCTTCACCAATTCACAAAGGTATTAACCATATTTGAGAGAGTAAGGAAGAGGGTGAAGAGCTTCTTGAAGGAGTAGCAAGGTTCTTGGTAAGTTATCTAGTTCTAACTTTAAGTTCTTTAAGTTTTAGATCTTAAATTCATAGTTAGAAGTAGCTTTGATTTTAAATATGCTAGAGTAATTTTAATATCATGTTTTTATAGTCAAAAATAGTGATATTTCGAAAATTAGATGAGCCACTTGGTATAGCAAAATTTCTGGAAAACTATGAGCAAAGTAGCGAAGCTTTGGCGAAAATTCATCGGGTAGGAATTTCTGAAATTAGTGATAAAAATGCCAATATTTCATGTTGGAAATAAAGTCATAAAATTCTGGGAAAATTCATGGTTAAATTAGACATATAGGGCTTTTCAAATATGCCAATAACATGTTAAAATGAGTTTTGTACAGTGAGATAAAAATTCTCAAAGTTAGGCTACGAATTTCTGGAAAAATTCTGGGCAGAGGCTCAAAACTTTAAAACTGGGAGTGACTCGTGTAATCTGGGAAAAATTGAGTATTTTTACTTAAAAATAGACATCCTAAGGAGTCTAAGGAATTTTACGGATCCTCGTTTTGATTTTTGTAGATTTAATGATGATTTTTCAAAGTTACCGAAAAATCTGCCCAGAAAATACTGCACTGCGTTTTTAAATAAATGTAAGGGCAAAATTGTAAATAACAAACCCACCAAGGTTAGAGAGGTACATAGAGGTGAAAATATCCCTTAGGATATTATTCTAAGTACTATGGTGATATGTTAGGATATCCGGGATGTCCGGGGCTGGGTTCAAAGGTCAGGCATGTGGCCATTACACGGTGAAAGGTACGTTCGCGTACTGTAACACTAGCTCTGATGCTTATTGTATGATTATATATGATTGTTGTGTTCATCGACTAAGACTTACATACGTAGTTATGTCACATACGAGGTTATGTTCTAACTATTGCTGTAGCATACGTGGTTATGTTACATACGCTGTTATTATCTTACATACGTGGTTATGTATTTCTAATCATACATATGTTATGGGCTTTTGTATTGATTATTGCTGTAATGTCATGAATATCTGTCATACATATATTGTCATATTTAAGCATGAGGTTAACCGTTACCTGAGGTCCATTGGGCATTGGACCTCGGCTCTTACTTTAGCTTCGTGGATCCGGAGTGAACGGGATCGAGGACAAGGGTAAGCAAAGCAGGCCTAGGGACCGTGGAGAAAGTTCTTTTGATATGTACTTAACGTTGTAGTCATTCGAAATTTTTGTATCACTATGGAAGTAAACATATACAATACAGTTGATGTTTATCAGTTACTTTTCAATTTAAATACTTCCGATGCTCTACTCTGATCAAACTATTTTGAAAACGCTTTCGAAAATTGGGATGTTACAAAAAAGATGAAGAGTAATTGTTTAGATTATAATAAGAGGCACATGAGAGTATTAATAAGGGAGACAAATTGGAAGGAGATGATGTACTTGGAGATAATGTAATTAATGGCAATTAAAGCAAATGGAAGAGGATAAGGAGAGAGAGAGAGAGTTGTGTGTGTGTGTATAGTGAGATATTATTTGAATTATTTCAATGTTAATTAAACCAACCAATGAGAAAAATCAAGAAAAATGGTCTAAATCCTATGTAAATTGAATGGACCAATGAGAGCATTCTCTTCACATTTTGTGTCTTCAAAAAGACCAAAGCAATATGAACATTTGATTAGGAAAAACAATCCAATGGTTTAGAATCTTGAAGTTTTACTATAAATAGAGACCTTGGGTCTCTTTATTCTTCACACCCAACTCAACCAAATAGGTGATTTTTAGAGAAGCAAGAGTAGAGAGAATCATAGTGGGAAGCAAGAAGGAGGAGGAAGTTCTTCAAGGATAAGTTTTCTTGTTCTTGAGTTCTAAGTTTTAAATTCATAGTTAGTTTATGTTTGATCTTTAAACCTTCCAAGAAGTTTTGATTTCATGTTTTTATGATTAAAAATGTCTTTATTTTGAAATTATGATGGAGAATATGATAGAGCAAAATTCTTGAAAGTTGAAGGTCAAAGTAGCGAAATTTTTGGTGAAACTTTTGGGCAAACAGAGATAGAAATGCTGATATTTTACGTTAAAAATGAAGCCCACAAATCACAAAACTTTCCAGAAATAAAGTAGATATGTAGGGATTTCCGAATATATATAATATGTAGCGTTTTGATTCCTGTACAAAGAGATACAACCGGTTGAAATTAGGCTATTTTTCCAGACGAAATTCTGGGCAACGTTGTGAAAAATGAAAACTGGGAATTGTTCATAAATTCTGGGTATATAAGATTATTTTTTCTTGAAAATAGAGATCGTAAGGATTCCGAGGAATTTTACGGATCTTCGTTTCGATTTTTGTAGATTTAATTATGATTTTGCGAAGTTAACCGAAAATTCTGCTCAGAAATTCAGCATAGCGTTTTTTAGAAAATGTGAGGGCAAAGTTGTAATAATAAATCCACCAAGGGTAGAAAGGTAAATTCAACCCTTAGGATATTATTCTAAGCAATATGATATTTATCAAATATCATATAAAAATCCGACGATAACGTATAGGATATCCGGGAAGTCCAGAGTCGGATCAAAAGGCTGGATGTTTGGCCATTACACGGTGAAAGGTACCTTCGCGTACTAGTAACTTTAATCGCCTATATCTTGTATGATAGTATATGATTGATTGATTTATGAAGTGGTGGACAAAACTAGGTCTTGGGTCATGCACTGTGACTAAGTTTATGGGGCTTAGATCATCTGTTTATACATTCAACTTTATACACGGGTTATGGTTTTGATAACACCGTTGGAGTTTTCCTAGCGCTGAGGACACGAGGGGCCATCGTGGCACTGGTTAGTGCAAACGTGGATGACTTTACATGTGCTGTGTGCTATGTACTGTTGTTGTGTGGACATTACATTTGCTGTATGCTTATGTATTGTTGTAACCTTACATCTGCTGTGTGCTATGTATGGTTGATGCTGATATGTAATGAATATCTGCCATATATTGTTATATCTGCTATAGGGGTTAACTGTTACCTGAGGTTCAATCCGATTGAATCTCAGATTTGACTAAAGTTCAGGAAAGGAACCTTGGAACAGAGAAGACATCGGTAGATAGAGCCATGAAGAGGCACTGATGGACGGAGCCGTGAAGAGGCAACGGTCAAGCAAATGCCGGAAGAAGTTTAACAGACCTACCTTCTGGCATGAATCTAATAAGGTTACTTCAAACCATTTGGTCTCTAGAAAGGGTTCGTCTATGTGGTTTAGTCAGTGAGTCACCGTGAATTCGGGGAGACTTCCACTAGACACCGGCCTGGTCAAATTGTTTGATTAACTGAGTTAGGTTCATTGCTCCAAGTCTAACTACGGCTTGGTTGAAGATTGCATAAAGATTTGTAATTATACAAAGCTCTGTATTGTTGTATCATATGAATATTCCTTCGGGAAATTTTTAATATATCAGCATATGTCAGGGCATCAGTATATGCCTGGGCATTTTGTATCAGTTACTCATCGTCTAAACGTTAGCGCATGCTCTCCGTTTCCGCATTACTCTCAGCGGTAGCACCTCATACTCTGTAGATTTTTATAAAACTAAGTGTCAACCGACACATTTTGGAGTATGAAATTTGAGGTGTTACAAAAAGTACAATAAACAAAAAGTAATTAATCCCCAGAGGGTTAGGGTACAATAATCCAAATAAAGTAGGGCAGATAGTAAACTATACAATCCTCCAAAATATAAATACATAAGATGATAGGACATTCCTTATTTCTTCTACCCTTAGCTTCATGCCCTACCTCTTCTCCTCCTGATCAGCTCAGCTAGAAATATCTGTGTCTTTTGGGTGGTTTGGGATTCAAAATTGAATCCGAAAGTAATTGTCAAACTCATATATAATATGTATGCAGTGCATGTATACAACCATAATTAGGAAAATCATAACATCGACAATGGTAACACATACCACATGCATTCCAAACACACATCAACAATGCTAGACAGCCTATAGATAGTCCACTAGACCCTACAGGTAAAATGCATGCCCCACTTACGAGACATGTTCCTCAATCATGACACAACAAACTTATTACAAGGTAATATAGAGTATGCGAGTAAACAGTTACTACCTGGTAGCTGATCAGTAGTTAATAAAATTGTCCCGGCATCTGAAAATTACTCCAGATATGTACTTGCCCTAAGCAAAGCAAATACACTCCATTTTATTCACTTATATAAACTCTCCTCTTATTTTCAAGAAATTTGACCAAAATTCCAGAAATTCTAGAAATTATATCTTGACTTCAAAAATTCATAATTAATTCCAAAAAAACTCCAATTGGCGTGATTATAGTGGCCATTTAACCCTTAACATGTCTAGTGTTTATTAAAAATACTTCTAGAGGCCATAAAATTCGCATCTTTTTATTGTGTCAAAACCCTACTTGCTGGTTAGAGGCAAAATTTAGTTTTTTGGGCTATATTCAAAACTTCATATTTCCCAGTAAACATTTTGAAAAAATTAAAAAATTATATACCAAATTGAAACCCAAGATGTCATAATTTAAGCCTGGAAAATTTTATGGTAATTGGACTTCATTTACTATTTTAAAACCCTTTCTTAAACACGGTTGCCCAGAGTTCACAGAAACTGGCAGTTTTCTTATTTCTTGTAACTTAGGGTTTTTAAGTTCTAAAATGATGTTTGCTACTTGTTCCCACACAAAATTTCATCCTAAACACTTTGGCACCATCAAAAATATCAAAATCACATCACAACCTCATGTATATAGCTCTGAACAAAAATCACTTTATGAGGACAACAACCACAACTTTCATTTTAGCTTTAGATTTAAGCATTTCTTGGCTTAATCTTCCTTTTGACACCATCATGTTATTTTTAATCTCTCAATAACCCCTTTTTATGATTAGGGCAGAGTCTTCCCTTATGAAAACTATACTTCTTTAATCAACCCTTATTGTGAAGTTGTCCAAAATTCAAAACACAAAGCCACAAACAAGCTAGTTTGGTGACTTACTTTGTCTTGTGGCTTGTTTGCTCTTGAACTTATTCTTCTTTGTGCCTCATAAAGGGTTCGACCTTGAGCATAAAGAACACCATGGAAGAGTTGTTCATGAATATCTTGGAGTTACAATGGGAGTTAAGGAAGATAGAAGACTAATCCATAAGTTTTGGGACCTACTTACCTTAGTTCTCCAAGTTGGGTGCTTCTTCTCCTTTCTATGTGTAAGCTCACTCTCTTTCTCTCTACGGTGGACAAATTGGGTCAGTAGAAATGAAGGCTAAAGTGTCCTTAAATAATGGCCTAACACTTCACAAAACATCCCTTCAAGTTGCTTCCTATTGGTTCATTGTTTGACTAGTCTTTGTGTCATGTGTGCTTCTTATTTTCTCTAGGTTTGACTAGACTTTTCTTGGTTCTCCTAGGGCTGCACGAAAATCTGCTCCCTTTGACATGATTTTGGCTTGTTCCATAAGCCTTTTTAGCTTAGGTTTAGGTTTTAATCTTGGTGCAATTTTATTGGCTTCAAACTATAAGCTTTTTGACTTCTCTTCCTATCATTATGGCTTGACTTTGCTTCATTTTTCTTGTCTCCTTGGTTGGATGGTTTTTGGGGCTGAAAAGGGAAAAGATTTTTGTCTCCAGTTGCTTCAAAAAGAAGCCATAATTTGCCCCTTGTTGGTTCTTTCCTATTGGCCAAATTTTTTGAACTAGATCTAGTTATCCACCTGATACAGTCTTATTTTCAAATCTCTAGGCCTAAAATTCAGGATATTACACACTTGATTGTTTATCACTCATAAAGGGAAAGCAGAAGGAGGTATTGTATATTGTGATTGGATCATAACACTATTTCCTTATTACAGTTTCTTATTTCATAAAATGAGAGGTACGGGAATATATTGAAGACGCATCAACGTGGCAACTCCATTTATTTATTATTTTTAGATGGCAGGGTCACAAAATAACAAGTGGGACTAAGAATATGAATGGATTAGAGTTGTGTCATCTTAGGAAGCATGGAGTGCGAGATTTGGCCTTAATGACAATACAATATTTAGTGGATTTGTGTAACAACTCGTTTTTAGGTAAGTTTAGACGTTTCAAAAAGGTTTTCAAGCCATTGCAAATAATGCTGTAGTGGTATTCTTAATAGCCATCAAAATGGATACTTTCTTTCATTTACTCTTTTGTTTTTTGTGTATATATATCTATTTGTGGAGCAATCAAGCCTGAAATTTAGTGATGGGGAATGAGAACATGTAAAGACCCAAATGATAAGTTCTTAATTAAATATGTATGAAAATGAAGTATGAGACAAATCAATCCTTAATTTGTGTCACATCCCAATTTCGGAAGCGATTTTTTTTTTTTTTTTTAAAACGGTATCATGATCAGAGTAGAGCACCGGAAGTAAAAATAGTATTTCAAAAGATATGTATCTGATAACATCAACTGTATGTTTTGCTACTAACAGCGGTACAATAGTTCAAATGGTTCTAAATTCAAAATACATTTCAAAAGGGGGCCCGACCAGTCCGTCCTAAGCCTCGTCTTACCCTTGTCACCGCTCCCCGTTCACTCCGAACCCGAAGCTATGGTAAGAGCTGAGGTTCAAAGTACATTGAACCCCAGGTAACGGTTAACCTCATGTTCAAGTACGATTATGTATGACAGATATTCATGATACCACAGTAAAATTCACATATACCAAGTAATAACACACCATATACACCTGCATATGAATGTTATTACGATCCGCACTATTCACCGGTGCCACGATGGCCTATCGTGTCCTCAGCGCTAGGAAAACTCAACGGCGTTATCATGACTATAACCCGTATAAAGCTGTATGTGCACAGTCAATAACTTTTAAAAACAGAATCCCATTTCAGGAATACAACCATCACATATAGGCATACAATAAACATCGAGTTAGTGTTAAGACGCGTCCGTACCTTCGTCGGCGTTTGTCGGCACGTTTGACGTCCGAACTGTGATCGCGTTGATCCTATAATGGTAATACCGTATTTATTAATTTGTAAGTAATATCCTAAGAGATATTTTGGCCCCTAATGACCATTTTGCCCTTACAACTTTTATTTTTCACTTTATTCCCTCAAAATTCGTACAACAACGCTGGTATAAATCTGGGCAGCATTTTGTCTAACTTTGAAAAATCATAATTAATTCTACAAAAATCGAAACGAGGATCCGTAAAATTCCTTGGAATCCTTAGGATGTCTATTTTCAAGTAAAAATAGTTACCTTTGCCCAGATTTCACGAATCACTCCCAGGTTTTATGTTTTGAACCTCTGCCCAGAATTTTTCCAGAATTTCGTAGCCTAACTTTGAGGAATTTTAACTCTCTGTACAAAAATCATTTTGACATGTTCTTGACATATTTAAAAAGCCCTATATATCTACTTTAACCATGAATTTTCTCAGAATGTTTTGATCATGATTTCAATATGAACTCCTGGCGTTTTCATGGCTGACTTCAGAATTTCCGAAACCGATGAAATTTCGCCAGAACTTCGTTACTTTGATGAATTTCTTCCGGAAATTTTGCCATAACCTCTACTTCATCAATTTTTCAAGATAAAGGCAATTTTAACTATGAAAAAACCTGACTAAAATTATCCTACCATATTTAGGATCTAAGCTACCTCTAACTAAGAATTTAAAAGCTAAAACTTAAAGAACTTAAAGCTAGAACTAGAAAACTTACCAAGAACTTTGCTCCTTCTTTCTTCAAGGCTCTCACTCACTCTTTCTCTCTTAGAATCAGATTGCCTTGCTCTGATTTTGGTGTGAAGAATATGAGGGCCAAGGGCCCCTATTTATAGGAAAACTCTATGGCATTTGTGTAATTGTCTAGCTAGCTTTCATTGGTGGATTCCAAATGAAGTTTAAATTGTGACAACTTCTTGACTTCCTTGTTAAGTTAGAATTTCCTACCTCTTCCATTCCACTAGATAAAATATCTAGATAAAAATTCATTTGAGTGTCTTAATGAAGTTGGATTCAAATTTTCTTTTTGGTTTTGGACTCTTGGGATTTTTAGCTTTAATTAGAAACCATTCTCACTATTTTTCTCAATTGGCAAATTCTTAAAAGTTGAGAAAATAGCTTTGGTTACCATCATCTTGAAGCTTGAATTTTGCTTGTTCATAATCACTTTGTATCTTTGATTTATGATTAGTAGATTTCAAGATACAATTTATTTTGTATAGATTTCCTTTGATTAACTCTTGAATTAATCCTCTTGATTATCCTAATTATCCTATGTGTAAACACCTCATTGGCTAATGGTTGGATATTTCCCTTGATTTTTCCTCTCACCACCTTTTCCTCTATATGCAAGTGGACAACTTGCTTTTTCACAACACTCTTCCTCTCTCCAAAAGCCACAACCGTGCCCCCCCCCTTTTGCTCCATCTTTTGAGTTTTCTTGCATTTAATTAGATGCATGTGGGGGCTTTTCCATTGGTTGATTGCTTGGTCACATGGATTAGGCTTTGCAAGAATTAATTAGGACCCTTAGATAAGCTTTATGGAATTAATTCTTGACCTTTAGATCATTGTTGAAATTGTTGACTTTTCAACTCTTGATTAATATTTTGATTAACAACTTAATTACATGTTTAATAATCTCTTGTTGTTGTATGATTGGTCCATGAAGTGGTTTATGATTGTTAACAATCCATTTAGTGCTAATCTTAATCCCTTATTAGCTCTTGACATTTAATTAGGCTAATACACCTTTAATCAATGGCTATTTTAATATAAATAGCTGAATAATTATCTAAATATTTCATTAGGGTAGTTTTAATTGCTCATTAATTATTAAAAATTGCCCTTAATTATTTCAAGTGTTTTGGTAATTTTTTATGGTCTTTTATAAATTAGACATGAGCTATTTATTAATTATAAGGTGTTAGAAAATTTAATCTCTTAATAAATTATGAGAATAGGTATTTAAGGCTCTTTAATCAATTATGAAACCAAGGACAATTTACTTAATTTAGTGAAGGTTTAGTTGTTAATTTAATGGACATTGTTTTCTCTAAATTTGTCTAAGTATTTTCATTTCCATATGAATCATAGTTTTAGTATGGTATTTGTGGTATTTCATGGTATTTTATGATGACTAATATAATTTCTTACTTATTGGCTATTCAAATTCTAGGGGAAAATTGCCTAGAACCTAAGATAAACTTATCTCAAAATTTAGAGACTACATACTCACCTATTTCAAATAGGAAAATCTAACAAAATATGATATTTATCATAAATGAGAATTTTGGGTTTTACAATTTGTGCCTTTGTGTTTGCTCTATGTCCGCATCCAACAAGAAGAGAAATTGGAGGATCTCCTACTCCTAGGCTGTTCTGTGTGTATTTATTCCCTTGCTTCCTTTGTGTTTTAGGAGGTTTCTTGATCATCCGGCACTTTATTTACTTTTCCTTTGATGATCTCTACTTTCTCTAAATTCACGTAAGGGGGAAAACAGAAGAAAACTAGATTCCTAAAAAATATAAGAGGATAGCGAGTTCTACAGAAATATGATAAACAAAATGTTTGGAATTTGGAATTTGTAAAAGTTCCAAGCAAGTTCCTGGAATTTAATTTTGTCTAATGTGCAATGGTCTAGTTCAGTTAATTGTTTAATAGGTTTTAGCGGCAAACAACTCACCATCTATGTTGTTCAGGTGCTGGTATGGTGTCTGCGGGTTGAGGTATGGCATACAATAAGTTTTCTGTAATTTGAAGGTACCAACATGGTGATGTGACACTGAAGTATATACTAACTTTGTTTTATGGTGATTGGTATGATAATACTTAATTTAGGATCTTCAATATTCAGGTTTAAGGTTTGTTGGAAAATATAAATTTACATACTATACACTGAAATCTATTTGTTTTGGTAAAGCATGAAAATACTATATGATACTTATCTCGCAGTGCCCCCAACAAGTATTGTAACACCTCAAATTCCATATTACTTACTGTGCCTGGTGACACATTGTATCTAGGAATACGGTGTTGACAGATTAGAGTAATGCGGAACGCAGAGCATGCACTAACGTTTGGATAATGAGTAACTGATATAAAATGCCCAGTTATAAAGTGGTATATTAAAAATCCCGAAGGAATATTCATGTGATACATTTATCTTGAATGTGTATAATTACAACTCTTAAATAGTAACTATACAATTTTAAACCAAGCCTCAGTTAGACTTGTGGCTTGGAACCCAACTCAGTTAATCAAACCTATTGGCCAAGACGGATGTTAGTCTAGTGGAAGTCTCCTCGTCTTTTAGGGCGACTTATTACTGAACCACATAAACCAACCCTTCCTTAGTTTAAGCACCAAATGGTTTGAAACAACACTATTGGATTCATGCCAGAAACTAGTCTCTATGGACCTTCTTCAGACTCTTGTCTCGACCGGTGCCTCTTCATGGCTCTGTCCATCGATGCCTCTTCACGGCTCCGTCCACGTCGCCTTCTTAGATCCAGTTTCCTTTCCTGAACTTTTAGTTAAGGCTGAGATTCAATACCCATTGAATCTTAGGTAACAGTTACCCTCATGCTCAAGTATAAACAATATATGTATGACAGATATTCATTACATTTTAGCATTAACCATACATAGCACACAGCAGATGTAAGGTTACAATAATATATAGTACACAGCAAATGTAATGTCAACATCATAACAATACATAGCATACAGCAAATTAATGTTTGCAACGTTTGCACTAAACAATGCCACGACAGCTCCTCGTGTCCTTAATGCTAGGAAAACAACCCTACATATAACCCGCACAAAGCTGAATGTATATAAACAGGTGACCTAAGCCCCATAAACTTAGTCACAGTACATGACCCAAGACCTAGTCTTGTCCATCACTTCATGAATCATTCTATCACATACATGCATATAAGACACATCATAGTTAAAGTTACAGTACGCATCCGTACCTTTGACTGCGTAATTGACAAAACGCTCGACCTTTTGAATTCGACTCCGGACTTCCCGGATATCCTATAATGTTATCGTCGGATTATTTCATTCTCCATGATATTATAACTAATATCATATTTCCCAGAATAATACCAAAAAGGATATTTTCACCTATTTTGACATTTCTACCCTTGGTGGATTTGTTATTCCACTTTTACCCTTACATTTTATAAAAAATGCATTGCTGGATTTTCTGGGCAGACTTTTCCAGCAACTTTGAAAAATCATAATTACTTCTACAAAAATCGAAATGAGGTTCTGTAAAATTCCTCATGACCCTTGATATGTCTACTTTCAAGAAAAAATATTCCCAGAAACTAGAACATCACGAACCATTCCCAGGTTTTAGGTTTTCAAACACTATTCAGATTTAAATCCAGAAAAATGGCTTAACTTCAAAAATTCATATCTCCTTTTCCAAAGATCAAAATGTTACATATTTTATATATTTAGAAATTCCTACATATCTACTTTATTCCTGTGAAATTTCATGATTTAGTGACTTCATTTGCTTCATAAAATAATAGCCTCACTGTTCACGCCAACAGGATTATAAACCGAAAATTCTACAATTTTCACAATCTTGATCCATTGATTTCAAAACTTATTCCCTAACATGTTTTCCACTTCATTTTGAATTTTAAAAGCAATGTAGA
Organism: Acacia acuminata; assembly: GCA_019022655.1. NCBI lineage: Eukaryota > Viridiplantae > Streptophyta > Magnoliopsida > Fabales > Fabaceae > Acacia > Acacia acuminata. The sequence continues at coordinate 5,704,332 of JAFJYI010000016.1, forward strand.
CTTTCAAACGTGAAAAGGAATATTTCTAACAATTTCCTAGATTAAACTACAATTTTACTAAAAGCTAGAAACTAAAGCTCAAGAACTATAGAGCTTACCTTTGAAGAACCTTGCTTCTCCTTCCTCCTTCTTGCTCCAAGGACTTTTCCTCTCACTCTCACTACTTTAGAAATCAGCTACTTGGAGTTGATTTGGTGTGAAAAATGAAGAGGGTTGAGCCCCTCTTTATAGCAAAAATTCCGAGCTCACATGAAATTACCACACCCAATCACTTTGATCCCCATCCATTGGATCAAAACTACTTTATTAAGCTTAATCCTAACCCTTCATTGTTGTTAGAAAAATCCTAATACTATTGAAGATCTTTTGTTAAAACACATGTGTTTTTATTAATATTATTAAATACTCCCCCCCCCCATCCTCTTCCATCATCCTATCCTCTTCCAAAAACCTTATCTTCTTCCAATTTACATGTGCTCTTACGATGACAAATCTTGGATATTTATGTGGCAAATTCCTATGGTTCAAGTGTTCTCATTGGTCCAATTAATTTCACAAGGATTTAGCTTAATTAGGTGATTAATTGGGATCGTTGGATTTAAATTATATGGGCCACCATCTCAACCATTGATCTTAGTTGCAGTTGTTGACTTTTCATAGTTGATTAATTAACAAAGTTTAATTAACCCTTAATTACATTTGTTAACTAACCATGGAAATTTGTGCTTAATTAAATCAAGCTTTGTGCACCTTCATCTTTACTTATTTCCATTTGTCTTTTATCAACTGAAGACATATGCTACTGATCTTTATTTATTGCAAGCTTAATTACCAATTAGCATTTGCTAATGTGTTCTAATTTAATTAAGTGTCTCCATAACCTTTTCTTAACTCTTTTGGTTATAAATTATCTATTTATGTGCTATTTAGATCACATTAAATAGCCCTTAAATGTAGTCTCATAATTAATCATTAGTTAATTAATTCTAAAATGATAAGAATATAATCAATAGATTATAATCCTTTGAGACACATATTCACCTTTGTATTTTAGTAATTATTTTCCAAAATACAATGTTTATAAGAGTTATGAAAATTAGGGTATTACGGGTATGGGCACAGTTTATTTACCCATAACATGAATTTAGAAGCATCCGTACTTCATAACTTATTACCATATATGTTGCCTGGGAAGAGTTAAAGCGGATAACTAGTAGACTTTGCAATTCCTTCTGAACTCCTTCGCTTCAGAAAGCGTATAACTAGCATAAGAAGGCTACTTGGTTGTGATATTAACTGCTTATGATTACCAAACTGTGTTACATAGTGATGAGGGAAACAAAAGCTAGAGATTATTAGTTTGTTAGGGATCCATGTGCAGTACTACATGTATAAACAGGGAGATATGCAGATGCAATAATGTGTTGTATGGAGTAATACTACTTCTATACTTCTAAGTGCCAAATACATCTACCATATAACAGACAGTCTCTATAGATTTGAGTTTGATATTTTAATTATAATAGGAAAATAATAGAGGAGAGGAAGAAAGTTTATGGATCAATTGCTTCCTATTTTAATTTATGTATTATAATTTTCTGCCATTTGATCAAGAATGTTGAAGCTGTTCCTTCATGTAAATGTAAATTCTTTTTGAATTTTTAGGTTGAAGGTGTAGGTGTATGAATTATGCAGTATGTTTCAACTATTCAAGTAAGAAACTTCCACTTATCTCACTCTTAAGATCAAATCTGAGCCAGAGCCAACAAATGATACCATTCCTCCGTGGAGTGACTAGGAGGGGAAAAACTGCCAAAATATTTATATCTCTTGGATGTGATGTTTTACTTGCAATTCAGGTATAACAATTGAGGACCTGTTTTGGTTAAAGACTTGCAGACCTGCCTGAATGAAGAGGTGAAATGATATTCTTACTCCCTGTGGTAGCAAATATAAGGTGTCTTAAAGAATGTTTATTACCTTGTTAAATTTGTCAAAAAAATAGCCCAAGATTCCATTTTTATCCTTATTAATTAAAGGATTATAAACATAATAAAACCCGTACTCCTTTCCATGTGACATTTTATCAGACCACTCATTAAAAGTTTGAGGGGTAAAAATGGGTAACTGTTATATGATATTGCTTTACACCTTATGTTATGGACCAAGAAAGTCTTCTAGAAGACACTTATAACTAGGACTAAAGGGAGTATTTGGGAGAATAAGCTTACATTTTCACTTTTGAACAATTAATTTATGATGCTTGATTCTTCAATTGTTAGATTGTTTATATCCAAAAAATTTGCTTCATTTTCTTGTTAAATTGCCTAGTAGAGTTTCCCGTTCCTTTCTCATTGCACTTTGAAATTCAATGTCAAGGTTGATTTGGACAGGTTGAATTCTTTTAATCCATTGTGCTCCTTTTTGTTCTATTCACGTATCTTTTAATAGTGTCTAACATGATGCTGTTTTAAATAATTAGAGATGATCTAAATTTTTTTTAATATAAAATTGAACAATACATGATCTAACCTCACAAATTACTTACCAGAGGGAGTTAAGAGTAACTCCGCCTTCAGTTGCCCTAGTTTTTGGCATTTTTCAGATCTTCTCACCCCTCCTTATTCTATACTATGAAAGACTTAAATTGCTGCAGAGACTCCTAGGCTTCCTTTGTCTTAGATCTCTTGATTCTTTATAATGGTCTCATTGTCCCTCTCTCCGCCTGCTCATATGTGCTTTTGGCCTGAATAAACATAAAGTTCTAGAGGGAGGAGACAGAAGATCAAGTCACAAACATGATACACTGGTTTTAGTTCTCTTGCTTCAAAGGTTATGTGATTTTGGTGGCTTGATATAAAGGTAATGTTACTCCCATGCTATGAGGTATTTCCTTCTCTTATTCATTTAGCATCACACGTTGAAGTTAAGTAATGTTCTTTCTAACTTCCGCTGTTGTGCATATGCGCATATAGATGTTGTTGAATCTTTTATTTAGGATGTGCAATAGCCTGATAGGTATGATTGAAGTTCATAACTCACAAATTGCTTGAAATAAGAAAATTTGTGGTGAACATTGTTATCAAACTCGCGAGTTGACTCTCCGAGTTTACCGTTTTTACGCTTCTAACTTATAAAAACGAGTCGAATCAATGGTAAACTCGCACTAGTTGTAAACTCAGTAAAACTCACGAGTTTATATATCGAGTTTACCATTTTTATGTTTCTAGTTTACAAAACCGTGTTAACTTACTCTTAAACTCATGTTAACTTTTTGGATTTGCTCATGTTCACGGCTTTATACAGAAATTGTATAGAAATTTCTTTATTAAATATGATAAATGATGAATATTGATGAATTTAATTTCAATTATTTGGATTTAAAATATATTTAAATCAAATTGTTGTCATTTTTATATTTAAATTATTTAATTATACACTAGTAATACCTATTTAATAATAAAAGTAAACTCTTATGAGTTTATGATTCGAGTTCACGATACCAGTTTACATTACTGTCACGAGTTTGCTTAAACTCGTGAGTTTGACAACCTTGATGGTGAATGTGATGTTTATGGTCTATAACTCATTAAAAGTGCGCATGAATTGTATTAATAAGTTCATTTAATACAACTATCAATCTTCAACCTCTCCCATTTATAAATCTTTAAAATGACTTGATTGTAACTTGAACCTCTCCTATTTCTAAATCTTTAAAATGATTTGATTGTGAGTATCAATTAAGAATAACTTCCTAATATATCATTGCTTCCCTTACACTTAGTCAAAGCAGCTAATGTAATACCTGAAAAATCCCTAGTTGTTTTAAATATAATATTTTGGTAAATAATACATATTTAAATAGGTGAATATGAGGTCTCAAAATTTTGTAGTGTATTTAATTTATTTTCTAGGGCAATTTCTCTTAGAATTAAATAAACCAAAGACTAAATTTTCTAAATTTTATTTAGGGATTATAAAATGCCCTATAATTAACAAACTAATACATAGTTCATATTTAATTCATAAAAAGCCATAAAGAATTGTGAAAGTACCTAAATCAATTAGAGGAAATCACCAACAACTAATGTGTAACATCCCAATTTTTCGGAAGCGTTTTTTTTTTGTTGGAAATATTTGATCGAGTAGAGCATCGAAGTAAATAGTATTAAAACAAAATATACTGATAACATCCACTGTATGTGTTAGCTTTTAATAGCGTTTACAAGAAAATCGAATGTCATTATTAAGTACAAAATAAAAGGGCTTCCTCCCGCCGGCTCCTATATCTGCTGCTTACCCTTGTCTCCGGTCCTGTTTACTCCGGATCCTGAAGCTATGGTAAGAGTTGAGGTTCAATACCCATTGAACCTCAGGTAACGGTTAACCTCATGTTCATGTAATAAGTATGTATGACAGTTTATTCATAATATCACAACAATATTCACATATGAAAGATAATAACAGAACACAGCCACTGCATATGAACGTTATTACGGTCTGCACTATCCACCAGTGCCACGGTGTACATCCGTTTCCTCAGCGCTAGGAAAACTCGACGGTATTATCAGAACCATAACCCGTGTATAGCTGTATATGTATCTTTGAACACTTTTAAAAACAGAGTTTCAGTCTAGGAATACAACTATCACACATATGGGTATACAATAAATATCGAGTTAGTGTTAAGACGCGTCCGTACCTTCGTCGGTGCTTGTCGGTACGTTGATGGTCGGACTGTGATCACGTTTATCCAAGAACTTTGCTCCTCCTTTCTTCAAGGTTTCGACTCTCACTTTCTCTCTATATTACAGATGTGTTGCTTTGTGAATTGGTGAGGATTTATGAAGACCCCAACCCCCTATTTGTAGTAAAAGTCCATGGCACTATTCATAACCCCTCATCTTGCATTATGGCCATTAGATCTAGGAAAATTAAAAGCACAAATCCTAGCCTTTAGAACCCTCAAATCTGACCCCCCTCTCTCTCTCCCTGATCCTCTTCCATTTTCTATCCTAAAGTACCATATCCTCTTCCAAGATGCAAAATATCCTATGTGTTCTAGTTTTTTCCTAAGCCAACTTTCTCCTCCTTCTATTCTTTGTTCTTCACTAGATAAAAATTCATTTGGGGATCTTAATGAAGTTTGATTCAAATTTTCTTTTTGGTTTTGAACTCTTGAGATTTTTAGTTTTAATTAGAGACCATAATCTCTCATTTTCTCAATTGGACACAATCCTCAAAAGTTGAGGAAATGACTTTGATTATAGTCAATCTCAAGCTTGAATTATGCTTGTTAATAATCACTTCTTATATTTGATTGATGATCAATGGATTTCAAGATATAATTTATTTTGTATAGGTTTCCCTTTGATTAAGTCTTGAATTAATCCTATTAATTAATCTAATTAATTCATTAGATGACAACTTGACTTTTACTCTTGATTTTTCTCCCACCAATTTATCCTCTTCCATTTCACCTTTTTATCCTCTTCCATAATTCATGACAAAGCCTTCAAAGTCTCCATTTAATTAATGTTGGTTCATGACTCATAGTGCAAGTGGCCAACTTGATTTTTAGCACACTCTTTTCTCTCACCCTCAAGCAAAAGTCGAGAATTTGCTCCGGCTCGACCTCGAAAGTATTATCATGTCATAACTCGACATATTCATACTGGATAATATGGTCGTGATTGGGCTGGTATTTCTTCAATTGAGAAACATGGAAAACGTTATGGAGATTACTCAGGTTTGGGGGTAAGCTAATTGATATGCAACCGGTCCACATTTTGCCAAGATTTCGAATGGCCCTATGTAACGAGGACTTAGCTTCCCCTTTTAAGTGTTCTACCGACACCGATTCGAGGATACCTTCGAAACACGTGGTCTTCGACTTCGAATTCTAGTGGTCTTCGCCTTTTATCGGCGTAGCTCTTTTGTCTATTCTGTGCTGCTAGGAGTCTTTGCTTGATCAAGGCGATTTGTTCAGAGGTCTTCTCAACTATATCTGGCCTAATAAACTCTCGCTCAGATAGTTCTGTCCAGCATATAGGTGATCGACACTTTCGCCCGTACAGTGCTTCAAACGGAGCCATTTGTATGCTCGAGTGATAGCTATTGTTGTAGGCGAACTCAGCTAGGGGTAAATGTTGGTCCCAATGCCCTTTGAAGTCCAATACACACGCTCTAAGCATATCTTCTAGTGTTTGTATTGTTCTTTCAGATTGGCCATCGGTCTGAGGGTGATAAGCCGTACTAGGTCTTAGCTTAGTTTCCATTGCTTCATGCAATGCCTCCCAGAATCGGGATGTGAATCGCGGGTCCTGATCAGAGACAATGCTCTTAGATACGCCATGAAGTCTCACGATCTCTTTGATATAAATCTCCGCCAATCGTTCTGGTGAGTAGTTGATACTAATGGGAAGAAAATGTGCCGACTTAGTCAATCGGTCAACAATTACCCAGATCGCATCGTGATTCCTGATCTTAGGTAATCCTACCACTAGGTCCATGGTAATGTTCTCCCATTTCCATTCCGGAATTTCCAGTCCTTGATGAAGACCAGGGGGTCGTTGATGTTCAGTCTTGACTCTTTGACAAGTCAAGCATTTGGCCACATACTCGGTTACGTCTTTCTTCAACCGGGGCCACCAAAACTCGGATTTTAAGTTCTGGTACATCTTGACCATTCCGGGATGTAGGGTGTACTTACTCTTATGGGCCTCATCTAGTATTTTTCGTCGCAATTCTTCATCCATCGGTATGTAGATCCGCTTCTGGTACCTGACCAAACCACTAGGTGATAGGTCAAGGTCTTGAGTCTCGTCTCGTGAGATCATCTCTCGTGCTGCAATAGCCCATTCGTCGTTCTTCTGAGCTTCCTCAACTTCATCTCTTAGGTCGTACTCTCCTTGACTAACAAGAAGGTTTGCAAGATAGGCTTCTTCAGGCGCATTGTAACTCATGCAAATCTGATTTGACAGGTTCAGGTCTCTGAAATCTTCAAGTAGTCTCTGTTCTTGAATCATTATGTATGCCGTGTGTACCGTCTTCCTGCTGAGAGCATCTGCAACGACGTTCGCTTTACCCGAGTGATACCTGATCTCCAGATCGTAATCTTTTAGCAATTCCATCCAGTGGCGTTGTCTCATGTTGAGTTCCCTTTGATCGAAGAGGTATTTTAGGCTCTTGTGGTCGCAATATAGTTCTATGGTCGCACCGTAGAGATAGTGCCTCCATATCTTCAAAGCAAACGATCGCTGCTAATTCTAAATCATGCGTTGGATAGTTTGCTTCGTGAGTCTTCAACTGACGAGAGCCATAAGCTACTACTCTATCCTGTTGCATCAGGACACATCCCAACCCATGCCCACTGGCATCACTATAGACTATGTACGTCTCACTCAGTTCTGGGATGATCAACACTGGTGCTGTGGTCAGCCTCTCCCTCAGTCTCTGAAAACTCGTCTCACAATCCTTATCCCACACAAACGGTTGGTTTTTCCTCGTGAGCTTTGTCAATGGTAAGGCAAGACGTGAGAAGTTCTGTATGAATCTGCGGTAGTATCCCGCTAGATCTAGAAAGCTACGTATCTCTGTCACTGATTCCGGCCTCTTCCAGTCCAGGACTGCTTCCACCTTGTTGGGATCTACAGCAACACCGTTGCAGGATATGACATGGCCTAGAAATTTTACTTCTGGTAGCCAAAACTCACACTTACTTAACTTAGCGAAGAGTTGTTTGTCGTGTAGTATGCCTAATACGAGTCGCAGATGTTCTTCATGCTCCTCTCTGCTTTTTGAATAGATCAGGATATCGTCGATGAATACTACTACGAACTTGTCTAGGTGTTGACGGAAGATTCGATTCATGTAGTCCATGAACACGGCAGGTGCATTTGTCAATCCAAAAGGCATCACAAGGAATTCGTAATGCCCATACCTGGTTCTAAAGGCTGTTTTTGGAACATTACTGGCTTTCACTCGCAGCTGGTGGTATCCTGAGTGTAAATCAATTTTGGAGAATACACAGGAACCAGATAGTTGATCGAGTAGATCATCGATCCGAGGAAGTGGATATTTGTTTTTAACAGTTACCTTGTTCAACTCACGATAGTCGATACAAAGTCGTAGGCTTGCATCCTTCTTCTTCACAAATAGTACTGGGGCTCCCTATGGTGACACGCTGGGTCGAATAAACCCTTTCTCCAGTAGTTCTTCTAGCTGCTTCTTCAATTCTTGCATTTCGTTTGGTGCCATACGGTACGGTGCTTTTGATATTGATCCGGTTCCAGGCATCAAGTCAATGGCGAACTCGACTTCCCTTTCAGGGGGTAACTCAGTGAGATCTTCGGGAAATACGTCAGGAAATTTGTTTACGACGGGATAACAAAATATACTGATAACATCCACTGTATGTGTTAGCTTTTAATAGCGTTTACAAGAAAATCGAATGTCATTATTAAGTACAAAATAAAAGGGCTTCCTCCCGCCGGCTCCTATATCTGCTGCTTACCCTTGTCTCTGGTCCTATTTAATCCAGATCCTGAAGCTATGGTAAGAGCTGAGGTTCAATCCCCATTAAACCTCAGGTAACGGTTAACCTCATGTTCATGTAATAAGTATGTATGACAGTTTATTCATAATATCACAACAATATTCACATATGAAAGATAATAACAGAACACGGCCACGCATATGAACGTTATTACGCCGCACTATCCACCGGTGCCACGGTGTACATCCGTTTCCTCAGCGCTAGGAAAACTCGACGGTATTATCAGAACCATAACCCGTGTATAGCTGTATATGTATGCTGAACACTTTTAAAAACAGAGTTTCAGTCTAGGAATACAACTATCACACATATGGGTATACAATAAATATCAGAGTTAGTGTTACAGTACGCGTCCGTACCTTCGTCAGTGCTTGTCGGTACGTTGACGGTCAGACTGTGATCACGTTTATCCAAGAACTTTGCTCCTCCTTTCTTCAAGGTTCTGACTCTCACTTTCTCTCTATATTACAGATGTGTTGCTTTGTGAATTGGTGAGGATTTATGAAGACCCCAACCCCCTATTTATAGTAAAAGTCCATGGCATTATTCACAACCCCTCATCTTCCATTATGGCCATTAGATCTAGGGAAATTAAAAGCACAAATCCTAGCCTTTAGAACCCTCAAATCTGACCCCCCTCTCTCTCTCCCTGATCCTCTTCCATTTTCTATCCTAAAGTACCATATCCTCTTCCAAGATGCAAAATATCCTATGTGTTCTAGTTTTTTCCTAAGCCAACTTTCTCCTCCTTCTATTCTTTGTTCTTCACTAGATAAAAATTCATTTGGGGATCTTAATGAAGTTTGATTCAAATTTTCTTTTTGGTTTTGAACTCTTGAGATTTTTAGCTTTAATTAGAGACCATAATCTCTCATTTTCTCAATTGGACACAATCCTCAAAAGTTGAGGAAATGACTTTGATTATAGTCAATCTCAAGCTTGAATTATGCTTGTTAATAATCACTTCTTATATTTGATTGATGATCAATGGATTTCAAGATATAATTTATTTTGTATAGGTTTCCCTTTGATTAAGTCTTGAATTAATCCTATTAATTAATCTAATTAATTCATGTGCAATTTTCTCATTGGATGACAACTTGACTTTTACTCTTGATTTTTCTCCCACCAATTTATCCTCTTCCATTTCACCTTTTTATCCTCTTCCATAATTCATGACAAAGCCTTCAAAGTCTCCATTTAATTAATGTTGGTTCATGACTCATAGTGCAAGTGGCCAACTTGATTTTTAGCACACTCTTTGTAATACTAGGATAATTATCTATCACGGAATATTATATTTTAGCAAATAATACCTATTTGGAAATAGGTGAATATGTGGTTTTAAAACCTTGTAGGATACTTATTCTATTGTCTAGGAAATTTCTAATGAAATTAGAGGGATTTAAGTGTCAAAATCCCTAAATGCAATTATGGGCCATGAAATGCCTGCGAAAATATTATGATAAATCCCAAGAGGCAATAAAATATTTATTGAAAATTAGAAAGTATGTTGTCTCTAATTTTAGGAATTTTTGGGATTATTTCCCTTGAAAAATAATGAGGCAAAATTAAATATGATTTTGGGGAGCATAAGTTGCCCCATGATTTTTAATATGATATGTGGGACATAAAATATCAATGTCAATGAAATAGTTGTGAGAAAATGATTAATCCTAATTAAGAAAATTATCAACAATTAGAAAGTGATTAGTTAAGTAATTAATGCCTAATTGTTTAAGCCTGAACAAGATAATATTTAAGGTAGATTATAGAAAATCCTTTAGATAAGTGTTTATGGCTAATATTAGCATAAAGTGTGCTTGCTAATAAATTAGAAAAGATTAAGAAAAATTGGTGAGATTAAGAACATGAAAACCCTAAATCCTAAAAGATTGCTAATCATGGGATTAAGGCTCTAATTAAGCTTCTAGCTAATTTAGATAAATTAAAGAAAAAAAAATAATAAAGGGAAGAGAAAACCAAAATTTGAGTGTGAAAAGGGTTGTGGGTTTTTCAAAAATAATATCATGATATTTTGTTAATTAAATAATAATATAATTAAGATATTTGTGGAAGAACCAGGTTAGATAAAGGGGAACCGATAGAAATTAAATCCTACCTAGAAAACCGAGTGAACTAAGTTTCTTAGGTCAGGACATATTACAAACAAGTGAATTTTTGTCCAGAAGTTGGTGTTAGCGGAAGTCATTTCTGTAACCGGCGGGGCGAATAAGGGATCAGATGAAAAGATATTTTGTAAACAAAGGGCAGATAAGAAAAGTGATAACCAATGGAAAATAAATCATAACTTGAAATCCTTGAACTAAGTAGAAAACAACTGGACATATTATGAATCGTGAATTTTTGTCCCGAAGTTGATGTTACCCGAAGTAATTTCCGTAGCAGACGGCGTTTATCCGAAAATGTTCAACAGGTTACGAAATACCCTGAATGGGATCAAAAATTTAGTTAACCCAACTATTCTTAAAGAGGAAGATTAGATCTTGGTGAGTTGCTAAGGACTTTTTGAGATTTTCTAAGATTACGCGATTAGAACCGATCGGGGATTTTATCGGGTAAATGCATAAAGTAAGGGGACATTTTTGTGGTGGAGAGAAGAGGAAAATGAGTGATGTTCATAAGGCCACATCTTCATCATCCTAGCCCTTGATGCAAAAGTTGATCCAAGGGTTGAGATCCATGGAAATTCTCTATAAATAGGCAACCCCTCTTCACTTCATTCCTCACCAATTCACAAAGGAATCCTAGAGAGAGGTTAGAGAGAAGTGAGAGCAAGGAGGAGCTCCGGAAAAGAAGTAGCGAAGTCTTTGGGTAAGTTCTTCGGTCCTAGTCTTAAGCTTTGGTAGTTCCTTCGGTAGTTATAGTAGAAATGCTAGATTAATCTTTAATCTTCCAAGTTAGTTTAGATATCATGTTTTAGGGATAAATATGATATTTATTTTAAAAATATATTGGAGATAGAGATATGTCAAAATTTTGGAAGATTAGAGTTAAAGTAACGAAGTTACGCGAAATTCCGCCAATTAGGAGAGTTAGGGGCAAAATGGTAATTTGTACCTAAAATGCCTATTATGATGTTGGGCCTTGATAATATGATATTATCCTTATAGGATATCGTAATCACGTACCCTGTTGTACCATTGTCGTACATTTGTCAAAAAGTACCATTTTCCGTCAACGAAGGTACGTTCGCGTCTTTGTAACACTAACTCGATGTTTATTGTATGCGTACATGTGCTATGTGTATGGTATGTTTATGTGAGGTAGTTGATAGCTCTGTGGTATGTTCAATGTCTTGTTATTATGCTTCTTTGGGTGTTGGGATACGTTTGCTAGGTACGAAATGCTTGGTGCGAAATGCTAGGTGCGAAACGTATGCTAAGTGCGACATATCTGCCGGGGCGTGTGTCTTTGTTGGGATAAGCTTGTTTGTATGCTCATATCTTGTCTATGTTGTATATATAAACATGAGGTTAACCGTTACACGAGGTTGATGGGCATTGAACCTCGGCTCTTAACATAGCGTCGGGGTCGGGAGGACCGAGGATCGAGGAGAAAGGCAAGCGGACGCATAGGGACTCGGTGAAGACTTTCTTCTTTTGTTATTTACTTTTGAAAACACTCGGTATAACGTACCACTACGTAATCGCCCGGACTTACGGCATTTTGGATATAAATATCGGTTACTCAATCGCTCCGATGCTCTACTACGATGAAAAAAATATATATCTTGCTTTTGAAAATGGGATGTTACACTCTTTCTCTCTCCCTCAAGCAAAAGTCGATCCCCCCCTCCTTGCTTCATCTTTTTTGAGTTTTGTTGCTTTAATTAATTCCATGTGGGGGCTATGTCATTGGTTGTTCCCTTATGCACATGGATTAAGCTTTATTAGAATGAATTAGGGCCTTTGGATAAGCTTTATGAGATTAATTCTTGGCCTTTAGATTATAGTTGAAATTGTTGACTTTTCAACTCTTGATTAACATTTGATTAACATCTTAATCACAAGCTTAATTATCTCTTGATTGTTGCATTATTGGTTCATAGAGTGATTTATGATTGTTAACAATTCATTAGTGCCAATCCTAATCCCTTATTGGTTCTTGACTTTTAATTAGTCTAATACAACTTTAATTGGTGACTATTTGCATTAATCATAAAGAATTACCTAAATATTCCATTAGTGTAATTTTAATTATTCATTAATTATTAGCAATTGCCCTTTAATTGTTCCAAGTGTTTTAATAATTCTTTATGGTCTTTTATGAATTAAATATGAACTAAACATTAATTATAGGGTATTAGAAAATTTAGTCTCTAAATAAATTATGAAAATTGGTGTTTAAGGTCCTTTAATTAATTATGAAGGTTTGGACAATTCATTTAATTTTTAAAAGATCCTTATTGTTCATTAATTGTTATTGTTGTCTCCAATTTTATTTAAGGATTTTCATAGCACTCACTTGCTCTTTTTGATCTCACATAAACCCTAGTTTAATAGGGTATTTATTGTATTTTATGGTATTTTATAATGCCTATTAAATCATTGGGTATTCTAATCCTAAGTAAAAATTACCTAGAAAATAGAATAAACACATCTCAAAATTTGAGACCATATATTCACCTATTTTAAATAGGTTTTAACTATCAAAATATTACATTAAGATAAATAGAAATTTTTGGGTATTACATGGACAATTAAAGTTATAATAAACACATACGCTAATTTTTGAAATTAGTTAATAATTCAATTAAAAATTTCAATTAAGGATTTATTACCTTAATTAAGGACCAAGAGCTAATAAAGAACCAAGGTTAGCATAAAATGGGTTACTAATTATGAAGAGTTAATATAGTAACCAACTAATTAAGCCTAGCAAAACACTATGTTATTAGTGGAAACCAAGATCAAAATTTAACCTTCCCTAATTTAATAAAAGTGGCGAAAATTAGTTCATGAAGAGATAAGATAATGACACTAATTTTTAAATCATAAGAGCATATTAACTATGTACAAATTATCATTAATGAAGGTAAGACTTTTTCAACACAAATTAAAAGGCTTGGATTAAATTTAATAAAGCAAAATCCTTGTGAGAATTTAACAACCAATGAAAGGCTTAAGTTGTGATAAGGTGAGACAATTAAAACACAAATTGGAGAGGGAATTGAGGGGGTATACGCGGTTCATATGTGTAGAAGCAAGGGGATTGATTTATTTAATATAAACAAACACACATGCAAATTAGATCACATGCAAGCCATTAAGTCAAGAGACAAAGTGTTAAGAGGATAAGTGTACTTATGGAGACTTTAGAGGCTTTGAGTTTAATGCTCTTAATGAGTTTTTGGAAGAGGATAATGATAGAGAAATGGGAGGGAGGTGGCGTGTGATATATGCATTATTGTCAAACTCGCGAGTTGACTCTCTCGAGTTTAGCATTTTTACATTTATAGCTTACAAAATCGAGTCGAGTCTCTAGTAAATTTGTAATCGTTGTAAACTCGATTAAACTCACGAGATTATATACCAAGTTTACCATTTTTACGTTTCCAGCTTATAAAATCGTGTTAACTCATCTTTAAACCCTTGTTAATTTCTTCAATTTGATCATGCTCAACAGTTTTAAATATAAACTTTATGGAAATTTCTTTGTTAAATATGATAAATTATGAATATTGATGGATTTAATTTTAATTATTTGGATTTAAAAAATATTTAAATAAAATTGTTGTTATTTATTATATTTTAATTATTTAATTATATACTATCAATATTTATTTAATAGTAAAAGTAAACTCTTACGAGTTTACGATACGAGTTTACTTCATTTGTCATGGGTTTGCTTAAACTCGTGAGTTTAACAACCTTGGATATATGTATGTGTATGTGTATGAGTATTTTATCTATGAACGTGTGTGAAGGAATAAATGGATTAATTAATTTATTTATAGAATTGTAAAGTTAACCCAAGTTAAAAAAAAAAAATCAAGATACACGTAAACTAAATCCTTAGCAAAATTATTGGATTGATAAGTAATTTTAATTATGGATTAGATGTAAGGATTATCTTAAACAAAAACATATTCTAAGTTTGGGATTAAGTATCATCATAATCTTTACCCAATTTGTGCAATTAATTCTGAAATGATAAAAGGCAATTAGAGATATTTAATTGAGCCATAATATTTAAAGTTAAGAAGCTAATAAAAAGCATTGAAATGAAGCTTCATAAAAAACCCTAAGTATGTTTGTGCTAGTTGGCAACCAACCTTCATCTCGCATCTAGTTACAAGACTCCTAATGTAACTAATAATTGAAATACAAAATCAAAGCAAGATGAAAGGGGGAGGGGTTCGAACTTTGTGGCTTGAGAAAGGGGTAGGATAGTTGTTTATTATTTAATTATACACACATGCTAATTAACATTGATGAAGGGGACAAATTGGTGAGAGGAATTGTACTTAGTATAAGGGAATTAATGGGAAAATGGAAGGGGATAGGAAAGTGAGAGAAGGAGCATGGTTGTGAGAGGAAGAAAGAGAGAAAAGATGAAGCAAGGGATGAGATGCAATCCTTCATTTTAACCTCGATCCAAGGGATGAAAAACAAGATGAGGAAGTTCAAAGAAACTACCAAAATGCCATGCCATTTCACTATAAATAGAGGCTTTTGCTCTTCATAATTTTCACACCACAACAAGCTTAAAAATCTGATATAGAGAGTGAAAGTGAGAGTGAAGAGTCTTGGAGAAGGAGGAGCAAGGTTCTTGGTAAGTTCTCTAGCTTTGGCTTTTAAGTTCTTTAAGTTCATAGTTAGAAGTAGTTTTAATTTTAAATATGCTAGAGTAATTTTAATATCATGTTTTTATAGTAAAAAATAGTGATATTTCGAAAATTAGATGAGCCACTTGGTATAGCAAAATTTCTGGAAAATTATGATCAAAATAGCGAAGCTCAGGCGAAATCTTATTGGTTAGCGATTCTTGAAGTCAGGGGTAAAAAATGCCAGTATTTTATGTTAAAGATGAGGTTCTGCAATTCTGAGAAAATTCATGGTTAAGTAGACATATAGGGCTTTTCAAATATACCTAGTATGTATTATTTTGTGCTCTGTGCAGTGAGATAAAAATTTCCAAATTTAGGCTACGAAATTCTGGAAAATTCTGGGCGGAGGTTCAAAACTTTAAACCTAGGAATGACTCAATGAATCTAGGAAAAAACAAGTATTTTTTTTCCAAAATAGACATCCTAAGGATCCCAAGGAATTTTACGGATCCCCGTTTCAATTTTTGTAGAATTTTTCAAAGTTATCATAAAAAGCGATCGAAATGCTAGGATCAGCGTTTTTCTACGAAATTTTGGAGAATAAGTTGAGAAATAATTCCACCAAGGGAAAAACAGTCATTAGTGACTAAGATATCTACTAGGATATTATTTGTGAATTAATAAATGCGATATTACTATTATAGGCAATCCGTGAACGTATACCGACCGACGTACGTACCGCTATCCCCGACTCAGGTACGTTCGCGTACTGTAACACTAACTCTGATGCTTATTATATGCTTATATGTGATAGATAACTTTACATCTGCTGTGTGCTTATGAGATACATTTCTTTGTGTGTTTATGTACTTGTTGGGATACATGTCTTTGTGTGCTTATGTCTTGTTGGGATACATCTCATTGTGTGCTTATGTATTGATTATTGCTGAAACGCCATGAATATCTGTCATATTTAAGCATGAGGTTAACCGTTACCTGAGGTCCATTGGGCATTGGACCTCAGCTCTTAATATAGCCTCAGGAACCGGAGGGATTAGGACCGAGGACAAGGGTAAAGCAGCACCATAGTGAGGGCCCGGACAGAGAATTTTTTTATTTTTTTTTTTTTTTGGATATGTATTAACGTACTTTTAAATATTCAGATAAATGTACCACTGTATAAGCAACCAGTTACACCAACAGTGAATGTTTATCAGATACTCGCTCTTTTAAATTGTTCCGATGCTTTACTCTGATTAAAATGTTTTGAAAACGCTTTAGAAAATTGGGGTGTTATAGCTAACACAAATATAAGTCAGACAATTTAAAGGAAGCAGATGTGCCAAAATCACCCTGAACAGGTTGCCATGTATTCTGATCTTCAAAATTGGTCTTTTCTAATGGGCTTTCTTTTGGCTCTAGATGTTTTGTTGTGCGTAGTGTAACGAAAAACACATGAGTAATAACAGGTGGAAAGTTATTAAATATGAGCTTTTAAAACAGTTTTAATATATCAGTCATTAAAGTGACTTAAAATGAGTATATATAACAATGTCAAAGAATGCATTGAAAACGTACAAAATGATTAGTTCCTTTTTTAAAGAAAATGAATTTGGTGATTCAATGAAGTCTGTAGACGCATTTGAGGAAACTAGAATCCAAGTATCGTAATATACTTCGTTGCATGGTTTATGTTGTTTAGCTTTCAATATTGTCTAGTTGTGAGTTTTGTAATTTCCTGGCACTACTACAAAAAATGATAACTACTTCCCTAAGAGACGTTCTAAATTTTAAAAAGGAAGTTAAAAATGAAAGTAGTGGCATTCTTGTAAATAAATCTTGATATTCTCAAAATTGACGTCTGAAATAACTTTCGAACGTCTAAAATAAATTAAAGCGTCCTAAAAAATATCGGGACGCCTAATTTTAAAATATTTTCCGCCAAATTGGTCTTAATTATTAGCGCCATTTCTGAATTTTTTGGCGCGTAATTTTAAAGCGTCGATGTATATGTAGGTCTTCTTAATTAGGTCAAAATTTTAATTTTTGGGCTTTAAAGCGTCCTGTGTTCATGTTAGGGCGCCTTAATTAATTTTAAGGCGCCCTACTCTATTTTCAGGTCGCCTTAATTGGCGACAAATTTTTTTTTTGGTAATTATTTGGCTTTTAAGGCGTCCTGTTTATCAATTAGGGCGCCTTAATTAATTTTAAGGCGCCCTTCTCTATTTACAGGTCGCCTTAATTGGCGACAAATTTTTTTTTTTTTTTGGTATTTATTTGGTTTGAAGGCGTCCTGTTTATCAATTAGGCGCCTTAATCAATTTTAAGGCGCCCTTCTCTATTTACAGGTCGCCTTAATTGGCGACAATTTTTTTTTTTTTGGTATTTATTTGGTTTGAAGGCGTCCTGTTTATCAATTAGGGCGCCTTAATTACTTTTAAGGCGCCTACTCTATTTTCAGGTCGCCTTAATTGCGACAAAATTTTTTTTTTGGTAATTATTTTGGCTTTTAAGGCGTCCTGTTTATCAATTAGGGCGCCTTAATTAATTTTAAGGCGCCCTACTCTATTTTCAGGTCGCCTTAATTGGCGACAAAATTTTTTTTTTTGGTAATTATTTGGCTTTTAAGGCGTCCTGTTTATCAATTAGGCGCCTTAATTGATTTTTTGACGTCCCGGTACTTGATCGGGACGCCTTAAAAACCCACTTAACCCTATTATTCACTCATGTGCTTACTCACACACACATATCATCGATCCGCCCCGCTCACTCACGCGCGAAAGCAAACCCAAAATCGCTCACCCTCACTCACCTGCTCTCTCACTCGGCTCCTTCCCTACCAAAAGCCCTTTCATTTTTCCCTCTCATTGTGCGCGAGAGCTCCGTCGACTTTGTGTGCCTGTATTCTCTGTTGTCGTCGCGCGCGAGAGCTCCGTCGACCTTCTTCATTGCTTTCTGTTGCCGTCGCAAGAGGCGGACTAAGGTTTTTAAATTTTAATTTTTTTAAGAAATTGCCCATGCCTTCTGTCTCATTCTCCTTCTTCCTCGTTTTTGACCTAGCTAGGGATTGAAATTCCCTTCTTTGCCTTCGGACCGTGAAGCTCGGGATTTAATTCGTTGTGTGTTTAATTGCTCTTGGAAACTTTTTTCGTTTTGGTTGTATTCCTAGTAGGAAATAGGAGTTATTTTTATTTTCTTTGGTCAAGAAGTTGCGGAGACATTGTGTTATCAAAACTTAGAAGATTGTCGGCCACTATTTAACTACTTAAAGTGTCTTGGGCTTATAAGATATTTTCTTCTTGGTGTGGTGAATATGAATTAACTGTTCAAAGTTTCAAACACCATGATTATATGTTCACATTCTTTTTATTTCTTTATACGGAGTTTTGAGGAAAGTGGAAGCAAATCCTAAAATTTCACGGTGAGATATTTAACAAGGCGGGGAAGAAGCAGTAAGCAACTAACAATTTTGTCATGCTCATTATCTTAAGTGCACGTGATTGAATTTCTTGCCTAACCACTCGACCGGCTTGATAGATATGTCGTCTTGAGTTATGGTGGGGAGTTTGATTTCTTGGTTAGTTTTTTTGGATTTTTGTTAAGGTTGTGGCCCCCTTCTTCATCCTAACACACACGTTTTGACCATGCGGTGAAATCAGAATTTTCTTGTGATAATGCCTCTGTCTCTTTGTGGATTTGTATTTCCACTACAAGTTTTTTTGCAAGGGTTATATATGAACATTTACAAATTTTAGTGAGAAACCTCATAATTCTAGTTGGAATAAAAATATTGTTCTACATTGTAAACTTTAGGTCTTGAAGATCCTCAATATCCCATTGAATATGCTAACCAACTACTAACAACAACCTCTAACAACTAACAACTATAACGAGATACCTTCCTATAATCCTAACCGACTAACTACTAACAAACTACCTCTCTAACTTTCTAAGCGCCTAACTAATTAACTAACTCTAATATTTCTATGCTTTACATATCAATCGGCTCATAGGATTTGGGTCTAACCGGGGATTAGTCCCTTGTACAATTTTGTGAACAAATTCAATTACCAATATTTGTTGGGAGCAAGTAATTTATAGGTGTTATTTAAATTGCAATATTATTTGTGTATGTCCATGATCTGTCAAGAGGTGTCTCTTAGAGCTCTACACTTAAACTTATGTAACCTACAACATGAAACTTAGATAAATTTAAAGAGGAAGTGAGTTCCTTATAGATTAATTATCAAAATAAACTCCTTTTAGAACTTTTACATTGAAGATAGAGGCACGAATAAACATATACTTCTCCGGTTTTAATTATAGGATATAGTTTATAATATAAATTACATTATAAATTATTTCTTATATTTAAAATCGAAGCTAGTATAGTATCACTTACGGTGCAATCGCCCGTGCACGTCCTTGAAACATAAACAACTAGTTTTGGCTGCCCTATTTAGTGTGAGCATAATTTAAATCTCCGAATTTGATCCAAAGGCTAATATTAATTATCAATGAATGAGAAAGTATACGTGGGATCCGAGGCATGAAATTTGGGTCTAACTATATGCTAGTGCCAAGAGTGTGTGTATAGTTTTTCCTAGTTTGTGATTTGCCTTTTAACAGTTCTCCCTAGCTACTACCTCTTGATGTCATTCTACATCAATTTTCCTTCTTCATTTTTCATTTCTGTGAAACTTTATGGTTGTTGGGATATATCATAGAAGTTTACTATCGCAAATTTGCGGTTTTAAGTTCTCGTGATTACTTCTTTTTTGACTACGGGAAGCTAATAACCCTTTTGACTATTGTGACTTTGCCACGATAGCAACCCACAAGAGGTAGCTTGAGGGGTCATAGGGTAGGTATTTGTAATCATGTTCCTTTTGTCATACAATTATTCCCTCTCACATATGTTAGTTTGAATAATTCTAATGTTCTCTTTATTGTTGTTGTCTTTAGGTTGAATAGAGCAAATAAACACGATAATGTAAGTTTTTTCCCCCTTTGATTATTGCATTGATCTTTTTTGTTTGCTATACTTAACAACGTTTATCATTTTATTTCGATCATAGTGTACGCTTACGACATATGCGTCGAGAAAGGCCGAAAGGATTTGTATGGATTCTTAAGTCCAATAAACACGGCGCGGCTCGCAGTGTGTTAACCAAAAGGACGCTTTATGTTGGTGGTACAATTGTCCACAAGATGATCGTTGTTATCTAGCCCCAATACTTGAAGGTACGTAATTTAGTTGTCTATTTAAGATTTTTAAGAATAAATTCCTTTCTTATCTTAATTAATATTATAATGTGTTTGTTGGAGTTGTCATTGGACCTTCGTGTGTTGTTTGTCCCTCCAAGAACGCATGTTATTGGTTTGATCCCTTAAGAGGTGGCAAGCCGAACGATGAAATCAAATCTATGTTTGCCAAGTAAGTAAATTTTTGTCTAAATCATTGATTCTTCATTTATATGATCTGTTTTCATGTCGTTAATTTCCATTTTAATGTAGTGCATTCGGGCGGCTAGATCGATTCTTTGGAGCACGGGCGGGCGGACCAAAGTGGTTTTATCCGAAAGTAAGTAATTTCATTTCAAGTTATTTCATTGACACAATGGTAGCTTTCGATATGCCTTTATCCGTTTTAACAATTTTCTTTTGATTTATAGTGCCCAAAACAACCGGGGAACTCGAGTGCGGATACTTCGTTATGTTTTATATGCATACCATCGTTACGGGCGGGCGTACTACAGGTTTTCAAAACGTACGTGATCGCTCTGTTTCTCAAATGATAATATTTTTGTTCTACTTGAGTTAATTATTTTATTCGCTTCATTGGTTTAACTTATACGTTGTTTTCCAATTTATAGCTTTTTGATAGTCGGCTCCGTGCTCGGAGGAAGAGATTGATCTGATTTGAGACGCTTTGGCTGCAAATTTTCTTCAACGCATATAGATATGTACATCATGTGTTGCCTTGTTCGCCTTTAATAGTCTTGGTTTCGTGGAATTGGTAACTCGATTTGTAAATAGCCACGAAAATTAAATCATATCAATCATTTAGAGTTTTGTTGTTCTTTGTGATCTTTGTTACGTATTGGAATTGAAACTCGGAATTTGAAAGTTGAATTTTTGGTCAGTTTAAGTAATAGTTTGTTGTTGTTGTTGTTGGTCACTTGTTATTGTTGCTTGTTGTTGGTCTTTTGGTTGCCAAGTGCTTTTTGGTCTAAACTGATCTATCTTATTGAGTCTTAAAAGTTTTGGTTATCACTTAGCTTCTTGTTGTTTGTTTGTTCTTGTTGTTGGTCTTCTTTGGCTGCCAAGTGCCTTGTTCTTGTTGTTGGTCTTGCTAGTTGCCAAGTGCGTTTTGGTCTAAACTGATCTATCTTATTGGGTCTTAAAGGTTCGGTCACTTAGCTTGCTTGTTGTTGTTTGTTTGTTCTTGTTGTTGGTTTTTGCATCTCATATATATATGCATTTTTCGGTTGCCAAGTGCCTTGTTCTTGTTGTTGGTCTTCTTTGGTTGCCAAAGTGCCTTGTTTTGTTGTTGGTTTTTGATGTTGTTGCTGTTCTTTGACACGTTGTTGGTCTTATTTGCATTGTTCTATTGCACACGGGTTTTCGAGTTTTATATCAATGCAAAAGGGGACATTTTTTTTAAAAAAATTATAATATAAGGCGTCGATTACAAATAAGGACGCTCAAAGTGTGCTTTTTAACCAAAAAAGGCGTCAAAAAAGGCGTCCTGTTTTTAACATAGGATGCCCTAAAAAAGGCGTCCTATATTTATTGTAGGACGCCCCAAAAAGGCGTCCTATATTTATTGTAGGACGCCCTAAAAAAGGCGTCCTTTTTTAAACATAGGGATACTAAAAAGGCGTCCTATTTTTAACATAGGACGCCTTATAGGCTATTTTTTCAACTACCCCTAGTCGACGTCCTTCGCAAAAAGGACGTTAATTGCCTCTAATTCGGGACGTTTTTGACGTTTTTTGTAGTAGTGTGGTTCTCTTTTTGTGTAAGGATTGAAAAGTATTTGGCACAAGGAGACAAAAAGAAAGTTAAATAAGGGTAAGAGATCGAGTAAACTGGAACGGTTGTTTTGTCAGCTGTAGTGGGAGTGTGTCATCTAACAAAGAGAGAGAGAGAGAATAAGTGTTTAGTGTAGTGAAATGCCAGAGGAACAAACTTTGTGGAATTCCACTCAGGGATGGAGGCACACTAGTGCCTATGTGGGCAAGTGTGAGACATAAAAAATTTAAAAAATATATATTTAGTAAAGGACTTTTCTTTCAATTTATCTAATTGGGATAGTTGGTTAAGGCTTTCCCGGCCAACTAAAGGTCCCGGTTCGAAACCCCTCATCCCTTGTGTTTTATTTTTTTCCATTACCAAATCCCCGTCCCCTCAGCCCCACCTCTCGACTCTCACATTTTTCAATCCCCAAATCGCCGTTCTCACGAAATCGCCGTCCCCCCCAGCCCCACCTCTTGACTCTCACATAATCGCCGTCCCCCCCAGGCCCACCTCTCGACTCTCACGGTCTCACCCCCAAACCTCTCGACTGTCACCATCAATCCCCAAATCCCCGTCGCCCAAATCTCTCGACTCTCACCCACTCCTATTCGATCCGTCCTCGCGCTCTTAGCTCCAAAGATCCGTCCTCGCGCTCTCAGCTCCAAACTTTCCCTCCGTCGTCGGCGTCTTCCGTCTCTGCTCTGGCACCAAATAGTGCTGTGCAGCGGGGTGGGAATCAACCTACGGAGAGAATTTACGGTAGGATTTCTTTGATTTGTCCTTTTTATTTTTTCAATTTGTCCCACCAGCTGCTTTTGATTTGAGTTGTTTGTTTGCAATCTATTTCGATTTAATTAGCCTCGTCTTTTTGCAATGTATTGATTATTAGAGGTTTTGGTTCTGGTCAATATGTACTTTCTTGTGTTCTGTGGCTCTTAAATTCAAGTCTGTGATATTTTCCATTTGCTGACCAGTTTATATCATTTCTTGCTTCAGATCTTCTGCATATATTTTCATTCATCCCTAGGGATCTAAACTTCATAGAGCACACAAGTAGTATTGGCTGGAAGGAGTGAGCATAATAGTCATTACCTTATCGTTGTTTGAGTTTGTTTAGGAACTTATTGGTTTAAATTTTACAGATTGCTTATAATTGTATACTTGTAATTGTTATTGCAGGAGTCAAAGAGCTATGCCCATCATTATAGATCCAGGCTTGTATCATTCAAAGAAAGCTGGTGTTTATTGGGCTAAGGAAAAAAGATCTGTCCCATCTTCTTTCAAGTTATTCACAGGTATTATTTTGAACTTACTTTTAAGCTTTAGATGAATTCTGTTGTCTCTTGAATAGTTGAATTATGTGAGTACACTCTTCTTTTGGTTAAGTGTATCTACATATTTATCCAATTCTTTCATAGTTGTTTTCTCGTGAACTATGATATAGAATTATAGATCAGTAACACTAGCATAATGTGGCTCTGTTTGGATTTGTTGAGGCAGAAGGCTTTTGTACATGTTATTCATTATAATTTCCAATTACTGTAAGTTGCTGTGAGATTCTATGATGTTATTCCTAGTAGTTGCATACAAATGCGAAATATTATTTTAATCTTGTCAAATTTTTTTCCTTCCAAAAAATGTTAACGATACAATTTTAATCCATTTAAAACTTTCCTTAAAAAAAAAAATTTGGGGGCGCTGCCCCCGAACCCCCAAATCACTACACTAATTGTGTACCCACAAACTCTAAATCCTGGCTTCGTTAGTGCATGGCACAGTACATGGCTACATTCCTATATGCTAGTGCAAGGTTGATTTTGAGTGACTTTTCATTAAATAAGAATTAAATCAAGGCCTTCACATCATACTACGTCAGGAAGCGCCGTTACTTTGAAAACAAAGTCATGTATATGTTTAACACTCGTGAAAAGGTGAAACAGAAAACCTCAGATTCTGCTCAAACATGACATATGCTTTCATGCCATTGTTTTTGTAGTGTGTTCCGGATTACAAACATTTCAGAAAGTATTTATGCTTCTTAGATGGTAAGTAAAACCATGATTGTATTAAGTTTGTATAGCTTTGGAGAAAAGTATTTTCATAAAGTAAACAAGGCAGTTCTTTAAATACCATCATATGCTACCCTAAATTTGGGTTGGGAAGGTTGGGAAGAATAGAAAAGGAAAACAAAAATAAAAAGGAAGGTATTCATTGATTTTTCTTTGTGAAGTAATTTTAGCAAAAGGATAAAAAGAAAAAAATTTATATCCATAGAAAATCTATTTCTTTTACTTCTGATAATATGGAAGGCTTTTTTTATTTTGCTATTTTTTTTTATATCTTATTAAAAGGAAAAATAACCTTTTTTTTATCTTATTTAATGTAGCATTTGCTTATTGGGCCATGGGGATTTTAATTCTGTCCTTTTTTGAAAAAGGAAGGAAAAAAAAGCACACTTTCCAACCATCCCCACTTTGTTGTAATCTGTCAACTATTGACTCTTGACTGATGCAGAGTATGACGGTTTTGTAATCTGCCTTTGTGCTCATAAACACTCCCTGCTCTGCATCATCACCAAGCCAGAAGAGGCGCTATAGCAAAATGGAATGGAAGGACCTACCCCAAGATATATATCAAGGTGGAAATTCTCTTGAAACTCCCTTTGAAATGTCTATTGCGTTGCAAAAGCTTGAACAAATCCACCTATGCGCTAATTACTAGCCATACATTCATCAAAAAACACTTTCAGCTCTCTAAAAGCCAACCAGGCATGCTAGTCTTTCATTGCCCACCACCAACAAGTTTTTCTGCAACATTGCTTTCTAATGCGTAGTTTCCTGCAACATTGCTATCAGATGACATCTCTCAGCCTGTCATTGATCTAGAGCTTCCGCCGCCCTCAGACAAAATTCTGAGTGACATCATACCTTATGGTCCTTTCAATGGTATTTTTTGTCTTAATCATACTTACCTTGACACCGCAGATGAGTTACGCTTGTGGAATCCAACAACGAGGGAGATCAAGGTCCTTCCTTGACATCACCATCAACTTTCCTTGATAGATGACTTTGCCATACATGGCTTTGGTATTGTTCCTGGGACAAATGACTACAAGGTTGTTAGAATCTTGACTGTTACAGACTTTAACTTGGAAGACTGCAAACCTTTTAAAGCCGAGGTGTATAGTCTTAGTACCAATTCATGGATAATGATCGATGCTACTGAGTCTATTTATAGAATATTTTGTCCAGAATTTTTCTCATATCTAAATGGAATATATCATTGGTTGACCCTTGGTTTCTCTGATGAAGCCATCATTTGCTTTGACATGAGTGATGATGCATTTTGGCAAACGAAGTTGCCAGAAAATTCAGATGAAAATTCAATTTATCATCTCATAGAGTGTAATGTTGTTGTGATCCATGACTCTATTGTTTTCCTATCAATGCAATGAAATTGTTCTTCATTTTGATATTATTTTGTTAGAGAAGTTCATGAGAAATCTTGAATTTCATATCTTGGACGTGTTGCAAGTTTCAAGATTAAAAAGAGATGAAATGGTTTAGCATCCTTTTTTCAATTTTTTTTTTTCAAATAGTACTGTTGTCTTCAAAGATTGCGGATTCAGGTTTTTAAATCTAGATTGTCAAGAATTATTATTGAGTGACAAAAAAAAAAAAAAAAAGTGATTCTGATATGTACCCATAGCTAATGGGACTCCATTTAATGGGCCAAGCTTTGATGAGGAGTATGTGAGGTTAAAGGGAGAGCTGTGTGATGTATATATTTGTGCAAAGGGGCTTTAGAGGGTTTCAAAGGGGCTTAGAGGGCTTAAGGCAGACATTGAGTATTGTGAGGACTGAGGAGAGACTTTGGCCTCTCAAATGGTGGGGAAAAAGTGACTATGAGAGATTTGCTTTATTCTTCTTTAATCTAAAAATTTGCACTTATCAGAGCAGGGCGATCTTGAGGAAGAGATAAGAGTTGCTCTGGAAGAACATGTGAGATTGAGCAGTGGGTTCTATTTAATTCCTTGATAATTGATTTGACGAAAACCTTAGTCGCCTCAGGGTCAAATCACAATTTACCATGAATTAAAATGCAATATAGTGCAAACAACTCGGGATCGTTCTCTTATCAAGGAGCTTTTTATTTTGAATTCCTAGGTTTGACTAAGTGCTAAATACATGGTTAGAAAAGGGGTTTTGAAATTGGTTTTCTTTAAACTAAAATTAATGAAAATATAAAGAAACTATTTCTATTCTTTTTGGTATTTTTAGAAAATTAATGAAGAATGATTTGGATTTGAAACGGATAAATGATGATGAATGCTCTTGGTAATGAAGAAAATAGCTATCCTTGCTCAAAAGTATGGGAGTCTAAGTTTCATTAAGTCCTAAAAAGATCAACATCAAGATATCACTTGAGTCCAATATTCCCAATTAATATTAGCTCCAACTACCGTAGCTAACTACCACCTCTTGAGATATTGTTAAAAACCACTTAATGTGCAATTAAAATTGGAATAATGCAATATGAGTCTTCTTAAATTTGAGTGCTAACCAGCCCCTCAAGGATACAATTCAACCACATCAACTAGACAATACCACGCTAATCAATATAGCTTCATTGCAACCAAAAAGAAATTTAAACATATATAATCGTCAAACCACAACATCCAATCTCAATTACAAATATCAAACTAACAGAGATAATTACCATTATTCTCAGTTCCAGAATCATGTATAAAAATTAAATAAATTCTAATACATAATTCTAGACTAATAGAATGATAAATAAACTCCCCTATGTAAGCACATTTGAGCTCAAGCCATCTCTGATTCATCACCAAGAGCACAAGATTCCCTAGCCACTCATGAATTTAGCTTCAAGAATCATGATCATTTCTCGATTCAAACAACCAGCCATTAGATAAAAATCAAACAAATTATCCCTAGAACCAGAAAGCTTGGTGGCTGAAAATAAATCCAAGAAATCAGAGAAAGATAATAAACTCAGAAGCAACAGTGTTGTGTAGTGGATGAGAAAGAAAAATTGCAGGAACAGAGGAGCCAAGGTGTGTCGATGGTGGAGTTGGTGATCGGCGTTCTGTGGGTGACGGTGAAGGGACGGTGGAGAAAAATGATGGTGGGGTGGAGGGCCTTTTTTTGGAGAAATTGATGAAGGTGTATTAATGGTGAAGGTTGGATCCAGGTGACGATGATGGCTCACCAAAATCCAGAACCCCCAAATCCAAGACGTTGATGATGAATGATTTACCTTTAGCTCGCGGCGCTCCCCCCTTGCTTTCTCACGGGTCTCAAGTTAATATCCATTAATTCAATGTCGGGTCTTCTCTTCTTTCAGTTGCTCCACGGGTCTGCAATATTTTAAATCAGAAAACTAATTGATCATTGGCCCAAAACGCATAGCTTCATCAGAAGGACCTAAGTGAAAGGAAAAAAAACTGTTGCTTGAGGGACTAAATTGAAACTTTTATATTTTGAATTCAGACTTTAATTTTCAACTTTGATTTAATCTTTTCAAGCATCTAAAGTCAAAATAATTAGTCTAACACCAAATATTCTTAGAAAAATCAATGATTAAGAGTAATTACATTTTTTTTTGACAATTTTGCCCTTTTTAGCCCTAATTTAATGTATTTACTCTTAATCTTAATTTATCACAAAAAAGGCATTTTAGGCTCAATAATTATGATAAAGTCCATTAAAAATCCCAATTAATCATGTAAATTCATATAAAAATATGGTTTGATCAATTCCCCCACACTTGGACCTTTGTACTCCTGAACAAAGGCATTTGAGTACACAATTCCAAGTCCAAATCACTAATGCATTTAAAAAATGAGCAATTTCATAATTTAAGAGCAATGGATCAATTAATCAAATTCATCAAGCCAACACTAGTGATAATCAAGCGATGTAAAGAAATTAGCTGACTACACAACTCAATATTAGAATTAAGCACAAGAGAACTCTCAAGATATTGGTGTTTTACTCATCTCACCTAATTGGAATAATTTCACTATATCTCACTTAATCAACACTAAGCCATAAGCTTGTAACAACTCTAACATCTCCACTACTAATAGCAATTAATGTAATGAATCGAGAGGACTTAAAATGCTTGTAATGTTGGATGAAGGCTAAATCGAATGAATTAATTAAAAAAATGAATAGTTGATATGCAAGTCAAAGTTAATGACCAAGTTCATAGCATCTAAATAACTTTACAAATTTTGCCAATTCTTTTGAAAATTATGAACAAATGCCTTCTTGATATTTCTTTTGCTTTTATTTTTATCTATGCAATACTTTTTTTTTCAAACTATACATACTCACTTTTCTTTTCTTTTTTTTTTTCCTTTTTTTTTTTCAATACTCTTTTTTTTTTTTTTTTTTTTTAACTACACTTTTTTCCCCCTTTTTTTTCCTTTTTTTTTTTCATATACATGGCATTTGAATATATACATTGTTCAACTTTTTATTGGCAATTCACTTTTGATTTTTAGAATACTATGAACACTATAAATAATGACATGCATACAACAAAGGAATGGCTCAAAAGGGGGTAAGCAAAGGGTAGATGAATGTAGGTTTGTGTTTGGGTGAAGGGATTGAAATTGAATGCCTCTTTCATTTCCATAACACTAATGCAAATGTTGTTTTGAAAAAGAGTTGAAACAAGTTCTAGAAGGTGAAAAACCAAGTGAACATGCACACATGGAAAGACTTTAAGGCTCAAATATCCTTCCAAAGAAGGTTTTTCTCTAATGCTCACTCTAACAAAATCAATTGCATAGTAAACTAACCACAAAACATTTACTTAACTATTCCAAGCGCTAACCTTACAAACACGACCAATCAAAACATTGCAATCAGTTAAAACAATGCTCAACTCCTAAATGCACAAATGATATATAAATTCTTGTTTTTTTCCCAAAATTAGGAGTAAGCAAAAATCCAATTGTGGGTTCATTTCTCTTCCCATTCACTAGAAGAACAAATCATGGTTTTAAAAAGTTGCCAAAACACTAGATCTCATGAAAGTTCAAAGAATTTCCCACAAATTATACACTTTCAAAGTGGCATGTGACCGATTTTTTTTTTTTTTTTTTTACCACTTAGAACATGCATTAATGCAAAGTCATTCTTGAAAAAAAATTCTAGTTTAAGGCATTTTTTTTTTCATTTAAAAACAACCAATTAATTGGGAATCAAATGTATTCCTCTCCCCCACACTTAATCAACACATTGTCTCAATGTGGAAAAATCACTCTAAAGAGAATGATAAACAAGTTGAAATTCGAGGAACAATGGTAATTAAGTACGCCTCAACGCGGATCGTGTTGGTAAAAAAAGATGCAAAGCATACGAAGAGGGTTCTTATTTTACTTACTCTACTACATTATTTCTACTTTTTCTGAAAATGGATTGTGTCCCGAAAAATGTGACCCCCACACACTTATCTTCCTCATACAACAATTAAGCCCAAGTAATCATATGATGATAAACAAGTTGAAATTCATAATCACTTTGTATCGAGGAAAATGGTAAGTGTGCATTTAAAAAAAAGGAAAGAGACATTATTTCTACCTATGGATTGTGTCTCCCCTTTAACAATTATGAAACTTATCTTCATCTCCATATGAATCATAATTTAAATATAGTGTTTATTTCATTTGTGGTATTTTATGATGCCTAATAAAACTTAAATTATCTTAAGTCAAGTAATCATTGAAGAAAAAGTAAAAACAACGAATTAATTGGGAATCAAAATGTATTCATCTCCCCACACTTAATCAACAAGAGACAACCTCATCCGTTTGAAGAAAAAGTTCTCATCCCCGATGAGAATCATGCATTTGTCTTTTACAACATCTTCTCCCATATTGAATTTCCTTGGTGAAGGTGGCTCAGGATCAATTGAAAGAGGCCAAGAATGTACGGTGGATGTTGGTTGCATCGATGACCTTTCCAAGAATGTTCCTGCAAAGATGACGAGCAAATAGCAGTATCCCATCCAAAAATAGAAACATGGAGAAGTTTCAAGTGAATTAAAGGCATGTTAAGTTCTAAACTCTCCAAGTAACTATAACATCCAAGGAAATCAATATGACTCCCATCAGTAGGAGTCAAACAACCAGTTTTATTTTGGAAATTCTCTTGTATTTGCAAAGTGGAAAGTGTGGAATCCAACTTAGTGTTGGGGAACACCACATCATCATTGCAATCACAAGAGATGGAAGGCAAAAGAGTGGAAGAAGAAAGAGAATTTTTCAAATTGTTACCACCCAAAACTTTTGAATTTTCAAAAGAATCATTTTCTTTGTCTATATCGGGTGGCAAATCACAAGAAAGAATCATATGGAAAGATTCGTTTTCATTTGTAATATCATCAATCAAAACAATCAAATTTTCCCTTATGAAACTATCATGCAATTCATTGGAAGCAAGATAAATATCTTTTTCAAGGTTATGGTCTTTCTCACTCAAATCAATCACATTATCATCCATGCAAGATTCAACCTTTTCACAATTGACATGCTTACTATCATCAATAGTACTAGGGGATGCATTATGATTATGGTAGAATCAACCACTTCACTAAATGCTTTCTTTCAAAAATCAACAAGTAAGTGGCTTTTTTCATGATAACAGTCTACACATATTCGATATTCCACACAAGAACATGTAGATATGTCATTCAATTCATCACAATCATCCCTAGTACTATGAAGAGAAGCATTTTCAACAGTTGAAGCATCACCTAAAGAAGTAGGAGCACACTCATCAACAAGTACAATCGACTCACTACTACTAGAGCTAATGGTTTGAGCAATTACATTTTCAAACATTTGAGGGGATTCAACAATAATTTCCTCATCCTTCTCATCATCACTCAAATCATGAATTGCTTCATTAGTTAAAGTAGTAGGAAAGTCTACTTCGATTAGGATAGGATCTTTACCAAATGGTAGAGAAGACTCTTCAATGCTCTTTTGTACTTGCTCCACTTCTTCTGGTTGTGTGGGAATAGGTACCGAAAGATTGGAAACTTCCACTGGTGAAGTGGCATTTATGTGTTGCTCTTTGGTTTTCCCATCATCATTGGAGGTAAATGACCATGGAGCTCCTTCTTCTCCTTCGGTTTTTATCCATAGCACATGGTGAATAAAATTCTTGAAGAATTTTTCTATGTCCACCATTTCTTCTTCCATTTCCTCAGAAAAGCCACGAGGAAAAGCCTTTTGAGCTTGAATAAATATAGATGCCGAACCTTAAGTTGGTCATACTTTCTTCTTAGGGTAAGGGTTTGAGCATCCATATATGGCAAGGTGAGGAAGGCATCGAGTCCGGAAGGTTGAGGAGTAGAGGGTTGGGATGGGTGTTCATGGCATGGTGGAGTGGGTGGCTCATATCAAAGTGTATGTGATGGGCCAGTCTCTTGTAGAGTATGGCATTTAGGAGACGCTTGTGCAGGCCACTCCATTGTTTTCTCCAACTTCTTACTGTTTTCTTCTAGTTGCTCGACTTCTTGTGTATGGGTGATCATGTGAAGAGGATTTTCTTGGAAATTAGTCTCCAAAACTTGTGATTGCTTGAGTGAGACGCTCAATTTCCTTTTCCATTCTCTCATTGTCTTTCTCTTGATGCTTCATTCGTCTCATTATAGAGTCCATTTGATGGTCAAAGTTGGCCTTGTGTGACCGCTTCTCATCTACAGTCTGATTCACTTGATTTTGCAATTTTCCAAGGACTTCACGAATGGTAGGTTTTCTGTTTGGCACACTTGGTTGAGAATGAGGTCCAGAAGGTGGCTCAAATGGGTGTAGGAATTCATGAGATGAATGACATGGTCGGGAAGTGGGATAGAATGAAGGTGGGGGTTCATGGTATGGCATGTGGTTGTATGGTGGAGGATTATGAAAAGGCTCATAATATGGTGAAGAAGGCTCATGGTATGATCTATAGGGTGGGTATGGTGAGTGATTAGGTTGAAATGGGGTTGGTGATAAGGTTCATGGTATGGATGGTGGGATGGACCACGACATTCGTGACCAATTGGATTCTTATCTTGAATTCCCAAGTTAGCTTGAAGAGCCCGTATTGTTTGTTGAATGGAATCGATGCTTCGAGAGATAGACTCTTCTCTTCTGGTTGAATCTCCTACAAAAGAGTGGGATTGAAAGAGTGAATCTTGATTACCATTAAACCAAGCCATGAAAGTGCAATACAATTAATTCACAAATGAATTACAAGTATCTATCTATCTATAACCTATAAAAACTAAGAACAGGAATCTAAAAAAAAATTACAAATGCAAATGCAAATGAAAAAGAAAAAGAAATTTCAAAATAAAATAAAAATGCAAGTGTGCTATAAATTAACTTGGAGACATGGTGAATTTAAACAATTAAGCTCAACATTATATCGAATTTAATGCAGAAACACCACACAGAAGCTACCAAGTCAAAACAATGCAATAATGCAATGAATGTTATGCAAATTACCTAAATGCAAAAAATCCAAAAATATGTGGAATGTAATTTTTTTGTTTTTTTAAAAAAATGCAAAACTATTAAGCTTCACACGAAAAACCTCTTGTCAAAAGTGAATTTGACAATTAGATTACCTAGGGAGCTAATTACTTAGCTTCCCGGCAACGACGCCATTTGATGAGGGCCTTTTTGTCTTTAGCGTTAGGGTCCACAATCAAAAATAAACCAAGGATTGCGTATAGGCAAACCTAGGATCGTTCTCTCTTTCGAGGAGCCTTTTATTGAATCCTAAATAATCTAAATGCCATGCAAATGCATTAAAACAAGGGAGAAAATTGGTTTTGGATTTTTAAATTAATAAACTAAAAAAGATTGCAATTTAATTAAATGCTTAAACTATTATTTTTGGTATTTTTGTTAAATTGGTGAATGACTAGATTAAATGAAATTGAATTGAAAATATGGATTTGGTGCTCTTGGCGATAAAGAAATGACTATCCTTGCTCAGAAAGATTATGAGAGTTAAAATTCATCAAGTCTTTAAGAAAAAGACCAAGATACCACTTGAGTCCAATATTCTCAATTAATAGTAGCTCCTACAAACATAGCTAACCACTATCTCTTGATAAATTGTTAAAAACCACTTGATGTGCAATTAAAATTGGAATTATGCAACATGAGTCTTCTTAAAATTGAGTACATAACAGTCCCTCAAAAGGCACAAATCAACCACATTAACTAGAAAATAACACACTAATTAATATAATCTCATTGCAACCACAAGAAATTAAAACAAATATAATCTTCACATTGCAAAATCCAATATCAATCACAATTATCAAACTAACAGAGACAATAAACATTAATCTCAGTTCCAGAATTTATACACAATGATTCCTAAAACTAGGCAACCTAAATGTATAAATCTAGACTAATAGAATGAACAAATTAACTCCCTTTGAAGCTTTGGAACTCAAGTCAATATCCACCACCAAGAGAAAAAGGAGCTCAGCCACACATTAAAATCAATCGACCAAAATCCATAAGAAACTGCGAAAGGGATTTAATGTTGAAAGTAAGTGGTTGCTGACAGGTTTGGTGAAGGAATGAAGAGATGCTGAGGATTTGGCCGAATCTGGACTATTGGAAGTTAACTGTGCTCTGGAAGAAAAGAAGAGAATCTCTAGCGATGGGAAGAGGAGTGGTGGTGACGGTGATGAGGTGGTAGGTTGATGAAGAGAGTGAAGGGAGGAGCGAGTGGCAGCTCACCGGCGACGGAAGGAGAGAGTGGTGTCACCGGCGAGAGGAGTGAATCAGAAAAATGGAAGAAGGGGAGGTCGTGAGAGCGTGCATGGCGATTGTACCGCGTGAAGAAGATGAAGGCCTGATTCTGGGAGAGGATTCTCTCATTATCAGCTCTCTCATCATCTCTCACAGTCAGATCTTGTCCATTGAAATCTTGATCCAAGGGCCTAGAACATTTTTTTCAAAAACCGCACGTGGTTTTTTTTTTAAATGTTACCACATGCGGTTTTTTTTTTTTTAAAAAGTTTTGGGTCCTTGGATTAAGATTTCGACGGTCAGATTGAGACATGATGAGGGATGGGTAGAGAGGTGATAATGAGAGAAACTGGATCCCCTGATTCCAAGTTAAAAGCTCCCAGGTCCCGCGGCGCTGCTGTTTTACTCTATCCATTCCCCCAGCTCACGGGTCTTCAATTTTGTCGGGTTTGATGCTCCACGGGTTTTCAATGAATAAAGCCCATTAATTCCCCTCAGCTGGTTCAATGCGTCTGATAGGTCTGAAAGTGTCGGGTTCCACATTTAATTGCCATAATCTGACCTAATTCACAAATGCCAAAACGTAGAGTTTAGCTGCAGGGACCAAAGTGAAAACTTTAAAACTTATGGAGTAGGGACCAAATTGCAAACTTATAACTTGAGCTAAAACTTCTATTTTCAAATTTAATCTAATTTTTTTGGTCACCCACAAATAAAATAATTAATCTAACATCAAATATCCTCAGAAAAATCAATGATTAAGAGTAATTACATTTTTTTGACAATTTTGCCATTTTCAAATTTCTAATTTAATATCTTTACTCTTAATATCAATTTATCACAAGACTCAATAACTATGAGAAAATGCATTAAAAATCCCCATTTAATTACCAAAAATCATGTAAAAAATATGGTTCAATCAATAATCCACCCTTGTTCTATGATAAAACAATGTTTTGCAATGATCATAATGTTCTGCTCTCTATGATTTCTTCGAGTACTTCTTTAGTGTAAGGTTGCGTGTTTGAAGGTGTATGTGAACCTCACATACGTGGGCCGACTAACAGTTGGGTCCCTTCCATTCCCCACTTTCTCTCTCTCCACGTTATAGGGCCCGTTTGGGAAAGTGGGAAAAGTGGCTTATGTTTTCGATGGACTTTTCTTGATGGACTTTTTTCTCGATGGACTTTTTTTTGATGTGATTTGTGTTTGGGATAGTAGTACCAGAAGTGGCTTTTGTTTTTAATGGGAACTTGTTTGGCATAGCTTCAAAAAAGATAGATGAGATGGAAAATGACTGAAAAGGGCATGAATCAAATTCTCACACACACACACACATGTGCCGTATAAAATGTAATAATTTGGGATAAAAAATCAAAAATAAATATAAATTTACCAAATAAAATGGTAAGATTCCATTAAATAAATTACAACACAATAAAGTTCTTAATCAAACCTAGTCCCTACAAGTTCATTTCTGATTTCATCACGAAGATCATTTGATGAGGACCCTTCATCAAGTGGATCATCATTATCAAGTGGATCATCATTATCTTCATCACCCATATTTCCTTCTTGACTTGATCAAATTCCACATCATTTTGGGAATATCTCCGGATAAAATTATGTATCCCCATTGTTGCGCAAACTATGCGGACTTGTGTTCGAAATTTATATGGGGGCATATTTTGCAAGATGCGAAACCTATCCTTCCAGACTCCAAATGTCCTTTCTATCGTACACCTCAAACTTGAATGATAAAAATTGAAGTACTCATTGGGATTTCGAAATCCCGACTGTCGCCTAAATTCTGGAAGGTGATACCGCTCACGTTTATATGGACCAATATATCCAACTGGTGTTGGATAGCCAGCGTCGACCAAGTAATATTTCCCTGATAAATGTTGACATTCATACAATATTGTTAAATTATAGGAAATGTGAAATAAAGACTAAATTAAATGTAATTGAAGTAGGGATGTTAGAGATATACCTTGAGGTGGATGGGGGAAGTTCATAGCTGAAGACTCGAGCGCAGTCCGGAAGACACGAGCATCATGTGCAGTACCCTCCCAGCCTGCCAACACAAAAGTAAAGCACATATCCCAATCACAGACAGCCATGATATTCTGTGTTGGATATCCCTTTCTTCCAATATATTTGTCTTGCTTGGATTGGCTTACCACACACCTGATGTGAGTTCCATCAATTGCTCCTATGCAATCCTTGAAAAATGGGTAATATCGTGGATCACCAGCTATTTTTGTGTGACACTGACGAAACTCCGGATCAAGTGGTTTGATATTTTTTGTTGCAAGCTTGTAAGAAGCTTTTAAAACCTTGTGTAAACTCCTACTAACAGTTACCTGAATGTTGAAATCGTTCTTGGACTATTCGATTTCCTTGTCCATGCCCAACTGTATATAAAAATATGGCAACCATTTCTTCAACGCCGATTTCCCGAGTGGGTCGTAATCCAAGTTCCCTCAAGTTAGAACATAAGCGAATGAATACTTGTTTTTCAACTCGGAAATTTTCCTGGCATACTATATCATGGCCTTGCAAAACCTCATGCACCCACATTGCCCCTGTTTGCTTACTAGTTCTACGTGGTTGTTTGCAAAAAGAACGCGCGACATACTGAGCCATCAAGTTACCAATTTGTGCATATTTTGTCATTTGTTCTTTTATAATAGCAAGTTGTAGGGACCTTATTTCTTCATAAGACAATTCTTCTTCCTCCGAATGTCCAAATATCCTCATCGCTCGAACTTGACATGGGAATATAATGAAACCTGTGTGAATGCCAAGACTTAACCAAATCATCACTAATAATAAGTGTCATTAAATTTGGAAATAAATAAGTGTCATACAATATATAAAAGTACTAATGTAAATAAATAAATATGCATCATACAATATATAAAAGTAATAATGTAAATAATCTCTTTAATGCTTGGGGCCAGGCGGTTGCCAATGTGGGCTATTGTAGGCATGTTCACGCAACCAATCCATCAAGGCACATTTCTCTCCTTTTAGGCCTAAAAACATGTTCTGAGGTGTTCGGTGCATCATCATATTACAACATCGCCTTCGAAAATCACTGTCACTGACAATCTCCGGAATGGTAAGTAATTCAGCTACAATGGCACTCATTCGATCATCACGTTCATTCAACTTTTTGAGGACAACGTGTGCTATCCTTAGATGCGTCGGCTATCACACTTACAAAGCATCAACTAATGTTTTTTTCTTTTTGGTTCCACTTGTCCCTTCACCTCTCCTTCTCTTCCCAATGCTTGCTGAACCACTAGGTTGACTAGGTTGGGTGTTGGATGTCAAGTTCATGCACTCTAAATCGCTAGGCACGTGCACACTACCTCCATTATTAGTGCCTTGAAGCTCTTCCTCACTATCACCCGAACCTTCTTGTAGGTCCATTTGTGGTCGGTACACATCTTCTTCATCATCACCAAGTGATACCCGTCTAGTTGCCGATGGACAGTCCTGTTCCTCTCCCGATGCTAAAACATCCCCGAATATTATTCGCAATTCTCGCCAAAGTTCAATCCTTTATACCTATATTTTCCATACGCTTTATTCTCCCGCATGCAAGAGAAATCAAGTCATTGCTTATCTATAATAATGCTAACAATAATAATAGTACATGAAAGAGGTTTGATACCTTTATTTTCCTCTCCCACCACTCATAAATCGCAACAACCATATTCCTTACATAGTCGATAGCTATACCGGTCTCTTTTGAAAATAACTTCTCCCAAGCCGTCCATTGGGCCTTCAAACTATCTAACCTATTTTTCAGTTGTTTCTTGGTATATCCTTTTCCCGTTGTTTCATAAAATTTGGGCACAATTTGCTTCCACCCATCCCTTGTAAATGATGAACCAAGTCGTTGTTTTTTATATATTTGCTCAATGCATAAGTCAATAAAAGTCTTAGTAGACTCTACATCCCATTCTCGCCGCTATGGTGGTCATATTTCTATGTCACTAATGAGCAAGTTAGATAGTGTTAAAATTGTTAAAATGAAATATATGGATAAAATTGTTAATGAGCAAGTTATTGTAGTCATATTTCACTTTAATCTTCCTCTCATTTTCTTTATAAATCACTTAAAAAAAATCATCAAAGAAATTTTATTTTCCTATAAATCACTTAAAAATAATCATCCAAGAAAATTTATCATCGTGGATTTTTACAACCTGCCATAAAGAAAGATCCTCTATTGTAAGCTATCCACCTCGTTGGAATCCGCAAGTTCTCACTATCAAATTCGACTACTTGTTCCCAAGAGAAACACTTTTGGTGGCAAAAAAAGAAGATTTTATGGAAGAAAGTAGCAGATTTCAACGCAGAGTACATACTTGTTCTCAAGTTCTCACTAGTAAATACTCCAACTTTCAACTTCAAGTAGTATTGCATAATGCGAGTACAATTACTTACCTCTTATCCTCTGATTTCAACGCCTCTCCACGGGCAGAATGCTTCTGATGGGAATTCCTCCTTCTTTTGTTTCTTTGTTTTTTTGAACACAAAGAACATACAAGAAGAATAAGTGTGATGAATGGAAATAGCTAAAGATCAAACAAAGGAAAGGATCCAAATACAAGGAAGCAGGGCAAACAAAGCGTTGAAGAACAAGAATAAGAGGGTAAACAAGGAAGTATGTATTGAGTGGAGACGTGGAGTTCAGAAAAATCAAGGCACACAATGTTGTTAAGGACGAAGTACAAGAATAAGAGGTAGCAAAGACAATGAGAGAGAAACTCAAAAGGAATGATCCAAATTCCAAACACAAACAAGCAAAGAAAGATACAGAGTTTACTTGATTCTTTTTCCTTATACAAAGCTTGTGAAGCCGAAAAGAATCCAAGAGAAGATTTTATTTAACTTTTTGGACAATTCACATAGACAAAAACATTTTTGACTCTGTTGGCACATTTACAATGTGCCATGAAGCATTAAAGAGACAGTAATTTAGGTTTGTAGCATGTTTGTAGCATGTTTTCTAGATATTGAACATCATATGTACTTGCATTCAACTTCAAAAATGTTTCCTCACAATAACCATATACTCTTCCAATCCCTAAGATGTTTTAGAAAAGATAAGTCTTACATTAACGGTCAGGGGATTATTATTTTAGAGTTTGGTCTGTGCATAACAATATTCAATAAGTACCTTCTTAAGGCATGTGTGTATTTTTTGCCCCTTCCATTGAAGATGACAACAATTCAGAAAAGGAACGGTTGATAGGAATCAAGTGACATACATTACAAAACCAGAGAACAATCGATTTGTATTCCCCTATACATATTATTCTCATAAAAGAGACAGTAATTTACATACCACTGACTGATGAGCTAGTTGATGTAAGTTGCTCCAAGAGATCAAGCTGTGTGCGGGCAGCCGACAAAGTTCCTGATGATAGAAGTCATAAAAGAATATGAGGGACTTCCGTGACAATCAGAAATAACTGCAGCCAATAACAATCGGGACATGAACTAGTTTAATAATTGAAAATTCATGCTCAATTCCTAAAACCAACATTTGAATCCAACCCAAAAGCCGAAAGGGGAAAAAAATCAAAAGCAGCATACCAGCAGGGGAATCTTCCTCTGTAATTCCAGCCTCAGTGCCTAATCAGAAAAAACAGACGAGGTAGGTCGGAAAAAACCTGAATTGAAGAGGAGACGAGGTACGTCCTTTATAGGAGATAACGAGGTAGTTCAACAATGAATGAAAGAGACGAGGTAGGTCGGAACAGGAGGTTGCTCGAATTAATGTCTGGAACAGATGGGAGGTAGCACGAATAGGAGGTAGGTCGGATAATTCTCGCTCTCCATCGCCATCTCCTTTAATTCTTTGAGCTTTCGAATTAATGGCGAGAACAGGCCGATGAGACAAGGCGAAGAATTAATGGCAGGAACGGCTGATGAGACCAGGCGAAGAAGAGAACGAGACCAGAAAATCGAAAACGAGGTTGGTTGGACAATTGAAGTAAAGGGTTCCTCCTCACACTCACAGGATGGCGAGGTTAGCATTCGACTAAAATCGAATACGAGGCTGTCCGTCCAAGGAACCCAAATCCGAGGCAGTTTTTGCCCTTTGCGTGTGAAGAAAATCGAATCCTGAGGTTGGTCGGACAATTGCAGAGAAGTAATTGCTGAGGAGGAGGTAGGTCGGACATTGAAGAGGAGAGGATGGGGGAGACCGAGAGAGAGAAGGCACGCGTTTTTGGGGGCAAAATGGTCTGGAAAAAAATGCTGGGTTCCAATGGACTTCTAATGGGATTAGAAGCACCTCAAGGCAAGCTTTAAAAAAAAACTCCATTGCACTTTGAAGCCCATTGATTTTTTTTCTGTTCCCAAACAGCTCCAAAATACCTAATGGACTTATTATCCCATCTAATGGGATAATAAGTCCATTTTCTTTGTTCCCAAACAGCCCATAGGGCTGTTTGGGAACTGACCTAATGGACTTATTATCCCATTAGATGGGATAATAAGTCCATCAAAAAAATTAAAAGTGTTTGGGAACACTTTTATTTTGATGGACTTCAATGGGCAATGGACATTTTTTTTTTGAAGCTCTCATTTGTGGCTTCTGATCCCATTAATGGCTTCTCATCAATTTTTATGTGGGGTCCATTTGTTAAATTACCATTTGTCCCCTCCCAATCTCGCCGATCTGCTTCTTTCTTTCTTTTCTGTTCTTTTGTTAACAATGCGGCTGTGATTTGAAATATATGTCTCGTTAATTGTCAAATTCTTAATTTTTTTATTTTTCCGATGTGCGTATATCCACTTCCGGCGCGTAATTTTACCAAGGTTTGAGCCAGCAGTGATTAATGAGCTGAAAAAAAAAATCATTCATACCATGACATGTTTTGATTTCTCTTCTTTTTTTCCAAGGCAACATGATTCAGCTGGACTAACACTGTCTATTCTCCAATGTAGTTAAGCTGAATGAAATTTTCGTCGAACGTTAAGGTTTTAAAAAAAATGGTGTAGCGTTAATAATCCTGTCATGCTATCTTATTTTTTCCATATTAGTTTTTAATCTTTATTTTGACGAGTAGCTTCGAGAAAAGCAATAAATGTTTTAGAGGTTTAAGATGCTATTTTTTGTAGAAACCATTTTCATGCGTATTTTAAACTCTTGTTTCTTAGATATCCTTGTAGGGACTAGTTTTATTTAAGTACTTTATTGTGTTGTAATTTATTTAATGGAATTTTACTATTTTATTTGGTAAATTTATATTTATTTTTAATTTTTATCCCAAATTATCACATTTTATACCACACATGTGTGTGTGTGTGTGAATTTGATTCATACCCTTTTCAGTCATTTTCCATCTCATCTATCTTTTTAAAAGCTATACCAAACAAACTCCCATCACAAACAAAAGCCACTTCTGCTATTGCTATCCCAAACACAAATCACATCAGAAAAAACTTTATCAGAAAAAAGTCCATTAAGAAAAGTCCATCAGAAACAAAAGTCACTTCTCCCACAGCTATTCCAAACGAGCCCATAATCCGTCTGTAACAAACATGAAACATTCAAACTCTAAATCCAATGCATTGCATGGAGAATGATGAATGAGTTATGGTATATGGCTTCTATCCATTGGGCGATCCATTATTGCAAATAGTTCATGGTCCTTTTTCGTTGGTGGTTTAATCTGTAAATTTATTTTGGAATTTTTTATTTACGAACAATGTTTCCACTAATTTTTTTTTTCAAGATTGCGTCAAAAGTTTTAAAAAGAAGCAATATTGTCTCCCACCGTTAAATTTTTAACTACTAATGTTAGTTTTTGACGAATTGAGAAAATATTACTAGGTTTTGTAACTTTTGGAGTAATATTGAATAGTTTTTAAAACTTCTGGATTGAAAATTTCAGAGTCAAATTTATATCTTAGTCCTTTATAGCTAAACCAAAATACTCACCCGGTTCTAAATATAAGACATAATTTGTAGTGCAATATATTTAGAACCGGAGGTAATACTATAGTTTATATTCCAAATGCAATAGTTATTAAATTGAAATACGATCGCCAACAATAAAATCCTCCCGAGAAGACTAGAGCATAGAGTCCCTAAGTTTGTTTATTCGAGAACCGTATGACCTAGATTTTTTGTTTGATGTATAATTATTTTAAAAATTTGTTCTCATGTCATTTGTTGTAAACTTTAAAGCAATACATGATTCTTATTATTAATCTAGTTTGATCAAGTCTCACATACTAAGAAATAGAAGTTAAGGACATCTAATATGTCTTAAATTAATTGAATTTTCCTAATTTATTTAATAACGAGTATTGAAAAAAGAAATTATACATTTTCTCTCACCTACATTTTCAATAAGGATGAAATTGGAAAAATTAGTAAAGACTCTGGTGGACTTATATTTATGATAAATTTTTTAACAAATTGGATTTATAGTAAAAACGAGAGTATCATTTTTTTCGTGACTTTCTTTTGG
This sequence comes from Acacia acuminata, assembly GCA_019022655.1. NCBI lineage: Eukaryota > Viridiplantae > Streptophyta > Magnoliopsida > Fabales > Fabaceae > Acacia > Acacia acuminata. The sequence continues at coordinate 5,747,018 of JAFJYI010000016.1, forward strand.
GGGGGACTTTTTTTTACTTAATATAAGCAATGAATGTGAATGAGGATAGACAAACATATTAAGAAATGGTTTTAAGTTTTAACACCTCCATTTCCCTCCTACAATTCCACTCAGGGACGGAGGCACACTAGTGCCTATGTGGGCAAGTGCAGACATAAAAAAGTTAAAAAATATATATTTAGTAAAGGACTTTTCTTTCAATTTATCTAATTGGGATAGTTGATTAAGGCTTTCCCCAGCCAACTAAAGGTCCCGGTTCGAAACCCCCTCATCCCTTATGTTTTATTTTTTTTTTCCATCCCCAAATCGTCCCCTCGGCCCCACCTCTCGACTCTCACATTTTTCAAACCCCAAATCGCCGTTCTCATGAAATCGCCGTCCCCCTAGCCCCACCTCTCGACTCTCACATAATCGTCGTTGCCCCCGGCCCCACCTCTCGACTCTCACGGTCTCACCCCTAAACCTCTCGACTGTCACCATCAATCCCCAAATCCCCATCGCCCAAACCTCTCGATCAATCCCCAAATCCCCGTCGCCCAAACCTCTCGACTCTCACCTACTCCTATTCGATCTGTCCTCGCGCTCTTAGCTCCAAAGATCCATCCTCGCGCTCTCAGCTCCAAACTTTCCCTCCGTCGTCGGCGTCTTCCGTCTCTGCTCTGGCACCAAGTAGTGCTGTGCAGCGGGGTGGGAATCAACCTACGGAGAGAAATTCTGGTAGGATTTCTTTGATTTGTCCTTTTTATTTTTTCAATTTGTCCCACCATCTGCTTTTGATTTGAGTTGTTTGTTTGCAATCTATTTCGATTTAATTAACCTCGTCTTTTTTGCAATGTATTGATTATTAGAGGTTTTGGTTCGGGTCAATATGTACTTTCTTGTGTTCTCGTGGCTCTTAAATTCAAGTCTCGTGATATTTTCCATTTGCTAACCGGTTTATATCATTTCTTGCTTCAGATCTTCTCGCATATATTTTCATTCATCCCGTGGATCTAAACTTCATAAAGCACACAAGTAGTATTGGTGGAAGGAGTGAGCATAATAGTCATTACCTTATCATTGTTTGAGTTTGTTTTGGAACTTATTGGTTTAAATTTTACAGATTGCTTATAATTGTATACTTGTAATTGTTATTGCAGGAGTCAAAGAGCTATGCCCATCATTATAGATCCAGGCTTGTATCATTCAAAGAAATCGGGTGTTTATTGGGCTAAGGAAAAAAGATCTGTCCCATCTTCTTTCAAGTTATTCACGAGGTATTATTTTGAACTTACTTTTAAGCTTTAGATGAATTTCGTTGTCTCTTGAATAGTTGAATTATGTGAGTACACTCTTCTTTTGGTTAAGTGTATCTACATATTTATCCAATTCTTTCATAGTTGTTTTCTCGTGAACTATGATATAGAATTATAGATCAGTAACACTAGCATAATGTGGCTCTGTTTGGATTTGTTGAGGCAGAAGGCTTTTGTACATGTTATTCATTATAATTTCCAATTACTGTAAGTTGCTGTGAGATTCTATGATGTTATTCCTAGTAGTTGCATACAAATGCGAAATATTATTTTAATCTTGTCAAACTTTTTTTCATTCCAAAAAATGTCAACGATACAATTATAATGCATTTAAAACTTTACTTAAAAAAAATTTTCGGGGGCGCTTAATAAATTCGCCCCTGAACCCCCAAATCACTACACTAATTGTGCACCTACAAACTCTAAATTCGATCTAACACTTTATTCCACTATAAATTATATATTATATCGGATGTAATATTAATTAAATGGGAATAAAGTTACAAAAATGTTACTTTTTAAGACATAATTAATAGAATTTAAAGTTTTTTGTTTTGTTCAAAAGTTCTGTCATATTTAAAGGGGCTTAAAGATACGTTACGTACTTTCTTCATTACCTTAATAAATTCTTTATGAATAGGGGTAAATTAAGATTTTTCTGTACTTATATTTTATGAATAATAATATTTTTTTGCATTTTATTGTATTTATTAATTTATTACACCCTCTCGATTTTATTTTTAAGAATCCAATAATCAAATTATATGGTTTAAGAATGACTTAAATTAGTCAAAAACAATAAGTACTGAAATAAACAAGATGAGGGATTGAAATAAACTTTTTTTTTTTTTCAAGTATACCCTAATTTATGAGAGGCAAGTAAAAGAAAGAAATAGAGTAAATTAGGTATCACCAACATTTTAATTAATACAATGTATATAATTAATGATAGGTAAAAATTTTAAAAAAAACATTAAATGTTGAGACAACTCTTGTCGGGCTTTTATAAAAAACCCACGGCAATTTAAATTTTTGGCACTTATAAAAAAGAATAGAGAGAATAATACACCGATGTTGTTAATATAAATATATTTACAAAAAGAGTGTATTTTGAGTTTCTTTTGCTCAAAAAGTGTATATTAGGTTATGGGAGAATCACATTTGAAGACCGTATTAAAAGCATTTACTACATTTAATGACTAAATTATTGGGATCTCAACAAAAAGTTATGATTATTAATTGTATTTCAAAATATAATAGATGGACAAAAATACCCTTCACCGGCCCGGCCCCTAAACCCGTTTAAGTTCCATACATTATGGCGTGGCAAATAGCAAACTACTCCCTTGATAATTAATATATATTTATCTAATTTGATTAGATTAAGAAATTTAGTTAATATGTATGACATGTATTTTCTAAAACACCTAGTCATATCTTCTTTAATTCTCTCATTCCCTTTTTTCCTTTATTATTATTGAGGAAACATCAATAAGAATAAATTAAAAAAAAAAGATTAATAAATATGAAAAACATGGTACATGATGAAATAAAAAAGTATGGAAGTCACGTAAGATTTATTTATGTAATCAAGCCCGCACCTCGGCCCAAGTTTGCTGGAGTTTTTGGTAATATGAGGGAGACCCAACACACTCCACAATACCAATAAACACCAAGGAATTAGATAACTATTTTATGAATATTAAAAAAATTAGTTCCTCACAATATGACAAACTAATATTCGAATCTCTACTGAGAGAGATGGCTACATATAGTGCCCAATAATGTCTTGAATAAAAAGATACATATGTTTAGTAAAAAAATTAGTTAAGTAGTTACTTGTTAAAAAAATATTATGTTGGCCTTTTAAAGTACATACTCATTTTATTCATTTGTATTGAAAACTACCACAAAGATGGAATTCCTCTTTTATGGGGCCTTTTGTTGGTATCTTTTATAAAATATTACTTCCTTATATTCTAATTATAGGGCAACATTTGAGAGTTGATCTTGATCCTAATTTTAGGACAAAATTATAATTTTTATCAATTTCTTCCTAAAATACCCCTTAAATTAGAAACTAGCATAAACACATAAAAGAGACCACCAAGGTCATAATAAGTGACACCAAAAAAAATGACCATTGGAGCTGAGGCTCTTTACTGGGATTGAGATGAACATGTAGTTGGGCTTGGGCTTAAATTACTTGGCCCAATAAGATCTACAGAAAACTGTTCACAAATATATCTCCAGTTCTCCACAAATTATCCATGGCCTGTTGCAATGTAAATTTTAAATAAGGACATTTTAGGTTATTCACTAATTTAACTCCTATCCTTAATCTCTCTAAAATCTTATAAATATATCTTATAATTAAGACTGGAGGGAGTATGTTGGTTTTTTTTTTTTTTTTTAAAGCATCCTAATCTCAAGATTTGAATGTTTTTGAAGAATAATATCGTGACGATAGATGCTACTTCATCTAAATATTAATATTCATTTTACAGGTAAAATGAAATGAAATAGAAAAATAAATGAAATTTAAACATGTCCGATTAAAAACATAAATGAAATACTTTTAATTAAGCTCGGAAATGCTCGAGATATCCATAATAATAATAATAATAATAATAAAATCATATAAAAGAGAAGAAATCCCTCCCTCTCACACTATCAAACCTTTGTCTTGTGAACTTTCATGATATAGTCAATCTCTAGTTAAAAATGGTACCGTATGTTTGATGACATTTTATCAATTAAAAAAAAAAAAAAGAGAGTGAGATATCCTAATCACCTTTCTATTTTATTTTAGGGGTTTAAATTTCTCATATTGCATGAGAAAAAGAAGATTTCTACACGCACATGAAATAGTGGGACCCACACACACACACACACACATATAATGCTAATTATATATATATATATATATATTTTTGGGTCCCACCATTTTATGTGTATGACATGAGAAAACATTTCTCCTACAACATGAGAAGTGTTTTTCTCTTTATTTTAATTACATAGATTTCCTATCTTTTTTTAAAACACACTATTTTATTTTAATTATACAGACCTCCTATCTATTTTCAAAACACACATTTAAGTCCAAACCATTAACTCTTTAGGAATATTTTTAAAATATTTTTTGATTAAAATTTATATTAAAAAAATTATTCCCTAATTTACACTTAATACTAAATCCCAAATTTTAATTAATAGTTTGTAAATATCATAAATTTTTTAAAAATTTGAATAACCTTTTTAAACATTTGTAAAATATATGGCTAAATTATATAGAACCCCCGAACTTGAGATCAGTTGCATATAACAGCACTGACATTTCAAAGTTTTAATTTGATCCCTCAAACATTTCATTTTTTAACTATTAACCACTTGCGGTTGAGTGAGTGTTATCTTTTTTTTTTTTTTTTAAATGTCACATAGATTATGAGATGACATGTGGCATCTTGTGTAAATTACCAATTTTATAAACACCCTCGAATTTTGAACGATTCTGAGATAACCCCTATAGAGTTTTTTTAATAGTATTAACTGGTATCCGGTTTGGGATTCGTGGCTTTTCTTCCCAACACAAGTGTCTCGTTAAGGATTCGAACTCGAGATCCAGAGTGATCTAGGAGGACTTTATACCGCTAACCAACTCTATGTTGGTAACCCCGGAACTTTGATTAGTTACAAATAACCTCCTTAACATTTCAAAATTTAAATTTAACTCCTTCAAAATTTTGATTTATAATATTAAATCATGTTGTTACTTTTATCATTTTAATAAATTTATTAAGTTTTTTAGGGATAAATACCATTTTTGCAGTGGAAGTTTAGTCTAAGGAGCACCGGTCACCTGGAAGTTTCTTTGGTCTCATTATTTCCTCGGAAGTTTTAAAACGTGGCAATCTTGCCCTTTTGTTAATCTTGACCGTTAAATTGTTGCTCCACTTAGTAAACTTCCATGGGCATAATTGCTCCTAAAAAAAAACTTCTAAGACAAAATTGCTCTTAAAAAAACTTGTGGGGCAAAATTGCTCCATTTTGCTAACTTCCGCTTTAGGGGCAAAAATGAGATCAAAAAAACTTTTTGTTGACTAGTGCTTCTTAAGCTAAACTTACATGGCAAAAATGATATTTATCCCAAGTTTTTTATTATCATTTGTCAATTAAAATAGTTTTCTTGTACGGAAAAAACTAAAAGAATAATATAAAAATAAAAAAAGTTATCATTTGCATAATATTTACTTATTTTCTTGAGATAATTGAGCATTGATGGTATAAAAAATGTCATTATTTGTGTTAAATAAACTCTTAGGATGATTGAACATTAATAGTTTAAATATTATATTTGTGTTGGAGGATAGCTTTTGTCCTCATTAATGTTTTTTATCAAGTAATGTATATTTTTTCTTGAATCGAGGTTCAACATTTATTTTTATGTTTTTCTAAATATTATTCTTATAATTTTTTGATACAAAAGAACTATTTTAATTAACAAATGATAGTAAAAATATTAATATATTTTTAAATTTTATAAAAGTAATTGCATGTTGTTTAATATTATAAATTGAAAGCTTAAGGGGGAGTTAAAATTAAATTTTGAAATTGTCAACGGTTATTTGTAATTGATCAAAGTTCAGAGGGTTGTATGAAATCGATAATTTACACATGATGCCATATGCCATCTTATAATCTGATGTGACATTTTTTGTTAAAAGATAATAGTTATTTAACAAAGCAAGGGGTTAATAGTTAAAAAATGAAAGGTCCGAGGGGCAAAATTTAAAATTTGAAATATTAGGGTTATATGTAACTTATCCAAAGTTTAGGGGGTTTTGTATAATTTAGCCAGAAAATGAAACTATAAATTTAAATGGCTGATACGATATCTCAAAACTATATAGTTTATTATATTTGATGAAAAATGTGTTTGATATATATTTTTAGTATTTGATGAACTAAAAATAAATAAATTACAATAAATATGCTGGAAAATTAAAAATATAAATTTTATAATCACAAAATCAATAAATTTTTAGCTTATTAGAAAATTTAAAAATATATTAGAATCAAAATTTGGTGGTATACATTTTTTTCTCCCCCGAACATGTTTAAACAATTATAATGTTAAAGTGGACATTTTGGTAAAATAAAATTCCAAAAGTCAAACTTAAAGGTCAATTAAAGGTTTGAGTCCATGGAAATAAAATATCAACATATAATAAAGGTTTGTGTAACATACATTTTTATTTTAAAGGAGGTCTATAGGGATTTTCATAATAGAGGGGATGTCTATGTAAATAAGACAAAACAGAAATGTTGTTAGAGTATTTTACTCTAAAAAAATATTTTTATGACAATATGATTTAGATGAATCAAACATACTCGTAATTGGCAGGTCAATACTATTTACAATTCTTAATATAAAATCTAATGTAGAAGTGAATTTCGATCCCAAATATCAGTCATTTTTCTGTTTAATCTTTTATATTTATCATTTTCCTTGAATTAATTTACTAGGCTTATAAACTAATATATAATCTAATGATACACAAAAGCATTTTAGAGAGATCATATATATCATATATGCTATAATTAAATAATTTATTTAATTTCCTTAATTTACTTAAATTAGATAAGGTGTCTTATATTTATGGCCAAAGATAATATAGTTTTTGTAGTGAGAGAAACAATTAATCTAAGGAATATTGAAACTTTGATTTAGCAGAGTTGAGGCCATAGAAAGATAGGACACTTTTGCAGCTATTTCTCCCAATGAATATGAAACGTTTTGCCACAACATACTCTGTTTTTTAGGCTCCTTGTGTCTTCCAAATGTAAAACTTTACCTAAGAGAAAAATATAACTCATTTTTCGTAGGAGCATAAATTTGAAATGTGCCACTATCCATAAAATATATTATCAATCTTTTAGGCGCCTCAAAGCTGTCAATATCATATACTTTCATTTCTTGATGATTGATTATTAGGATTTAGTTGTGTGCACTAAACTACTTCGAATGGATATTTTTTTTTTTGCTGATCTTCTTATTCTGTCAAATTTTATACTACAATTTCTGCATTTTGCTTGTCATCAAATTGTTGTAAATCCATAAAAATAGTAACGCTAGTTTATATATTCTACATGTGAATTCAAATTCTATATTTTCAATCACCATTTTTATCAAAAGCCTTTAGAATTATAAAAATATCTTATTATCAGAGTATAATTTTTTTGAAAAAAACAGTGAAGTAGTAAAATTTAAATGACATTGTTTGGTGATGTTTTTAAATTATCATAAACTCTATGATAGACAATTAACAAAGTTATTGAACAAGACCTTTCAGCCAACAATTTTTTTTTTAAATTTAGTTGTTGATAAAATATAATTTTATTTTTGATCTATATAATTGACCCTATCTAGTTGAATAAGGTTTGTTGTTGTCATATTTAGTAGCTGTAGTAGACAATCAACTTAAGGTTTCTATTAAGAATGCGGGAAAGTAGAACTGGATAAGGTTTAAAAATAAAATACTACCTTCGCTTCTAATTATATGAATACTTTTATAGTACAATTTGCACAATAAAAATGTTTTTATAATTAGGATTGGAGAGAATAATAGAAAAGCCAACACCAATAATTTGATAAAGTCTTCTTATTCATAGAATAATTTTTTCTCAACTGAATTCATATGACAAACTATTACATTTATCTCTTGCTGGTAAAAAAAAAAAAAAAAACTATTACATTTATCACATCATGTGTCTTCCACCTCCACAAGATAAATGCATACAATGCATTAAGAAAAGACAGGACAAAAAAAAAAAAAAAAAAAGAAGAAAAAAAAAAAGAAGAGTATAAAAATCAGATGCGAATCTTATAAAACACTCTTCATCTTGTATGATATCCTTTTTCTGCAAATGAATGAACATAGAAGATTCAATTTATAATATTCTCAGATATTCAGAGGAACCAAGCTTTCCATATAGTCGAACACTTTGAACATTTTCCAAATTTCTAATTTGCATATTCTTCAGATTATATGAAACCAATTAACCTTCATCACCAACAAGAATCTCATCATCTCCCCAAAATCCTAAAAAAAAATCCCAATTTTAGGCATAGTGGAGCAACACAAAATTTCTTACTCCAATTACTCTCAACACTATACTCATTCATCACCCATATTTCAAATCCATAATAGAAAATATTGTATGGAGCAACAAAACAAGCGAGTTTCTCATCAATCACAGCAACAATCAAGAACATGATCAATTTCAGGAGGCAATTGAATCCTACCAAACAACTCCTTGCTGAAATCAAAGAACAAAATGCCCCTACCCCTATCATTATCATCCACAATTAGCCAGTGATAAAAACCATTCAAATGAGCCTTGCATCTTGGAAAACCCGGTCGATAAGCAGGGGCAACAGTATCTACAGTTCTCCAAGAATCAGTATGGAGGTTATATACCTCAACTATAGGTTGCTCTCTTCCTTCAAAAGCCATGTTCCCTACTCGAACAACCTTGTAATCTTTTGTAACAGGATCAATCCCAAACCCAAATATGATGTCTTTGGAATGATTATGAGATGCAAGAAGAACCTTCACCTCTCTTGTTCCCCGGGTTCCAGAATCAAACCGAACCTACCGGCTTTATCTCCTCCGTAAAGCCCATAGAGACAGAAAATCCCATTACATTGACCATAAACAAATATGAGACTCACATCATCCTTCTCAGGAAATGGAACTTCTATATCGATGGGTTCCTAGTCGGAGATTAGAGAAATGCAAGGCTTCAGAGTGACATTGTGCAATATCAGCCGGAGGCGGCTCTTTTCAGTGACCGAATCAGACAATTTAAATTGTCTGGCAATAAAAGATGGATTAGCGATTTGTTTGTTCCAGGATTTCGCTATTGATTTGAATCGAATTAGGGATTTCATAGGAAGCCTCGTCAATATCTCCGCCATAATTTCTTTAGGAAGATCGACGCTCAACATTTTCCTTTCACATGAACCAACCTGAGATTGTTAGGTTTTTTTCTTCTTTTTCTTTCGGTCAAATTGTAACACCCCATTTTTCAAAAGTGGAATAATATCATTTAATCAGAGTGGCGCATCGGAGCAATTCAAAAGATTGAGTACTCATGAGTATATTACAAAATATTAACTATGGTTGGTTATAGTAGTGGTACAATTATCCCAATAATTCAAAATATTATACAATCCAAAAAGAAACGAAACTCCGACCTGGTCCTCACGCGGGCTGCTTACCCTTGTCGTCGGCCCTCGGTCCTTCAGATCCTGATGCTATAGTAAGAGCTGAGGTCCAATGCCCATTGGACCTCAGGTAATGGTTAACCTCATGCTCAAGTAATACAGTATATGTATGACAGATATTCATGACATTATAGCAGCAATCAATACATAAGCACACAACAGATGCAAGATTAACATATCAACAGTTCATAGCACACAACACATGTAAAGTCACCCACGTTTTCACTAACCAGTGCCATGACAGCTCCTCGTGTCCTCAGCACTAGGAAAACTCAACGGTCATTACCAAGACTGTAACCCGTATAAAGCTGAATGTATAAACACATGTGATCTAAGCCCCATAAACTTAGTCACGGTGCATGACCCAAGACCAAGTCTTGTCCATGACTCTATGAAATAATCTATCACATATATGCATACAATAGGCATCAGAGTTAGTGTTACAGTACACGTCCGTACCTTAGTCGGTGTGGATGGCGGTACGTCTGTTTGTCGTTATGTCTCTTGCATAGCCTATAAATGTACAACCGCATTATTTATTTATAAATCACAATCTAAGAGGTACTTTAGCCACTACTGCCCCTTTTTATCCCTAGTGGATTTGTTATTATAATAATATCTATTTATTTCTGAAAACGCTACTTTAGCATTTCTGGGCAGATTTGTCGACAACTTTGAAAAATCATAACTAATTCCACAAAAATCAAAATGAGGTTCCATAAAATTTCCTGGAAACCTTAACATGTCTATTTTTGAGAACAAAATTGGTTTTCACCAGAATTAGTGAATCATTCCCAGTTTTACAATCTTCAACCTCTGCCCAGAATTTTTCTAGAAAAACGTAGCCTTATTTCCAGAATTCTTATCTCCCTCTACAGATCTCTAATTAATGCATATTTTATATCAATGTAAAGCTATACATGTCTAATATACCCATGAATTATTTCATAATTTTGGAATATAAATTTGCTTATAAAATAATAGTCTCTATCTGACTAACTCCCATAACCCAGCAACCCAAGAATTCTCTATCTCACTCTAACTTGTTCCATTAGTCCTAGAAGTCATTTCCCAACATGTTTCCACCTTGTCAGACATCTTTCGATGCAATAAGGCCTGAAAACAATTATGGGAAATTACTTTACCTATTTCCTAGATTAAACTAACATTTATACTAAGAGCTACTAAGAACTATAGAACTAAAGACTAGAAACTAAAAGCTAAAGACAAGCTTACCTCTTGATGCCTCTTGCTTCTCCTTCCTCCTTCTTAGAAATCACCATTTGGTGCTTGATTTGGTGTGAAGAATTGTGAAGGGCAAGGCCTCTATTTATAGGAAAAGTCCAAGAATTTCCACCTTTGGATCACTTTCCACAATCAATGGCTTTGGTTGATTTGTGTTTTCATGAAGGCTCATGTTAGGAAGAAAATGCTCTCATTGGTTGATTCTAATTACATAGGATTAAGCCTTTATTTTTATTTCCTTAATTTAATTCAACATGTGGTCTTAAAAAAAATTATATTTTAATCTCTCTCTCTCTCCCCCATGTGCGTCTAACACTTCTTTCTTCTCCCATTGGTCTATTTAATTTTACAAGGATTAAGCTTATTTCTTTGATTTTTCATTGGCTAATTCAATTACACAAGGATTTAGGTTAATTATAGAATTAATTAGGACCATTGGATTCCATTTTTGTTTGTTTAAATCCAATCTTCATCCTTAATTGCATTTGCTATTAGTTAATTGATTTATTAACTAATCATGAAAATTAGTGCTTAATTATTTTCAAATATAATTAGCCCCCTTTTTGATGATCCTAATTTGCCTTTAATCATCTTGAAGGATTATGCAACTAGTCTCAATTAGTGCAAGTTAAATTTATCATTTATTGTTGCTAATTTCCATTAACCTACCTAAGTGTTTTTGTAATACCCTAAAATTCTCACTTATTATAAATGTCATATTTTGACAAATAAAACATATTAGGGATAGGTGAATATGTGGTCTCAAACTTTAGAAGCTTATTGACTATTATTTTAAGTGATTTCTTCTTGAAATCAAATAAGCTAAAGACCAAATATTCTAAGGATCATAAAACACCATAAAATTATCATCACTAAGCATAGTCTTAATTTAATCATGAGAGACAATTAAAATGACATGGAAACATTTATTCCGATTAAATAAAATTATCAAACAACTAATGGGAAATTAAATTTGCAAACATTAAAATATTTATGTTAATTTTCGTAATTAATTAATAATTAAATTAAAAAGGCATAATTAAGAAATGTATAAGATTAATTAGTGATCAAAGGCTAATAAAAACCCAAGATTGGTATAAAGATAATTCCTAATGATCATAATTAATATAGTAACCTATCAATTGAGCCTTATAACATCTAAAAACACTATCTTAGAGATTTTAGCTAAGATTAATTAAATCTTCCCTATTTTAAATATGTGGCGAAAATTCTCTTTTAAAGAGGCAAGATAATTACATTTATTTTAAATCCTAAGAGCGCATAATATATGAACAAAGATCATCAAAAGTAGTAGAATTTCCCCAACACAAAATAAAGGCTTGGATTAAATATAATAAAGTTAAATCCTAAGGCCCTAATTAAGTATCATAAAGTGTAATCCTTGTGAAGTAAAAATTAACCAATGAGAGAATTCTTTCTAGATGAGTATGAAGTAATTAAAACACAAAATTTGAAGAGAAAAGAGGGAAGTGCACATTTTTTACACCAAAAAAACTGAATAAAGAAATTGAAGTAATCAATTAAAAGAATTACTCAAGATAGTTGAGCACATGCAAGTCATAAATTATGGAAGAGGATAATGTACTTTTAATTAAGAGACTTAATGACCATGGAAGAGGATAAATGGGAAAGAGAAAGAGTGTTGTGAGTGCTAATGTTGTGAGCCTAGTAGGAAAAGTCAAGGAATCATCCAATGAGAAAATTGTACATGAATTAATTAGATTAATCAATAGGATTAATTCAAGACTTAATCAAAGAGGAATCTATACAAAATAAATTGTATCTTGAGATCCATTGATCATAAATCAAATGTAAGAAGAGATTATTGACAAGCATAATTCAAGCTTGAAATTGACTATAACCAAAGCTATTTCCTCAACTTTTGAGGATTGTGTCCAATTGAGAAAATGAGAGATTATGGTCTCTAATTAAAGCTAAAAATCTCAAGAGTTCAAAAGCAATGAGAGAATTTTAATAAGACTTCATCAAGATCCTCAAATGAATTTTGTCTAGTGAAAAACAAAGAAAATAGTTGGCTTGGGAAAAAGCTAGAACACATGGGATATTTTGCAAAAAGTTTTTGGAAGATGATATGGTACTTTAGGATAGAAAATGGAAGAGGATCAAGGAGAGAGAGAGGGGGGTCAGATTTGAGGGTTCTAAGGGCTAGGATTTGTGCTTTTAATTTACCTAGATCCAATGGTCATAATGCAAGATGAGGGGTTGTGAATAGTGCCATAGACTTTTACTATAAATAGGGGTTGGGGTCTTCATAATTCCTCACCAATTCACAAAGAAACATCTGAAATATAGAGAGAAAGTGAGAGTGAGATCCTTGAAGAAAGGAGGAGCAAAGTTCTTGGTAAGTTCTCTAGCTCTAGCTTTAAGTTCTTTGAGTTTTAGTTCTTAAATTCTTAGATAGAAGTAGCTTGGATCCTAAATATGCTAGGATAATTTTATTTACATGTTTTTATAGTCAAAATTGTCTTTATTTCAAAAAATTGATGGAGAATAAGTTATGGCAAAATTTTTGGAAGAAAAACATCAAAGTAACAAAGTTCTGGCGAAATTTCATCGGTTTCGGAATTTCTGGAGTCAGTGATGAAAACGCCAGAATTTCATATTGAAACTATGGTCACAAAATTATGAGAAAATTCATGGTTAAAATAGACATATAGGGATTTTTAAATATGTCAAGAACATGTAAAAATGAGTTTTGTACAGGGAGATAACAATCCTTAAAGTTAGGCTACGAATTTCTAGAAAAATTCTAGGCAGAGGCTCAAAACTTTAAACCTGAGAGTGATTCGTGTTTTCTGGGCAAGAGTGATTATTTTTAATTGAAAATAGGCATCCTAAGGATTCCAAGGAATTTTACAGATCCTCGTTTCAATTTTTGTAGAATTAATTATGATTTTTCAAAGTTAGACAAAATGCTGCCCAGATTTGTACCAGCGTTGTTCTACGAATTTTGAGGAAACAAAGTGGAAAATAAATGTTGCAAGGGCAAAATAGTCATTAGTGGTCAGGATATCCCTTAGGATATTATTTTTAAATTAATAAATACGATATTACCATTATAGGATACGCGTGATCACCGCCCGACCGTCAACGTACCGACAACACCGAATGGAAGGTACGGACGGCGTCTTTGTAACACTAACTCGATGTTTACCGTATACCTATATGTGATGGTTGTATTCATAGGTTTTCATCATATTTCTTGCTTCTCTTGATCATAAATTAACCATTATTCAATGTGTTAATTATGCCACCTTTTATTGCTCCTTTTGGTTTTATAAGAACCATGATTTAATATGATAATTATATCATATTTTACAATCCTTATAGGTAGTTTTAAAATTGGCCTTTTAATTAATTCCAAGGAAAAATTGCCCAAAATTATAATTAACAAATTACAAAATTTTGAGACACATATTCACCTTTGTATTTTTGTAATTATTTTCCAAATTACAATGTTTATAAGGATTATGAAAATTAGGGTATTACAGGAATTTACCTCACCGAAACCGAAAGGCCGAAGCAGAAGAATGTGGCTTTACAGCAGATAGGTCATTACAGGCGTCTGCGAGAGAAGAGAGAAACGTACACCAAGATTGGGAGATTTGTGGCGCAAGGTCACACTGTAACGTGGATAGAATCGAATCGTTCTTTTTCCCTGAATCAAAATCAAGAAGCTCAGAAATCGGTTCATATTTAATATATATACTCGTATCTTCCCGAAATGGAAGAAAAGATTCAGCATCTTTTTTCATTCTAACGGTTATTCCAGTTCTATCCCAATTCTTGTAAGGTAAGAAATAACTTCATTGCACTTTTCCCCCCGGTGAATCAGATAATATAATAACACTCAATAAATTCTTCTTTCAGAAATTGATGATTAATTTAGATAAAAGCTAACTTAATTTCAATATCAATCAATATTAATGTGTGCGTGTGATTGGCAAAAAAAAAAAAAAAAGGTGTGGGTCGGGATATTTGTAATTTAATTTTTAATTATTTTATCATACTAATATCTTTATCATGTAAAAGGAAGATAATTGATCCCATTTATTATACTCTATATTAGAATTAGTGTTCTAAAGGCCATAATTAACGATAAGTAATAATGCTGTGGAATGGTAATATAGGAAACATTATACTTGAAAAGAGAAAAATTAAATTAAAATAACACAATAAAAAGGCTTTGGTCAAGTAATGGTAGCTATGTGTCTTAAGGTATTTGGATTTTTTTTTTCCAAAATAATTGAGAAATACACATACTCACACATACTCCCTCTGGTCCTTATTATAAGACACTAACTAACTTTTCTCACAAACCAATAAAAACAGTTAAAGTCAATAAAGTTACCCTACAATTTAAGTAACTTCCAATATTACCCCTACTAATTTCACTAAACTCTAATATTATATTAATTATTACTCTCACACACTACCCTCATTAATTATGGACAGACATGGAAAAAAATAATTAATGCTCATTGGGAATAAGCAAATGTCTTATAAAAGGGACCAAATAAACTTGCTAGTTGGTGTCTTAATAAGGACAGGAGGGAGTAGTACTTAATTTCTTACCCACAATACACTAAAGAAGAGGGGGGAACTGGGCGTTAAAAGGCATAAATAGTTTAATACAACGTAGTTAGAATAGAACAATTGATGAGTGCTTGTGTTGTTTAATTTTAGAAGAATACTTGCATATTCCAGGAGCACCACTTCATCGACTAATTAAAATATAGCAACTTTATCTTAAGTTAATCCTACATGGTAGAAAAGTCATTTGGAGAAATTTAAATTTTATGATTTTAGAAAACATAAACTTCATAATTTAGAAAAATTAAAAAGCGCAATTCCCTCAAATGAGGAGTTGCTTTTTAGAATCATAAAATTGGAATTTCTTCAAATGACTCATATGCTATGCAGGATTAAAATAAGATGAGTTATAGTATTTTAATTAGTCAGAGTCTAGATGAAGAGACACTCATGAAGCGTACAAGTATTTCTCTTCATTTCAATCTTTCAAAAATTTTCTTTGATCTTCATTGCACTTCAATTTATAGCTGGTTGAATAAGAAGCAACTACCACCTATAGCTTGTTCCTATTACAAAAGACATCTAGATAATGTCTCAAATTTTTTTATGTGATATTTATTTAATTACTCATATTAATATCATTGCATTTATTGCATTCACTCACATTCTCTCTCATTGTTTTTAACCACCACTTCGAACAGATTCAGGTAAATGTTTCTTATACTATAATAAGAAATGGAGGGAGCAACAGTTAGACTCATTAATCTTCTCGTTTGAATCTATAATTGAATGTTCTGGGTGCATTTAATGCTTTTGACTTAAAGTAGCTCAGATATGTGAATTAGTCGTGGGGTATTAAATATTTGCTAGTTCCAAAATAAAATTGCATACTTAAAAAAAGTTAATAATCAATTATAGTGAAGTTGGAAGGGATTTGAAGAAGTATATGAAATTATATTAATTAATTTATAATTTTTGATAAGTTGATTTCTAAAATAGGGACGGACACATGAATCAAGTCTAGGACTCGAATTATTTTGTAACATTACTATAGAAGATATTTTTAACGACTATTTTTAGGATCCTTTCACCCCTATTTTTAGAGACCGTTTATGTGAGTATCTTTAAAATTTTTAAGATAGAACGACAGTTTCCTAAAAAACAGTCATTGTATAATTTAAAAAATAATCGTTGTAACTGATATTTAAATACCATTGGCTATATCCCACTAAGAATGCAAGCCGCAAAGGAATGCAAGCTCCAACACTTTTCTGAGAATGTCACGCTGTAGCTCAGAGGCTTGTCGTCTTTTACAACCAACGAGAATAGGTAATTCATCACCGTTAGCTTCATCACCGGCTCGTCCTTCGTCAACGTCCACTGGAGGTTGCCGCTGGCGACTCTCACTATTGTCGCTAGTGACTCATTGTCATCAGGGATTCTAATGATCTCAGAGTCGCCTTGTGCTAGGTCCACGGCTTTGCGGTCGTTCATGAGGTGAACTCTGCATCCTGGGATTTGGAATAGAACTTCTTGCTGGATATTTCTCGGCGGCAGTGGTGGTATTGATGAGTATTGTTCATATGAGGGTGCCAGTGGAGGCTAAGTTCTTGGGCTCAGGAAACAACAACCCACGTATCTCTATGTTTCTCTATTTGTGTTTGTAATACCCTACTTTTCATAATTCTTATAATAATTGTATTTTGGCAAATAATTAAAATACAAAGGTGATCAATATGTGTCTTAAGGGATTATAATCTATTGATTATATTCTTATCATTTTAGAATTAATTAACCAATGGTTAATTATGAGACTACATTTAAGGGCTATTAAATATGATATAAATAGCACGTAGAATAATAGCTAATTTATAACCAAAAGAGATAAGAAAAAGTCATGAAGACACTTAATTAAATTAGCAAATGCTAATTAGCAATTAAACTTGTACTAAATAAAGATTAGTAGCATGTGTCTTCAAATTGATAAAAGACAATGTAAATAAGTAAAGATTAAAGCGCATAAAGCTTGATTAATAAAACACTAGTGATCATAATTAGCCTCAAAAGTCAACAATAGCAACTAGCCAATGAAAAATCAAGAAAATAGGCTAAATCCTTAGGTAATTAATTGGATTAATGGGAGACTTGAGCCATAGATTAAGGGTGAGGATTGAGCTTAAACTAACACAAATTAGATCCAATGGTTGAGAGGAAAGAAGAGGAGTTAGATTTGCACATGCTGGGTCCACATTGGGGTTGAACTTTTCCAATAAATAGGACTTGAACCCTCTTCATTAAGGGTGGAAATAGATCAGGCTTCACCCTTAATAGGCCAGGCCTGTTAAGCAACAAAGTGGCTTGAGCTTGGTTTGTTATAGGCTTTTTTTTCGGCCTGAGTCTAGCCTGGCCTGTTGCCTATTAAGGAGGCTTGTGTTTCTAAAAATTTTGTAATTAGACTAACAGGCCACAGGCCTAACTTCAAAACATGCCTACTTTAAACAGGCTGAAAACAAGCCTATTCTAAATAGGCCGAATCAATATTAATTAGACATTTACAATTTTACCCTCCTCTTAACAGGTCAGCCTGATAGGCCTAACAAGCTTATTGGGAGGCCTAGGCCTGACGACAAATAGACCTTGAAATAGGCCTTGGGCTTGCCTTTTACCTTGACAGGCCTTGCCTGACCAAGCTTTTAACAAGCCAGGCCATAGGCCCTTGACAGGCCATAGGCCCTTGACAGGCCATTGACTTATTTCCACCCCTTACTCATAAGTGAGAGTGGGAGTGATAGGTGAAATGCTTGGAGCAAGAAGGGGGAAGGAGAAGTAAGGTTCTTCAAGGGTTAGTTCTCTAGTCTTCAACTTTTTAGTTTTTAGTAAAATTGTAGTTTAATCTAGAAAATTAGGAAGTAAATTCCTACTTGTTTTTCGGCCTTCTTGCATTGAAAAATGTTGAATGAGGTAAAAACATGTTGGGAAATGATTTTTAGAATTAATGGAACAAGATAGTGAAACACATGAAATTTCCAGATTTTTGGGTTGCTAGAGTCAGTCGCGTTGAAGTCATTATTCTATGTATCCAATGAAGTCCTAAAATCATGATATTTGTAATACCCCAGATTATTATTAATAGTTAATAGCCCATTTTTTTAGAGCTTTAGTGGGCCCAAACTCCTAGTCCTAATTGATTTAGGAATTTTCAGCTTATGCACTAAGAAAGAGGTTTTAGGTAATAAGTCCACTACTTGTCAACCAAGTCACATTAAATTCGCACCATGATTGATTGATTGAATTCAATATACTCTATCACATTAAGTTCACATCATGATTGATTGATTGAATTTAATATACCCTATCACATTAAATTCACACCATGATTGATTGATTGAATTTAATATACCCTATCACATAAAATTTACATCATGATTGATTGATTGGTTGATTGAATTTAATATACCCTATCACATAAAATTTACACCATGATTGATTGATTGAATTTAATATACCCTATTAATGAGTTGGCAATAATAGAAGAGCCCAAACTAAACCCTAATTTTAAGTTATAAATAGAGGTCTAGCCTAACCCTGAATATTCTTCTTCTCTTCTATTATTCTCTTCTACTACATCCTCTATTTGTTCTCTGTGTCAATTATTCTTCTAAGAGGCTAGCAAAACGGAGACCAGGTAATCCTAATCCCCAGAACAAGAGGAGTTAATTATTGCATGTCGATCTCAATCTTTGTGAAAAAACCCTTAAATGTATCGCTACATTTGTATATGTAGGGGCGGAGGTAGGGGGTGCTAGGGGTGGCCCTCGCCCCCCTAAAATTTCAGATAACGACCTAGATTTTATAAAATTGTATTATAGCCTTATAAAATTTTAATATTTTCAGTTTAGTCCCAATTATTTCTATAGTAAAAGGACTAAAATAGAAATGTTGAAATGTTTGTGGGGCTGAAATGTAATTTCATAAACACTTGGGTTCTATTCTATAAAATTCGCCCCTCGTAATTGCAACTTCTGGCTCCGCCTCTGTGTATATATATATATATGTTTTCCTTTTCGGTTAGTGTGAATTACTTTATGAAAGCAAAACGCCTCACCTCTTTGTATACATATATTTCTCCTTCTTGATTTGCGTTTAACTATTTTGCAAAACCCTTTATCATTGAATATACATGTACACTTTGGGTGACTTGGTTTTCGTGATTGAAACTTATATATATCCTTCATTAATATATATAATACTTGTACATCTTTTGCCTTGAGTGCTCCAGCTTTTGGCTTTTGTATGTATGTATGTATGTATGTATGTATGTATGTATGTATGTATGTATGTATGTATGTATGTATGTATGTATGTATGTATGTATGTATGTATGTGTGTGTGTGTGTCCTTTTTAATTTGTTCAATTTGCACCTATGTTAAAATATATACATTTCTCTTTTAATGGTTTTGCCTAGGTTTCCATAATTAACAAATAGCAGTATATATATATTCAGTTTGATTCCGTAAATTTGAGAAATCCATTTTGTGTGTGATTAAAATAATTTAATTGTAGGAGGATATCTTTGGGATGCTACCTCCTAAAGTGATGAACACAACCTTTAGGCTTTATGTCACCGATGTAAAAAGATACTATATGTTCTTCTCAAAGTGGTGTTTGGCAGGGTTTCCTGGGACACTAGTAGCAACTTTGGGAAGAGGTGTGCACATTAGGAAGAAATGTTTTATGGCCAATTTGATTATTTGCGGGGTTTCGGGTCACGGGTGGGTTTCCGACGGGGTTTCCGAGTTTACTATGGTTCTCTTCCCACTAAACTAAATAGACTGGCAGGCTTCCCGGGTCTGGATAACTTTAAAAAGATAATAAGTAATATTTGACTTGATGTGATATGATGAATATTGAAATTGATATTTAATTCAATTACGATTTGATTATATATTTGATTTAATTAAAATACTTGAGCTATATCATCCTTGTTTTTATTAGGATTACCAGCTTTGCTGATGTTTGTGTTTTGGGCTGTGATGATCCTTCGGGGGAGCAGAATTTCAGTGAAACATGTTTCAAGGTTGGGGCTAGCAGTGAGAAGTGAGGAAGAACAGTCGGCTAATTCTAGCTAGTTTTATTTCACTTTATGCTTTGAATAAAACATTTTTATTTAAGTTTGGATTTACGTTAATGTAATAAGGTAGTCTTGCACTTGTCCCAGTACAAGTGTGGCGGTAACACTTCCCAAATTTGGTTATTTTGAATTTCAGTAATTATCCATAAAAATCTTTGAAATTTTATGTTATTACAATTATTAGAAATTTGGGGTGTTACAAAATGGTATCGAGCCCGGTGTTCAACTTGGGTTCGGATACTAACTCAAGGGATCAAAGATCCCAGAGTTAAGTAAGTAAATGAGTAAAATAGTAGTAGTAATAATAATAATTCAAACGTGAGAGATGGGTAGAGAAGAGTTATTTCCTTGTCTTTTAGAAATAATTTATTCTTTCAAATTTTGATAATTGTATATTTAAAATTATATTGTGACTTGTTATGTGATTATTATTAACATATGAATTTTATATCAGTTTCGAGGATGAAACTTATTTTAAGGAGGGTATAATGTAATACCCCAAATTATTATTAATAGTTAATAGCCCATTTTCTTTAGAGCTTTGGTGGGCAAAAACTCCTAGGCCTAATTGCCTAGGAATTTTCAGCTTATACACTAAGAAAGAGGTTTTATGTAATAAGTCCACTACTTGTCAACCAAGTCATATTAAATTCACATCATGATTGATTGATTGAATTCAATATACCCTATCACATTAAATTCACATCATGATTGATTGATTGAATTTAATATACCCTATCACATTAAATTCACTTGAATTTAATATACCCTATCACATTAAATTCACACAATGATTGATTGATTGAATTTAATATACCCTATCACATTAAATTTACACCATGATTGATTGATTGAATTTAATACACCCTATTAATGTAATACCCTAAAGATTCTATTTATCATAAATACTATATTTTGATAAATAATACATATTAAATAAAGGTGAATAGGTGTCTCAAAATTTTAGTAAGTTATTGATTAATTTTGTAGGCAATTTCTCTTGAAATTAAATAAACCAAGGGCCAATTTTGAAATTATATTTAAGGATCATAAAATATGATATAAATACCATATTAAACCATAATTCTCATATGATCAAATGAGCAAGAAAATATTATGAAAACACTTAAATTAATTAATGGAAATTAGCAACAATAAATGAACAATTTAGCTTGTACTAATTGAGATTAGTTGCAAAATGCTTCAAGATGATTAGAGACAAATTAAAAGTATCAAATGAGGGCTAATTATATTTGAAAATAATTAAGCCAAAGAGAATGAAATAATATCTCAAGTAATTAAGTCTAAATCTTCATGTAATTGAGTTAGCCAATGAAAAATATAATTAAGGAGCACGTAAACACTTGATTAACATGATAATTAAGAATTGTTAATTAGTGTTGAAAAGTCAGCAATAACACCTAAGCCTTGATTATGTCATCAAGATGACATCACAAGGATGACATCACAAGAGCACATGTTTTATAGTGAGGGGTGAAGATTTAAACTTCTTCATTAAGTTTAGATCCAATGGTTAGGATTAAAGAAGAGGTTTTGGGTGATTACCATTATTGCCCTTAAGCTTTTCCTATAAATAGGCACCTTGAGCTTCTTCATTCTTCACACCAAACTCAAATCAAATAGGTGAGTTTAAGAGAAGAGTGAAGCAAGAAGGAGTAGCAAGGTTTTTCAAGAGGTAAGGTTCTCTAGTTCTTAAGTTCTAGTCTTTAGTTTTTATAGTTCTTAGTATAAATGTTAGTTTGATCTAGAAAATTAGAGAATAAATTCCTATTCTTGTTTTTAGGCCTCCTTGGATTGAAAGATGCCTAATGAGGTAAAAACATGTTGGGAAATAATTGTAGAGATTAATGGAACAAGATTGTAAAAATTGTAGAATTTCCGTTTTTAAGGGTGTCTTTGGCGCGAAAATTGATGTTATTATTTTATATAGAAAATGAAGTCAATAAATCATGAAATTTTACATGAATAAATTAGACATGTATGGATTTTCCAATATATAAAATATGAATCATTCTGATTTCTACACAAGGAGTAATATATTTTTGAAGTTAAGCTATTTTTCTGGATGAAAATCTAGGCAGCATTGAGAAAACATTATTCTGGGAATTATGCTTGATGTTCTAGGTTCTGGGAATACTTTTACTTGAAAATATACATGTCAAGGGTCATGAATAATTTTACGGAACCTCATTCCAATTTTTGTAGAATTAATTATGATTTTTCAAAGTTACCGAAAAATTTGTCTAGAAAATCCAATATTGCGTTTTTAAATAAATCTAAGGGCAAAATTGTAAATAATAAATCCACCAAGGGTAGAGAGGTAAATAGATGTGGAAATATCTCTTAGGATATTATTCTAAGTGATATGCTGATATGTTAGGATATCCGGGAAGTCCGGGGCCAAATTCAAAGGTCGGACATATTGCTAACTATGCAGAAGGAAGGTACGTTCGCGTACCAGTAACTTTAACTCTGATGTGTCTTGTATGATTATATATGATTGATTGATTCATGAAGTGATGGACAAGACTAGGTCTTGGGTCATGCATTGTGACTAAGTTGATGGGGCTTAGGTCACCTATTTATACATTTAGCTTTATACGGGTTATAGTCTTGATAATGCCGTTGAGTTTTCCTAACACTGAGGACACGTGGAGCTGTTGTGGCACTGGTTAGTGCAAATGTTGCAAACTTTACATGTGTTGTGTGCTATGTACTGTTGTTGTTGTAACCTTACATCTGCTGTGTGCTATGTACTGTTGTGTTGTTGACATTACATCTGCTGTGTGCCTATGTATTGTTGTAACCTTACATGTGTTGTGTGCTATGTATTGGTTGATGCTGAAATGTAATGAATATCTGTCATATATACTATTTATACTTTTCATATGAGGTTAACTGGGAAAGGAACCAGGGTCGGAGAAGGCACTGGTAAAGGGAGCCGAAAAAGGCACTAAAGGTGAAACCGAAGAGAGGCACTGATGGACAGAGTCGTGAGGAGGCACCGGTCGAGACAAGAGCCGGAAGAATTTTAACACAGCCTACCTTCTAGCATGAATCTAATAATGTTACTTCAAACCATTTGGTGTCTAGAAAGGGTTCGTCTATGTGGTTCAGTCGATAAGTCGCCGTGAATTCGGGGAGACTTCCACTAGACACCGGCCTGGCCAAATTGTTTGATTAACTGAGTTAGGTTCATTGTCCCAAGTCTAGTTAAGGCTTGGTTTAAGGTTGTATAGTTACCATGTAAGAATTGTAATTATACAAGCTCTGTATTGTTGTATCACAAGAATATTCCTTTGGGAAATTTTTAATGTATCAGCTTATGTCGGGATATCAGCATATGTCTGGGCATTTTATATCAGATACTCATTGTCCAAATATTAATTGCATGCTCTCTGTTTCCGCATTACTCTCAGCTGTAGTACCTCAAACTCTGCCTATTTTCTTAAAACTACGTGTCAACCGACACGATTTCAAGTATGGAATTTGGGGTGTTACAATTAATGAGTTGGCAATAATAGAAGAGCCCAAACTAAACCCTAATTTTAGGCAATAATAGAAGAGCCCAAACTAAACCCTAATTTTAAGTTATAAATAGAGGTCTAGCCTAACCCTGAATATGCTTCTTCTCTTCTACTACATCCTCTATTCGTTCTCTGTGTCAATTATTCTTCTAAGAGGCTAGCAAAATGGAGACCAGGTAATCCTAATCCCGAGAACAAGAGGAGTTAATTGTTGCATGTCGATATCGATCTTTGTGAAAAACCCTTAAATGTGTCGCTGCATTTGTATATGTGTATATATGTTTTCCTTTTCAGTTAGTGTGAATTACTTTATGAAAGCAAAACGCCTCACCTCCTTGTATATATATATATTTCTCCTTCTTGATTTGCGTTTAACTACTTTGCAAAACCCTTTATCATTGAATATACATGTACACTTTGGGTGCCTCGGTTTTCGTGATTGAAACTTATATATATCCTTCATTAATATATATAATACCTGTACATCTTTTACCTTGAGTGCTCCAGCTTTTGTATGTATGTATGTATGTATGTATGTATGTATGTATGTATGTATGTATGTATGTATGTATGTATAACATCCCATTTTCAAAAGCGGAATAAGATGATTTAATTAGAGTGGCGCATCGGAGCAATTCAAAAGAGTGAGTACAGATGATTTTGTTACAAAATATTAACCATGGTTGGTTATAGTAGTGCTACACAATTATCCCAATAATTCAAAATATTATACAGTCCAAAAAAACAAAACTCCGGCCTGGTCCTCACGCGGGCTACTTACCCTTGTTGTCGGCCCTTGGTCCTCCAAACCCTGATGCTATAGTAAGAGCTGAGGTCCAATGCCCATTGGACCTCAGGTAACGGTTAACCTCATATGCACAAGTAATATAGTATATGGATGTCAGATATTTATGACATTACAATAGTAATCAATACATAAGCACACAACAAATGCAAGATTAACATATTAACAGTATATAGCACACAACACATGCACAGTCACCCACATTTGCACTAACCAGTGCCACGACAGCTCCTCGTGTCCTCAGCACTAGGAAAACTCAACGGCATTACCAAGACTGTAACCCGTATAAAGCTGAATGTATAAACACATGTGATCTAAGCCCCATAAACTTAGTCACGGTGCATGACCCAAGACCAAGTCTTGTCCATGACTTTATGAAATAATCTATCACACATATAAGCATACAATGAGCATCAGAGTCAGTGTTACAGTACATGTCTGTACCTTAGTCCATGTGGATAGCGGTATGTCTGTCTGTCGTTATGTCTCTTGGATAGCCTATAAATGTATAACCACATTATTTCTTTATAAATCGCAGTCTAAGAGGTACTTTAACCCCTACTGACCCTTTTTATCCTTGGTGGATTTGTTATTCTAATAATATCCCTTTATTTCTGAAAAAACGCTGCTTTAGCATTTCTGGTCAAATTTTTTGACAACTTTGAAAATTCATAACTAATTCCACAAAAATCAAAACGAGGTTTTGTAAAATTTCCCAGAAACTTTAGCATGTCTAGTTTGTGGAAAAATAATGGTTTTCACCTAGAATTAGTGAATCATTCCCAGTTTAACGATCTTCAACCTCTGCCCATAATTTTTTTAAGAAAACGTAGCCTTATTTACAGAATTTTTATCTCCCTCTACAGACCTCTAAATGACACATATTATACAAATGTAGAAAGGTCTGGATGTCTACTTTACTCATGAATTATTTCATAATTTTTGAAGATAAATTTACTTATAAAATAATACCCTCTATCTGACTGACTCCAACAACCCAGCAAAACCCCACTATTTCCTATTTTACTCTAACTTGTTTTATTAATCCTAAAAGTTACTTACCAACATGTTTTTACCTCGTCAGGCATCTTTCAATGCAGTGAAGCCTAAAAACAATTAAGAGAAATTACTTTACCTAGTTTCTAGATTAAAACTAACAATTCTACTAAAAGCTACTAAGAACTATAAGAACTTATAAAAACTAAAGACTAGAAACTAAAAGCAAGCTTACCTCTTTAAGAACTTCCTCCTTCTTACTTCCCACTAGCTCTCACTTCTCTCTTCTCTCTTTAGAAAATCACCTCTTGGGTTGATTTTGGTGTGAATAATTGTGAAGGCAAAGCCTTCTATTTATAGTAAAACCCCATAATTCTAAACCTTTGGATTTCTTTTCCTAATCAAGGGCTCATGTTCCTTGGTCTTTTTTGAAGACAAAAAATATGGAGAGAATTGCTCCCATTGGTTGTTTTCAATTACAAAGGATTAAGCCAATTTTTCTTGAATTTTCCATTGGTTGATCAATTGACTTCTCTCACACACACACACACACACACAATCCGCCCTTAGCCCCCTCTCTTTCTCCTTCATCCAATTTCAAACAATATCTTGGATATTTTGTTAAATCTTATCCTCTTCCCTTTCCAAAATTATATCTAGATATTTTTCCTACTTTTCTTCCTCTTTAAGTTTTCTTTTCCTTCTCTTTCCCATGTGCAAGAAGACTTTGGGGGATGATTTTTGTGATTCATTTATGACATTAGTTAGCTTCTAAATGTCCTTTGAAACTAGATGCAAATTGATAGTTGGTTACCAACTAAACAAGAATATATTTGGGTGTTAATTATAAAGTTTATCTAAGTCTCTCATTAGCCCTTAATTTTCGAAAATCATGGCCTTCATTAGATGTCTTTAATTTCCTTTTATTAACTTAAGGTTAAATGTTTATGTTGGGTAAAAATCAAGGTGATATTTTATCCAAGCTTGATATGTATGGTTGTTCAAGATTAATTCTCACCATTAATCCATGGTTTAAATCTTCCCTTTGGTCTAATTTAATTAACTAGGGATTTAGATTTTTTATTTAATTTATCATCTACTCTTCCATGCATTAATGTGCCCATGTGCTCTTAAATAATTATATTATCACAAATTGTATCTTACATTATCCTCTTCTAAATTCATTAAGAGGACCATGTGAACCATGTGATTCTCTTTCCAATTTGTCCCCCTAATTAAATGCTCCCATGTGCTATTTATCCCATGTGGTTGATTAGCTAATATCTTGATTTACTTACTACATTCCTTTTTCCTTCATTGAGTCCAAACCGTGGTCCTCTCTTTGCTCGGATTCAAAAATTGTGTTTTAATTGTCTCTTACAAATGCCAACCAAGGTTTCTTATTGGTTCCCCATTTATCTCATGGATTAAGATTAATTGGGTAATTAATTATGGCCTTTAGATTCCACTTTATTAGATTAAATCTTCGCCCTTCATTTATGTAGAAAAATCCTACTTACTATTGAAGATTTTTATCTTATATTATTTGTCAAATCTTCCCCCCTCATTTTTGTGCAATTCCCCCCCCCTTAATTATCTCTAGGGGATGATAGTTTAATCCTAACTAGCCTCCTTAGTATATTGTTCTAGATGTTATTAGGTGTAATTGTCAAAGTATGAATAGGTTCTTAAATTAATCATGATCATTAATAATTAATTTTATGCTAATATTGAACCCTTATTGGTTCTTGATCTTTCATTAAATTTATATCCCTAATTGATGACTTTTAATATGCCTTTTAATTAATTTTGCAAACTAATACAATTAAATTAATTATTGTAAATTTAATTGTCCTTTAATTATTGTATAACATTTTATGGCTCTTTATGATTAAATATGAACTATGTTGTAATATGATAATCTTAGGGTATTTTATGATCCCTAAATGAAGATTAGAAAATTTGGGTCTTTGATTATTTAATTATAAGAGAAAATTCCCTAAATTAAATTGAATAAGCTATTAAATTTTGAGACCACATATTCACCTATTTTTAATAGCCATTGTCTACCAAAATATAGTGGTTAAACTAAATAGGAATTTTAGGGTATTAGCATGTGTGTGTGTGTGTGTGTATAGATCCTGACCTTTTTAATTTGTTCAATTTGCACCTATGTTAAAATATATACATTTCTCTTTTAAATGGTTTTGCCTAGGTTTCCATAATTAACAAATAGCAGTATATATATATATATTCAATTTGATTCCGTAAATTTGAGAAATTCATTTTGTGTGTGATTAAAATAATTTAATTGTGGGAAGATATCTTTGGGATGGTACCTCCTAAAGTGATGAACACAACCTTTGGACTTTATGCCACCGATGTGAAAAGAAACTATCTTTTCTTCTCAAAGTGGTGTTTGGCAGGGTTTCCTGGGACACTAGTAGCAACTTTGGGAAGAGGTGTGCACATTAGAAAGAAATGTTTTATGGCCAATTTGATTATTTGTGATCAGTGTGGTTTCCGGGTCACGTGGTAGATTGGCGTGGTTTCCTGTGTCTACCATGGTTCTCTTCCCACTAAACTAAATAGACTAGTAGGGTTTCTCGGGTCTACCATCGTTCTCTTCCCACTAAACTAAATAGACTGGTAGGGTTTCCCGGGTCTGGATAAATTTAAAAAAATAATGAGTAATATTTGACTCGATGTGATATGATGACTATTGAAATTGATATTTGATTCAATTACTATGTGATTATATGTTTCATTTGATTAAAATACTTGAGTTATATCATCCTTGTTTTTATTAGGATTACCAGCTTTGCTGATGTTTGTGTTTCGGGGCTATGATGATCTTTCGGGGAGCAAAATTTCAATGAAACAGTTTCAAGGTTCAAATGATAGTGAGAAGTGAGGAAGAACAGTCATTAATTCTAGCTAGTTTTATTTCACTTTATGCTTTGAATAAAACATTTTTATTTTTGGATTTACGTTAATGTAATAAGAGCCTTGCACTTGTCCCAAGACAAGTACGGCGATAACACTTCCTAAATTTGGTTATTTTGAATTTTAGTAATTATCCATAAAAATCATTGAAATTTTAAGTTATAATTGTTAGAAATTTGGGGTGTTACAATATTTTATAAGAATAAAGTAGGCATTTGAAGATGGAATATCACCTAGAGGGGGGTGAATAAGTGATTATTAAAAAAATATTTCGCTAAAGCTCAAGAGCACTTAAACAGAGAAGAAGAAAAGAGCAATGAACACAAGGATTATACTAGTTCGGTCTAACTTTTGACCTACGTCCAGTCCGCAGAAACACTATGGGATTTCACTATCTTGAAACTTGATTACACACTCTGTAACTCTCGAGTAATCCTCTCACTAGGACCTACTCCTCTTTAAAAAGTTGTAACCAAATAAACGAGACACAATTACACACTCTGTACTCGGATGATCCTTTCACTAGGACTCACTCCCCTTTACAAGTTGTAATTGTACATTCACACTTAAGGTTCCACAACTTAAGATTTAACAACTAAGATAATCAAATAATGTTTAACTCCTCACCGAGTAAATAAATAATAACCACTGAAGTGCAGAGAAATATCCGAAGATATTAAATGAGACTAACGAAACAGATGATTGTAATAAATTCTAATTGAATGTATAGCGTTTCGGTAGTTGGCGTATTCAATGCTTCTGGTATTTATAGATGTTGTAATTTATGATCGTTGGTGAAGTTTGAAGATAGCTGTTAGAAAGATGAAGCTTGTAACATCCTAATTTTCGAAAGTGTTTTCACGGTATCTTGATCAGAATAAAGCATTGAAAGTAAATAGTATTTAAAAAGTAACTGATAACATCCACTGTAATGTATGTGTTAGCTTTAACAGTGTTTACAAAGAAAAAAATTTCAAATGTCATCATTAAGTACAAAACAAAAGGGCTTCCTCCAGCCGGTTCCTATATCTGTTGCTTACCCCTGTCTTCGATCCTATTCACTCCGGATCCTGAAGCTACGGTAAGAGCTGAGGTTCAATGCCCATTGAACCTCAGGTAACGGTTAACCTCATGTTTATGTAACAGTTATGTATGACAGATATTCATGATACTACAACAATATTCACATATGAAAGATAATAGCAGAACACAGCCACCACATATGAACGTTATTATAGTCTACACTATTCACCAGTGCCACGGTGTACATCCGTGTCCTCAGCGCTAGGAAAACTCAACGACATTATCAAAATCATAACTCGTGTACAGCTGTATATGCATAACTTTTAAAATAGATTCACAGCCTAAGAACACATCTATCACATATAGGTATACAGTAAACATCAGAGTTAGTGTTACAGTACGCGTCCGTACCTTTGTCGTGATGTCGGTACGTTGACGGTCGGACTGTAATCACGTTTATCCTATAACGGTAATGTCGCATTTATTAATTCAAAAATAATATTCTCGAAGATATCCTAGTCACTAATGACCTTTTTACCCTTGTTAGGATTATCTCTCAACTTATCACTTTTAATTCTTCAAAAACGCTGGTCCAGAATTCTGGATAGATTTTTATCTAAATTTGAAAAATCATAACTAATTCTAGAAAAATCGAAACGAGGATCCGTAAAATTCCTTGGAATCCTTAGGATGTATATTTTCAATTAAAAATAATCAATGTTCCTTAGATTACACGAATTACTCCCAGGTTTAATGTCTTGAACCTCTGCCCA
This sequence comes from Acacia acuminata, assembly GCA_019022655.1. Classification (NCBI taxonomy): domain Eukaryota; kingdom Viridiplantae; phylum Streptophyta; class Magnoliopsida; order Fabales; family Fabaceae; genus Acacia; species Acacia acuminata. Next base: position 5,777,646 of record JAFJYI010000016.1, read on the forward strand.
GAATTTTTCCAGAAATTCGTAGCCTAACTTTGAGGATTTTTATCTCACTGTACAGAAATCATTTTAACATATTCTTGGCATATTTAAAAATCCCTATATGTCTATGTTAACCATGAATTGTCCCAGAATTTTTTGACTATATTTTCAATATGAAGTTCTAGCGTTTTCATCACTGACTCCAGAAGTTCAAACCGATGAAATTTCGCGTAACTTCGTTACTTTGATGATTCTCTTCCAAAAATTTTGCTATATAACTTCCTTCATCATTTTTTCGAAATAAAGCCAATTTTGACCATAAAAACATGAAAATAAAATTATTCTAGAATATTTAAGATCTAAACTACTTTTATCTAAGAATTTAAGAACCAAAGCTTAAAGAACTTAAAGCTAGAGCTAGAGAACTTACCAAGAACCTTGCTACTCCTTCAAGAAGCTCTTCACACTCTTCTTTACTCTCTCAAATATGGTTAATACCTTTGTGAATTGGTGAGAAAATATGAAGCATATGGCTTGCTATTTATAGGGAAATGGTATGGCAATTATGGTAAATTTTTCAAACCTAATCTTCTTGAACATGAGCCCTTGGATCTAGGTTATTTTTGAAGCTCCAATCCTCACCATTTACTCTCTCAAAACCGTGCTCCCATCTCACTCCCTCATCCTCTTCCATTTTCTTATCCTCTTCCATGCAAAGTACATTATCCTCTTCCAAAAGTTGGTTCCATTATCCCATGTGTAAAAATTCTTGGCTTCCTCTTCAAGTTGCAATTTCCTCCCTCTACTATTCTTTGTTTTGCATTTCACTAGATAGAATCACTAGATAAAAATATATTTGGGGATCTTAATGAAGTTTTATTCAAATTTTCTCATTAGTTTTGAAATCTTGGAATTTAGGGCTTCATTTAGAGACCTCAATCTCTCTTTTCCTCAATTGGAAACAATCTTCAAAAGTTAAAGAAATGACTTTGGTTATAATCAATCTCAAGCTTAAATTATGCTTGTTAATAATCACTTCTTATATTTGATTTATGATTAGTGGATCTCAAGATACAATTTATTTTGTATAGATTTCCCTTTGCTTATGTCTTGAATTAATTTCATGGATTAATCTAATTGTTTTATGCCTAATTTTCCTATTGGAAGATACTTTGACTCTTTCCTCCCATTGGTTCTTTTATTTTCACATGGATTAATCTTCTTAATTATTTAAGCCCTTAGATTAGCTTTATGAGGTTAAATCTTGGCCCTTAGATCATAGTTGCAATTGTTGACTTTTCAAAGCTTGATTAAAATTTAATTAACATCTTAATCAAAAGCTTAATTGTCTCTTGATTATTGCATTATTGGTTCTTAGGGTAGTTTATGATTGTTGGTAATCCATTTTATGCTAATCTCAACCCCTTATTGGTCTTTGGTTTTTAATTAGCTTAATACACCTCTAATTGATGACTATTAATATTAATTGTAAATAATTATCTAAATATTCTATTAGTGTAAATTTAATTGCTCATTAATTGTTGGTAATTGCCCCTTAATTGTTCCAAGCATTTTGATGATTCTTTATGGCTTTTTATGAACTAAATATGAACTAGACATTAATTATAGGGTATTAGAAACTTCATTCTTCAATAAATTATGAAAGTTGGTGTTTAAGACCCTTTGATTAGTTATGAAGACTTGTACAATTTATTTAATTTAGTGAAGATCTTAGTTGGTCATTAATTGTCATTGTTTCCTCTAAATTTGTTTAGGTATTTTCATGACACTCTCTTGCTCTTTTTGATTCTACATGACCATGGCTTAATATGGTATTTATTGTATTTTATGGAATTTTATGATGCCTAACAAAATTTATTAAATCATTGGTTATCCTAATCCTAAGGAAAAATTTCCTAGAAAATAGAATAAACACATTTCAAAATCTGAGACCACATATTCACCTATTTTAAATAGACTTTATCTATCAAAATATTGTATTTAAGATAAATAAAAATTTTGGGTATTACAAAGCTCACTTTCGCCGTTAATAATCCAGGTGTATTTGCTGTCACGACATTCTCTTATTCCTTCTGTTTTGCCCATTGTGAAAGAGCATTTAATGAGAGATAGGAATAGCAGGAATGTCTTTCGGATGATCAGAGGAATGATTGTTGTGATTGCGTCTCGATATGGCAACTGTATTTAATGCGTTATGACACACAAATTGCTTTACAACAATTTGTTGTTAATCCATGATATAATTATCTGAAACTCATTAGCAAATATGTTAAAAGCATTTAGGAATAGTAATGAATGAAGATATGGAGTAATGAAATCACAAGCATTGATTTTTAGTTTACGCATACGGTGATTTTCAAATCTGATAAGGTTAACTTCAAGTTAAAACAATGTTGACTTGAAATAAGAAGTTAACTTGATATATGACTAGAAAGTTAACTTGATGTATGGAGAAAGTTAAACCCGATAAGTGTAAAAGGAATGATACACTCAATTGTTGACTGGAGACGATAAGTAGCAAACTTCAAGTTATACTTAAAAAGACAAAGTTAACTTGAAATAAAAAGTTAATTTGATATTGGCTTTTCAAGCTTTAAGTTCAAAGAGAAAGTTAACTTGAAATAAGAAGTTAACTTGATATTCACTTTTCTCTCTAAGTTTAAAGAGAAAGTTAACTTGAAATAAGAAGTTAGCTTGATATTTACTTTTCAAGTCTTTAAGTTCAAAGAGAAAGTTAACTTGAAATAAGAAGTTAATTTGATATTGGTATTCAAAGAGAAAGTTAACTTGAAATAAGAAGTTAACTTGATTTTTGTCAATGAAAAAGTTAACTTGAAATAAGAAGTTAACTTGATATTGAATTTTCAGTTCAAAGAGAAAGTTAACTTGAAATAAGAAGTTAACTTGATATTGGTTTTTCAATTCAAAGAGAAAGTTAACTTGAAATTAACTTGATATTGGCTTTTCAATTCTTAGAAAGTTAACTTGAAATAAGAAGTTGGATTTTCGAGTCTTAAGTCCAAATAGAAAGTTAACTTGAAATAAAAGTTATCTTGACAAGTCAAAAACGATAACTTAGTTTAAAGAGAAAGTTAACTTGAAATAAGAAGTTAGCTTGATATAGGCAAAGTTAACTTGAAATAAAAAGTTAACTTGATATTAACTTGCAACTCAAAAGAAGAGATAGCACAGGAAGTTGATTTTGACTTGAGGTATTAAGTTCTCAACTCAAGTTAAAAAGATAGATTCAGGCGTGAAAGAGAATATTTAAATTTTAAGCATAGTTAACTTGAGGTACGACAAAACTGACTTCAAGTTGAGATTCTTATCAAAGCTTTATTAAAAAGTATTGGCTCAAGGTTCCTTTACAAAACCATCAAGTTACTATAAGATATAAAATTCACTATGAATTTATCTTGAGATTAATTATAATTGTTATCATCAAAACAAGAGAACTAACAGCATCTAGGGCTTTTTAAATATATAAAATATATATGTTTTGAATTCTACACAAGGAGTTATATATTTTTTAAGTTAGGCCTTATTTCTGAAATTATAAACTGAATAGTGTTTGGAAACATAAAACCTGGCAATGATTCATGCATTTTGAGTTCGGACCATTATTTTTCCTTAAAACTAGATTTGTCAAGAGAAATTTTGGCTTTTGAAACACATCATTTTGATTTTTGTAAAATTAATTATGAGTTTCCAAAGTTGTTGCAAAATTTGCCAATAAAATCCAGAATTGCGTTTTTAATAAAATGTAAGAGTAAAAGTGGAATAACAAATCCACCAAGAGTAGACATGTCAAAATTGGTGAAAAAATCCCTTTTGATATTATTATAGGAAATATGATATTAATTATAATATCATGGAAAAGAAAATAATCCAACAGTAACATTATAGGATATCCAGGAAGTCTGGAGTTAGATTCAAAAGGTTGGGCATTTTTGTAATTATGTGGTGAAAGGTACGGAGGTGTATTGTAACTCTAACTCTTATGTTGTCTTGTATGTTTATATGTGATTGGATGGTTCATAGAGTCATGGACAAGACTAGGTCTTAGGTCAAGTACCGTGGTTAAGACTCGGTCTTAGGTCACCTGTTTATTCATATTTAGCTTTATGCGGGTTATGGTCATGATAATGCTGTAGAGTTGTTTTCCTAGTACTAAGGACACGTGAAGTGTGGCACTGGTGAGTGCAAACGTTGTGAACATTACATTTGCTATGTGATTGTATTTTTTGTAACCTTACATCTACTGTGTGCTATGTATGGTTGATGCTGAAATGTAATGAATATCTGTCATACATATATTGTTATACTTGAGCATGAGGTTAACTATTACCTGAGATTTAATGGGTATTGAATCTCAAACTTGACTAAAGTTTCAGGAAAAGAACCAGGATCTAAGAAGACGACGTGGATAGTGTCGGGAAGAGGCATCGGTGGACGGAGCTATGAAAAGGCACCAATGGACGTAGCCGAGAAGAAGCGTTAGTCAGAGTGAATCCAGAAGAGGTTCATCAGAGTGTAGTTTCTGGCATGAATCTGATAAAGTTACTTTAAACCATTTGGTGCTTAAACTAAGGAAGTGTTGGTTTATGTGGTTTAGTCATAAGTCGTCATGAAAGACAGGGAGACTTCCAGTAGAATTAAATACCAACCTGGCTAATAGGCTTGATTGATTGAGTTGGGTTCCAAGCCATAGGTATAAATAGACCAGTATTTGAGTCTGTAATTGTATCACATAAATATTCCTTTGTGATATTTAATTTACCAGCTTATGCCTAGGCATTTTATATCAGTTACTCATTGTTCAAACGTTAGTGCATGCTCTTCGTTCTGGTTTACTTTGATTTGTCAACACCGTATTCCTAAATATTACGTGTCACCGGACATAATAAAGGGTATGCAATTTGGGGCGTTATAGTGTTTACTTCTATTGGGGACCACCAGTTTTGGAATATTAATAGAGATAAAGGCAAGATCTAAGGAGAAGGTAAAGAAGCTCTACGTCACCTTCATAGAAAACAAAATCAAGGAGTGAAAGCACAGTCCACCCCACCATGGACATCTGTTGCACGACGCAGATTTGGAAATTGCAATCGCAATTCTAGATGTTGTATGAAAACCCAGATCTGGAAATTGAAATTGCAGTCAGGTATGGCCTGAAATCTGAGAGTCCATATCAGATTTTGACTCGAATCCACATGATAGTTGTACTGCGTTGAAGCCCTTCTTTTATGTTTCTTTGTTGAGTGGATAAGGATTCAGAGTCAAAAAGGATTAGCCAAATTCAAATTAGGACCTTAACTAAAAATGGCAAGTAAGAGAGGGATGTGACAACATTAAAATTTGAATAAGTTTCTCAACAACAGAACATGAGGAGGAAAAAGGAGCTAGAAGATGTTAATCTGAAATGCGAATGGTTAGTTAAGATGAGAAATCTATAGAGAGACGGTTTTCTTACAAACATTGAATGGAACTTGCCATTCGAAAGAGACATTGATGGATCTTGAAGAGAGAGACAGAGAGATTGGGATATGTAATTACAAACCAATTGCTCACCCACATGAACCTGCTATTCTAGACAACCTTTTTGTTAGGATTTCAACGTTTGTTATTTAAAATAACGGTCTTTCCTTTGTTTTTTTTTCACTTCTCGGGTGGGCCCACTGTTCTTGATCAAGTTGAGACTTTTTGTTAGGACTTTATTTCGACAACTGTTATTAAATGACAATCCTTGTAATCTTTTTTTTTTCTTTACTTCCCAAGTAGACCCACTACTCTTGACCAGGTTGAAGCTTTTTGTCAAGATTTCAATGACTCTTATTTCTTTTTTTTTTTTAATCAGATACAGGCAAGCTAGAGCTTGAAAAGTAAGAATGGGCTAGATCATGGAGATCAGGCCCAAATACATCAAACTAAAGAGAAGAAAGCTGACAAAGGTGGTTAATTGATCCCGCAAAACCATATCCAAACATGCCGATGGAATTTCTTGGACCAGCGTGACATCAGCATCAGCGGGAGCATCATGACCCAGTTTGGCCATACAGTCAGCGCATGTAATGTTATCTCGTTGGGTATAATGGAGCTCCACGTTCCAGTCCCTAAGAAGCAGATCTCTAGTTGTCCCAATAATGTCCCTAAGAGGGTGATCAGCACTAGAATCCCTCATAAGGATGTTGACTACGTCGAGAGAGTCAGAATAAAGCATAATTCGCTGAAAGCTCATTTGGAGACCGACTTTCAGACCAAGCATGATAGCACATATCTCAGCTTCAATGACAGAGCGCAAGCCAAGGGATTTATGGAATCCCATCAACCATTGCCCCTGAGAGTTTCGTATCACTCCTCCGTAAGCCGCATGGTGGTGTTGACATACCGATCCATCTACATCGATGCGGACAACGTTTGCAGGGGGTTGTGTCCAAGCCCTTTCTTTGTCCCTATGAAGTTGGAAAATTTGATGTGTTAAAGTTTGATTAGTAGAGTTTTCCATAACACTACTACAAAACAGGGATACAGAGTCCTATTTTTTGTACTTTTGGCGTCCATTTCGTGGGGGGGGGGGACGTATATCTGGGGGGCGAGTAGGGGAAAACTTAAGGAGTCCTATTTTAAAATTAGATGCCTAATATAAGGCGTCTAAGTTATGGAATTGGACTCCTTAAGTCACGACTTAAGGAGTCTAATTCGATAAATTAGAGTCCTTAAGTCGTGACATTTACGCTCTTTGATGTCATTTAAGGAGTCTAATTCCAGTAGTTAGACTCCTTAAGTCTCACTTTAGGAGTCTAATTCCAATAGTTAGACTCTTTAGGAGTCTAATTTATTAGACTCCTTCATTTTTTAAAAAAAATAATAATTGCTTCGTATATTCACTATCCCACAATTCCTTGTAAAAAACATCCTTACATAAACGAGAATACATGCACCACCGAATGTGATAATTGCATACAACACCTAGCTATGTGCTAAAAGGTTAGCTCAGCTAACCTTGTACAGAAACAGAATACATGCACCTTTTATATAACAAATATCCCAAGATACATAGTTCATGATGAGTTGAACATAGACATAACAAAGTGTTAAGACGCATGAGGCAGCTTGGCAAACACATGAAGATTTTGTTGAGATTGTGAAGGGAAGCTGGAGAGAGGATGATGAAACTCATGTTAACCTAACAAGCTTACAGCAAACCTTGGCAAAATGGAACAAGGAAGTATTTGGAGGTATAGAGCTTAGAAAGCAATGGGTCCTGAACAGACTGAAAGGGGTGCAAAGAGTGCTTGATAGAAGAAGTAACCCCTATCTTATGCAATTGGAAAAAGAGCTAGAATGGAGTTAATGCAAACTCTATGGCAGGAGGAAATGTTATGGTTTCAGAAATCTAGGGGGAAGTGGTTGGAAGATGGGGATCGAAACACAAAATATTATCACACAAAGACGCTAATTCGTAGAAGGCGTAATAGAGTGAAAATGCTCAATAGTGGTGAAGGTGTGTGGATAGAGGATGAGGAGGAGGTTGCTAAATTGTTCCAGGATTTCTATATGAAGTTGTTTCAAGAAGAAACTAATGTTAGGCCTTGGAGCTGTACTAATCAGGGTTGGGGGCTGTTTCTAATGACAGAATGAGGCGGCTGAACAGAGGAGTAAGTGGAGAGGAGATTAGGAGAGATTTCTTTCAAATGGGGGGTTTTAAGGCTCCCGAAAATGATGGTTATCCTGCTGTATTCTACCATCAGAACTGGGATACAGTGGGACAATCTATCATAAAACTCCTTCAAGAATTTTGGAGAAATCCGCAAAGAATTGGAGAAATTAATGAAACCCTTGTAGTGTTGATACCGAAGGTTGAAAACCTAGAAGTGGTAGGTCAATTCAGACCTATTGCTTTATGCAACGTACTCTATAAGGGATTATCTAAAGTGATAGTGAACAGGTTAAGACCTCTCATGGATAGCCGGATATCTCCCTACCAAACGAGTTTCATTACAGGGAGAAATATTCATGACAACATAATAATTGCCAAGGATTTAGTTTACTCCATGGGTAGATTACAAGGAAAGAAAGGGTACATGATCATAAAGATTGATCTAGAAAAGGCTTAGACAGAATGTCTTGGAGTTTCATTAGCAAGGTGCTTGAAGAAGTTGGACTTGATGATCATTTTCGATGTGTCATTATGGAGTGTATCAGCTCGGTTAGGACAGCCTTGATGTGGAATGGTGAGAAGAAAGAGGAATTCAAGCCTTCTAGGGGGTTAAGGCAAGGGGATCCTCTATCCCCATATTTGTTCATTTTAGGGATGGAGAAATTGTCACATATGATTATGGATGCTGTCAACAACAAGGTGTGGAAACCGATGAGAATGGGGAGAAAGGACACTAAAATATCACATCTCCTATTCGCTGATGATCTCCTCCTTGTTTGTGAAGCAAACCTAGAACAAATATGCACGGTAATGAGTGTGCTAGAGGGGTTTGGTGAGATGTCGAGAGAGAAGCTGAACGCTCAGAAAACAAGTGTTTTCTTCTCAAGAAATGTAGAAAGAAGAGTGCAAAATGATGTGTGTGCTTATTCGGGATTTAGAAGGATGGAGGATTTAGGAAGGTACTTGGGAGCTTTCATGATAGGTGGAAGGGACAATAAATTGAAGTTCCAGCATGTTATTGATAAATTGCAAAGCAAATTGTGTAATTGGAAGAAGCAAATGCTTTCTCTCGCTGGACGGTTAACTTTAGTTCAGTCAGTTACCAACCAAATGTCAGTTTATCACATGCAGCACTCACGTTTTCCTGCTGGAGTATGTAAGCAAATTGAAAAGCTCCAGAGGGACTTCATATGGAAAAATGAAGATGGCAAAAGGCACATAGCAGCAGTAAGCTGGGATCTGATTTGCAGAAGGAAGGAGAACGAGGGTTTTGGGATGAGAAAGATTGAACCCATGGATGATGCTCTTCTTGGGAGAGTGGCTTGGAATGTCATCACCAAGCCCAACAACCTATGCTCTTCGGTTCTGATTGGAAAATATGGCAGGAACAAGGATCTACTAAAGGAATGTGTGAGTGCGAAGACAGACTCTGAGGTTTGGAGGAATGTTAGTAGACTATGGCCTGATATTCTACAAAATGTGTATTGGGATATTAGGAATGGGGAACACACGAGATTTTGGACTGACAGGTGGATGGACGCTGAGGTAATTCTTGCAGATAAATGCAACAAAGTTTTAACGGCTGTTGACAAAGAATTGACTGTAAAGGAAATGGTGAATAGCAATAGGGAGTGGGATATGGAAAGAATTAATAACTAGGTAAATGAGGAGGGCCGTGGGCTCATTATGGCAGTGCCGCCCCCAAAGGAAGGAGGTGGGGAGGATGTTATAAAATGGGGTATGAAGCTACAAAACCACTATTCTGTAGCTGATATGTATTATGGCTTGAGGAAAGAGGAGGTGAGGAGGGAGAGTATTTGGAAGCAGGTTTGGAAGTGGAAAGGATCGAGACGGGTTCAAATATTTTTATGGATTGCAATACATGATAGATTACTTACAGGTATACGAAAAGGCAGGCTGTTAGGGGGTGGAACATGTTGCTACAACTATGTTGATGTGGAAGAGGACATCATGCACGTGTTAAGAGACTGTAAAGTTGCCATGGAACTATAGGAGTCTCTAGCTGATGGATATTTGGCTCCTGAGTTTCGGATTCTTAGTGGTAAGGAATGGTTTGGCTGGAATCTTGCCAAATCAGGCAATGACTGGTGTTTGAAATTTGGTATTGCTTGCTGGATGTTGTGGAATTGGAGAAACAAATGTATGTTCGCTGAGGATTTTGAGATGCCTGCACACAGAGGGCAACTGGTGCAGAGGTATGTACAGGAAGTCACACAGGCAAGAAAGGAGTTTGGTAGGACAGGTGGGATATGGATGGATGTGAACATAGGATGGAAAGCTCCTGATGTGGGATGGTGCAAGTTGAATGTAGATGGTGTCTCTAGAGGCAATGAACGAGTAGCGGGTTGTGGGGGGCTGATAAGAGGTTCCAGAGGGGAATGGATCTCAGGCTACTCAAGGAAATTAGGAAATTGCTCAGCCATTGTGTCTGAATTTTGGGCTGTTTTGATAGGGCTCCGGCTAGCTGATCAACACAAACTTACCCAAATAATTGTAGAAAGTGATTCCAAAGTAGTGATCCAGACGCTGTCCAGGTTGCAGTCCGATGGTGCTGATGCTGGGGATCTGAGATTGCTGATAGATATATACTGTGAAATCGTAAAGTTACTTAGGATAGAATTTGTCCATGTATATCGTGAGGGCAACACATGTGCTGATGCACTTGCTAATCATAGTCTTAGTCAGGAGGAGTTGTATGTTCAGTTTGTAAATCCTCCAGCTGCTGTTAATAGCTTGTTAGACAGGGATGCTATGTACCCACGTATTATTCTAGTGCAATAATATTTGAAGGGCTATTGCCCCGTTTTCTACCCAAAAAAAAAGTGTTAAGACGCATTTTGGGAGCAGGAAAATTCAGACTATTTTAGTGTGGAGAACCAAGCATTGTTAAGACGCATCCTTGTGTTACTCAAAATATAACAATATGGGCATCCCACAATAAGTTTAGAATCAACTACATTCTTCAAAGGATGGCCGGGGAAGCACTACATTCTTCAAGGGCCACATTCTACTAACTAATAGCTCTTCCTATTCCTACTAGGAGTGCCTCAAAGAAACTGGAGCATGAGTATTGTGACATCAAGTAAAAATAAAAAAAGCATGCATAAACTAAGCAGAATTTGCATTCAAAACAGAGAAATATTTCTGCAGTGATCAAACTTCCATGAACATTTACAATTTAGTCCACAGATAGTGTAATTTCCTTAACATGAATCCTATAATTGATTTTCTCTTCAAAATAGGCCCAAATCAAGTCCAATCATCTTGGACGTTGTGGGCCATCAATTAACGCTTTTGATTATTACCCCTTCCTACAATTAGAACCCAAAGCCATACTCTTTCATAAGAACTTCCAGTCAAATTTGACCAAGTCGCCTCAACCTAATAAGCCAACTCTATCATATCAAGGAACCTTCTAGCCATTTGGACATTCTAAAACCAAGATATGCATCAAATAACATTAACAACCAAGTTTTCTCAGTTTCTCATGTTAAGTTCATCATCAATATTATTCATGCCCTAAAGGCTGCACTTCAGTCAATGTATTTTCATCACAATTAGGGGGCGCTAATCAATATAGAACTTTGATAGACTTGCAGCCAACCATCAATGTCTAAAGAAATAGATCAGCAACTTGCTTATTTGCTGGATCCTTTTCAATGAGAACATGATAAGGTTCTTTTATAATCTCATTTATGTATGGCTTTTAAAAGAACACTAAAGTAATAGCAATTAGGCAAAGAAATCATACTTGAGCATTGGATTTGCCAGGTGGTGTCTTTGTATGTCCCGTGGGACCGTAAGGCAAGTTAAGCTCGCCTCCACATTAGGTTCCTTATCCGGCCGGAGGTAGGAAGGAACTCCATCCATCTCGCCTCATTTCCCATATCTCGCTTCTAGTGCATCAAGTTCGAACATCAAAAATAGAAAAACAAGAAAATAAATATTTTGAGATCCTAAATAAGACAAGATAAGATTTTACTATCCTAAAATTTAATGGATCCACATGTCCCCTAAAAGCAACACGCAATAATGCATCTAGGCCATCATACATCCTCCAAGCTGAAACTATATTGCTCAAAACATAGCACATGTCAAGGATAAAATGTTTGATTTTCAACCCAAGTCCTTAAAACAAGGAAGTCAACATTTTAAGGACAACTACTTTTCATTTGTTTAATAATGTTCTCAACAAACCAGATGACGGATATCATATCAGTGTTGTACGTGGGAAAAAGTGCAATTAATATTAGCTAAAGCTCATTGACATCAACTAAGTTTAGAGAATTTTGTGACTTACCTCCCATGAGTTCATCTTCATCAATGTCATCGGGCACGCTATCACTTCTACCTAAGGTCTCTTGTATTTCATTACTTACATCCATCAGGTCCATCATCTCATATTGCAAATTCTGGATTCAGCAAAAGTCAACAATTTAATTTATATCAAAACATTCGGAAATAGACAGACTTGACTGATTTAAGCAACCACGACAAAGACCCAAAAGAATAAAGAAGTCAAGAAGCATGCTATAAGTCATAACAAACTCAGCAAGAAAAAAAATATGACACAGAACAAAATACGAAACAACATCTCAACATGGGATTCATGAAGCAACTCAGCAAGAACAAAAACGATGGAAACAGAAAAAAAAATGCAAGACAGCACCCAACAAGACAGAGAAAATACCCAAGAACCCCGATAGGCGACAAGACCCAAAGAACCGACGGAGTGACGGACGATGAAGAAGAAACAAAGAAGCACCCAAAGCCTAGCGACGGTCGATGAAGATTGAAGAAGAACAAGTAGCAGCGACGGCTGACGGTCGATGAAGGAGCAACGACGCGACGCGAAGAAGAACTGAAGCAGAAATGAGAGTGGAGTACTGGGAGTCGACGGCAGAGGCAGAGAATACAGAATAGGGTTTGAAAATTTGAATTTTGTTAATTTGGGGAAAGGAAAAAATACCCTATTTACCAGAAGGTCCGATGGTGTGAGAGAGGAGGCAAGGAGGATGGTGAGAGAGAGGAAAGAGATGGAAGGAGCTACGGTGGAGAGGGGGACGACAGAGCAACGACGGAGTGAGGGAAGAGACAAGGCGGACCAGGGTTGAGAAGAAAACTGAGAGATTTAGAATCGATGGATTTGCGGGAGACAACGCGCTCAGGAATGGGTTTTGGGTTGGGGGAAAAGACCTAGGGAGTCTAATATTGGGACTTAGACTCCAAAGGGTTTACCTAAGGAGTCTATACTGGGACTTATACTCCAAAGAGCACACTTTTCTCTTTCTTCTAGCGCGAGCTCACTTTTGGCGTTCTAGTATTAAAATTAGACTCCAAAAGTCACCTCATAATTACAAAAATGCCATCGCGTTCTTTTTTACTTCCTTTTTCTATAATAGGACGCCAATTAGGGACGCAAAAGCCATTTTTTGTAGTAGTGTAAGAAGATAGTTCAGAGTATGGAGCAACGCCTTGGTATCCATGGTCTCTCTTTGAAACAAGAGTTTGCATCTAGATGTCCATAGGATCCAGCACCCTAAGCTAAAGACTTTCGTCCAAGTACAATTTTGAAACCGCCCTTTTCCAGGATTATGGTTGGTGTTCCAGTTGAGTCAAGCCTGTAAATTACCTGCAAAAAATTGGGAAAAGTAGTTAGGTTTTAAAATTTGTTTCCATAAATTTTTTGCTCTCCCACAGTCCCTAATGATATGGGTGACATTCTCCTAATTGTTGCAAAGGAAGGGACAATGGCCATGGTTGGTGAGCCCTCTTTTAGCTCTCAGAGAATTTGTCATAAGCTTTTCATGACCAACTTGCCACATGAAAAATGTAACTTTTTCAGGGATTTGCCATTTCCACATAAGGGCCCAGAAGCTGTTAGTATGAGTCGCACCTTGGTCAGTCAAATAGCGGTAGGCTGATTTCATCAAAAAGGATCCGTCTTTCGCAGCTGTCCATGTGAAGCAATCAGGAAGGTCATTAGAAGGAGGGACCATTCTGGAGATATAACGAATGGTTGTGCATGGAAGAATGCCCTCCCAACTATTAGAGTTCCATCTACCATTCATCATGACTTGGTCTTTAACAATATCTTCCTCATTAATATTGGACGGGTTTTGAACATATGATATAAGGGGCCGGTCAAGCGGGAGCCAAAGATCATGCCAGAACTTAGTTCTAGACCCATTATTCACCTTTTTCCCCACCCCGGCAAGAAACTTATCCCAAACTTTGACGATCGCTTTCCAGACAGAGGAGGAGTTCCTCTTTCTTGAGACATTAGGGACGGAGGATTCGCCACAATTGTACTTAGACCGAAGACATTTGGCCCACAACGCTTGCTGCTTCATTAAGAGACCCCAACAAATCTTCATGATAAAGGCTTTGTTTTGACATCTAAGATTTTTAAATCCCAGCCCCCCTTGCTTCTTAGCTGGAGTGATTTTTTCCCAAGCAATGAGGTGCATTTTTTCACGTTGTCAATGACTCTTATTTCAAATAACCGTCATTGTAACCTATTTCTTTGTTTTTTTAAATAGTCGTTGAAACTCGTAAATATTTTTTTTCTTAACTTTTGGCCTTAACTTTCAACAATGGTTTATCTTGAAATAGTTGTTGAAAAAATTAAGCTAAAATTTCAAAAATATCACAGCCTTCTTATTAATTAGTGTCATTAAATTTATTTTTCATAATAGTGGGTATTTTAAGAATGCATGACTCAGTGAATAGCTCGAATTAGCTACTCTAACTTTTGGATATGCAACTCATAACATGAAGGACATTTACGGAACCAGAATTGTGTGTGCAAGGCTCTGATTTCTCTGAGGTATGAAAATCACAACTATAGAAAAACAGTAAACTTTGATTAATGACTCGACCACTTAATATGAGAATTTTGAAGCACAAACTTGAGGCCCCACTTTGATATTGCCTTAACTAAACATTTGAACTTGAGAAAATACAACATCAACTAATCAGTAAAGGCTTTATTAAACGATCTAGTATTAGCAAAAATAATATATATATATATATATATATAAATCTTATTATCAGAGTATAATTTTTTTAAATAACAATAAAGTAGTTAAACTTAAATGACATTGTTTGGTGATGTTTTTAAATTATCATCAAGTCTGTGATAGACACTTAACAAAGTTGTTGAACAAGACCTTTCAACCAGCAACTTACCTAAAAATTTAGTTGTTGATAAAATATAATTTTATTATACGATCTATATAATCGACCCTATCTAACGGGTTTGTTGTTGTCATATTTAGTAGCTGTAGTAGACAATCAACTTAAGGTTTCTATTAAGAATGGGAGAAAGTAGAACTGGATAAGATTTAAGAATAAAATAATAGACAAGCCAACACCAATAATTTGATAAAGTCTTCTTATTCATAGAATAATTTTTTTCCCAACTGAATTCATATGACAAACTATTACATTTATCTCTTGCTGGTAAAAAAAAAAAAAAAAAAAAAAAAAAAAAAAAAAAAACTATTACATTTATCTCATCATGAGTCTTCCACCTCCACAAAATAAATGCATACAATGCATTAAAAAAAGAAAGGACAAAAATAGAAGTGCATAAAAATCAGATGTGAATCTTATAAAACACTCTACATCTTGTATGATTTCCTTTTTCTGCAAATGAATGAACGTAGAAGATTCAATTTATAATATTCTCAGGTATTCAGAGGAACCAAGCTTTCGATATAGTCAAACACTTTGAAATGTTTCCGAATTCCACGGACTCCATCAAACCTTCTAATTTCCATATTCTTCAGATTATATGAAACCAATTCACCTTCATCATCAACAAGAATCTCATAATCTCCCCAAAATCCTAAAAAAAATCCCAATTCTAGGCATTGTGGAGCAACACAAAATTTCTCACTCCAACTATCCTCAACACCATACTCATTCATCACCCATATTTTAAATCCACAATAGATCATATTATATGGAGCAACAACACAAGCGAGTTTCTCATCAATCACAGCAACAATTGATTCAAGAACATGAGCAATTTCAGGAGGCAATTGAATCCTACCAAACAACTCCTTGCTGAAATCAAAGAACAAAATGCCCCTATTATTAAAATTCACAATTATCCAGTGATAAAAACCATTCAAATAAGCCCTACATCTTGGAAAACCCAGTATATAAGCAGGGACAACAGTATCTACAATTCTCCAAGAATCAGTATTGAGGTTATATACCTCAACCGGAAGGTGTTCTCTTCCTTCAATAGTCAAATTCCCAAATCGAACAACCTTGTAATCTTTTGTAACAGGATCAATCCCAAACCCAAATATGATATCTTTGGAATGATTATGAGATGCAGGAAGAACCTTCACCTCTCTTGTTCCTGGGTTCCACAGAATCAAACTGAACCTACCAGCTTTATCTCCTCCGTAAAGCGCATAGAGACAGAAAATCCCATTACATTGACCATAAACGGATATGAAACTCACATCATCCTTCTCAGGAAATGGAACTTCTATATCGATGGGTTCCCGGTCGGAAATTATAGAAATGCGAGGCTTCAGAGTGCCATTGTTCAATATCAGCCGGAGGCGGCTATTTTCAGTGACCGAATCGTACAGTTCAAATTGTCTGGCAATAAAAGATGGATTAGCGATTTTTGTGCGCCAGGATTTCGCGACGAATTTGAATCGAATCAGGAATTTCACAGGAAGCCTCGTCAATATCTCCTCCATAATTTCTCCAGGAAGATCGGCGCTCAACATTTTCCTTTCCCCTGAAATTACCTGAGATTGTTAGGTTTTCTTCTTCTTCTTCTACTGGTCGAATTCACCTCACCGAAAGACCGAAGCACAAGAATGTGGCTTTTATAGCAGATAGGCCATTACGGGTGTCTGCGAGAGAAGAGAGAAACGTACACCAAGGTTGGGGGATTTGTTGCGCAAGGTCACACTGTAATGTGAAGATCCAAGAGTATATCACAACACTGAACAAGAAGAGGAAGAATCGAATCGCTCTTTCTCCATGAATCAAAATCAAGAAACTCGGAACTCGGTTCATATTTGATATATATACTCGTAGCTTTCCGAAATGAAAGAAAAGATTCAGTATCTTTTTTCATTCTAACAATTAATTCCAGTTTTATCCCAATTCTTGTAAGGTAAGAAATAAATTCATTCTGTTTCCCCAGTGAATCAGATAATATAATACTCAATAAATTATTCTTTCAGAAATTGATGATTAATTTAGATAACAATTATCTTAATTTCATTATCAATCAATATTAATGTGTGCATGTTGTTGGCCCAAAAAAAAAAAAAGTGTGCGTGTGGATATATGTAATTTAATTTTTAATATTTATTTATTTTATCAATACTAATATCTTTATCATATAAAAGGAAGATAACTGATCCTCTTTATTAAACTCTATATGAGAATTAGTGTTCTGAAGGCCATAATTAACGAGCAGTAATAAATAATGGTGCTGAGAAAAAATTAAATTTAAATAACAGAATAAAAAGGCATAGGTCAAGTAATGGTAGGTATGTGTCTTGGGGTATTTGGATGCTATTTTTTTTTCCCAAAAATATTTGAGAAATACACATACTTGCACACAGTAGAGTACTTATTTTCCCCCACAATACACTCAAGAAGAGGGGGAGAACTGGGCGTTAAAAGGCATAAATATAACGCAGATAGCATAGAACAATTGAGTGCTTGGTGTGTTGTTTAATTTTGTAATACCCTAAAATTTATATTTATAAATATCATATTTTGATAACTAATACCCATTAAAAATAGGTGAATGTGTGGTCTCAAAAATTTGTAACTTGTTTATTTTAAACTAGGGAATTTTCTCTAATAATTAAGTTAACCAAAGACCAAATTTTTTTTTTTTTTTTAATTCTCAATTAGGGATCATAAAATACCATAAAAATTATCATATGAGACCATAGCTTTTGTCTAACTAAGAGAAGCAAGAAAATGCTATGGAAATACCTAAACCAATTAAAGGGAATTAACAACAATTAGTGCGCAATTAAATTTACACTAATAGAATATTTAGGTAATTCTTTAAAATTAATATTAAAAGTCATCAATTAAGGATGTATTAAGTTAATTGAAGGTCAAAGACCAATAAGGAGTGACGATTAGCATAAAATGAATTACCAATGATCATAATTAACCTAAGAACTAATAATACAATAGTATATAGATAATCAAGGGACAATTAAGCATTTGATTAAGATGTTAATTAAACTTTAATCAACCTTTGAAAAGTCAATAATTGCTGTTAGTTATGATTAGTTTTGATGATGTCTTATATAGATGCCATTATTAAAAGCAAAAAGATTGAATAATATAGTTATCTTCTACATGGGCTAACCGTAACATCCCATTTTCAAAAGCAAGTATTTTTTTTTTTTTTTCATCGAGTAGAGCATCGGAGCGATTGAGTAACGATATTTATATTCAAAATGCCGTAAGTCCGTCGATTACGTAGCGGTACGTTATACCGAGTGTTTTCAAAGTAAATAACAAAAGAAGAAATTCTTCACTCGAGTCCGTATGCGTCCGGTTGCCTTTCTCCTCGATCCTCGGTCCTCCCGACCCTAACGCTATGTTAAGAGCCGAGGTTCAATGCCCAATGAACCTCGTGTAACTAACCTCATGCTCAAGTAATACAATATATGGATGACAGATATTCATGACATTACAAAAGTAATCAATACATAAGCACTCGCCGAGATGCAAGATTAACATATCAACAAGTACATAGCACATAGCACATGTAAAAGTAATAACAACACAGCCACCGCATATGAATGTTATTACGGTCCGCACTATTCACCGGTGCCACGGTGTACATCCGTGTCCTCGCCGCTAGGAAAACTCAACGGCATTACCAAGACCGTAACCCGTATAAACAAAGCTGAATGTATAAATGGTGAACTAAGACAGAGTCTTAGACACGGTGCATGACCCAAGACAAAGTCCGTCCATGACTCTATGAAATAGTCTATCACATATAAGCATACAATAAGCATCGAGTTAGTGTACAAGACGCGAACGTACCTTCGTTGACGGAAAATGATACTTTTGACAACGGTACGTGATTACAGATATCCTATAAGGATAATATCATATTATCAAGGCCCAACATCATAATAGGCATTTTAGGTACAAACTACCATTTTGCCCCTAACTCTCCTAATTGGCGGAATTTTGCCAGAACTTCGTTACTTTAACTCTAATCTTCCAAAATTTTGACATATCTCCATCTCCAATATATTTTTGAAATAAATATCATATTTATCCCTAAAACATGATATCTAAACTAACTTGGAAGATTAAAGATTAATCTAGCATTTCTACTATAACTACCGAAGGAACTACCAAAGCTTAAGACTAGGGACCGAAGAACTTACCCAAAGACTTCGCTACTTTTTTTCCGAGCTCCCGCTCCTCCTTGCTCTCACTTCTTCTAACCTCTCTAGGATTCCTTTGTGAATTGGTGAGGAATGAAGTGAAGAGGGGTTGGCTATTTATAGAGAATTTCCACGGATCTCAACCCTTGGATCAACTTTTGCATCAACGGTTAAGAAGACGAAGAAGTGGCTTCTTGCAAACCATACACTCTCCTCTCTTCTCTACCACAAATTTGCCCCCCACATGTCACCCCATGTCACCAACATGATGTCATCCATGTGCTTTATGAACTTCTACCGATAAAGTCCCCCGTTCGTTGTTCTAATCGCGTAATCTTAGAAAATCACAAAAATCCGGAACACGCCTGACCTTGAAGTTCTATTCTTCCTCTTTGGAAATATCTCGAGTTAACTAAATTTTTGATCCCATTAAGGGTATTCCGTTGTCGTTGAACATTTTCGAGACAGTATTTGTCAGCGTAAATTACTTCGGGTAACGCCAAATTCGAGACAAAAATCCACTAGTTCATAATATGTCCAGTTGTTTTCTACTTAGTTCAAGGATTTCAAGTTACGATTTATTTTCCATTGGTTCTCACTTTTCTTATCTCGCCCTTTGTTTACAAAATATCTTTTCATCGATCCCTTATTCGCCTCACGGGTTCGTGAGAAATGACTTCCGCTAACACCAACTTCTCGGACAAAAATTCACTTGTTTGTAATATGTCCCGACCTAAGAAACTTAGTTCATGGTTTTCTAGATAGGATTTAATTTCTATCGGTTCTTATTTATCCAACCTGGTTCTTCCACAAATATCTTAATTATATTATTATTTAATTAACAAAATATCATGATATTATTTTTGAAAAACCCACAACCCTTTTCACACTCAAATTTTGGTTTTCCCTTCCCTTTATTATTATTTTTATTTATTTATTTATCTAAATTAGCTAGAAGCTTAATTAGAGCCTTAATCCCATGATTAGCAATCTTTTAGGATTTAGGATTTTCATGTTCTTAATCTCACCAATTTTTCTTAATCTTTTCTAATTGATTAGCAAGCACACTTTATGCTAATATTAGCCATAAATACTTAATTAAAGGATTTTCCATAATCTACCTTAAATATTCTCTTGTTCAGCTTAAACAATTAGCCATTAATTACTTAACTAATCACTTTCTAATTGTTGATAATTTTCTTAATTAGGATTAATCATTATCTCACAACTATTTTACTGATATTGGTACTTTATGCTCCATGTAAAATATTAAAAATCATAGGGCAATTTATGCTCCTCAAAATTATATTTAATTTTGCCTCATTATTTTTCAAGGGAAATAATCCCAAAAATTCCTAAAATTAGAGACAACATACTTTCTAATTTTCAATAAATATTTTATTGCCTCTTGGGATTTATCATAATATTTTCAAGGGCATTTCATGGCCCATAATTGCATTTAGGGATTTTGACACTTTAATCCCTCTAATTTCATTAGAAATTTCCCTAGACAATAGAATAAGTATCCTACAAGGTTTTAAAACCACATATTCACCTATTTTCAAATAGGTATTATTTGCTAAAATATAGTATTCCAGATAGATAATTATCCGGGTATTACACTAACTACTATGTTTAATGTAGATTAGTCCAAGTTGAATCATTCAGAATAATCAAGAAGGGGATAAGGGAGTAATGAAAAGAAGAACTTTGGCAGAGGATGTCAAGGAAGCAAGATGTTATCAATAGATTTTGGAAGATAACCAAGAAGAAGAGAAGAGACTAGAGAAAGATGTTATCAAAAGAACTTGCACAATATAATAGGAATATCAACATTCAAGTTCTTATGATACCTGAAGTCTCTATGATAAGCAGAAGTTGGAATGAAGCTTCATCACTTTATGGATATTAAAGAAGGTAGAAGCTGCAAAGAATGATGAGCCCAAGTTAAATGATGAAGAATGATCAAGTTGGGAAATGGAAGTATGAAGAACTTGATGTATGGAATGAAGATTTAATTATCCAAGTTCTTATGTTGATGCTAGAAGCCTCCAAGATCATATGGAAGTTGGAATGACTCAATTCAGAGTTAAAATCAGCAAATATGAGGTTCAGGATGGGAAAACTCGAGTTTTGAGGTAAAACTCGAGTTTTGGGAACACTAGACTTGGAAAACTCGAGTCAACAAGCATCTACAAAGAGCATCTCGGGGTCTCTGGACTAGGAAAACTCAAGTTTTGGAAAACTAGACCAGAAAAACTCGAGTTTTGAAGGAAAACTCGAGTTTCCAGTTATCAGCAACTCTTCAGCTCCACATTGTTTCACGTTCAGCACGGGCGAGGTCTGGTATTTTGATGATATCTCACAAACCAAAGATCGGATTGAGCCAAAACTAGTGGGATATGAAAATAGACTCCCAAGGCGTCATTTTGATATAAAATTCAAGTCCAAATGAGTTCAGATCAACGAGGTATGAATTGTGGAAGTTGACAGAGAAATCCACGCCACACAGAAAACCAAGCTTCAATGTTTTGAGTATATCTCACAAACTATAAATCTAATTGAGCTACAATTGGTGGCATATGAAAGTAGACTCACTGAGCTTTCCATCAAGAGTTTAATGAACTAAAACGGAGTTCAGACCAGGGAGATATGGTCTTCAAAATTTGATAGTTATTTCAAGAAAGCTCAACGAAGTCAAAACTCGAGTTTTGTAAGTGAAAACTCGAGTTTTCATCAGACAGAGAGCAGTGAACTTCAGACCATCTTCCAAAACTCGAGTTTTGGACCAAAACTCGAGTTTTGCTCAGGCAGAGGGAAATCCAACATTCGACAACAAAAGGAAAACTTGAGTTTTCAAATAAAACTCGAGTTTTCGCCTCTGGATCAGAAAATCACCATGACTGAAACATTATTTCTCATCAAGAACATCTAGATGATTACTCAAATGATCTATACTTCTTCTTAACATCTTTTATATCATTTGTGTATAATTTTCAGGTGATTAAAGTTTGAGATTACATCAAACTTGATGGAAATTAAAATCTGTCATAAGCATGAAGATAGAACTTGCTGCAGATTTTCAGAGGAGATCAAATTCAACTTGGAACTTGAAGAAATGAAGTTGAATACTCAGCGTAGAAAGTGTCGGAGCATCAATATTCTAAGTTATCTTCAGACCAAGACCACATGGAAGATAATATTTGAATATTACTGTCCATAACGTTCAGATTTCTCAAACAGATAGAATCCAAAATTCGTGTTACTGTTCATAACGGTAATATTCTTCAACAGCTAGAAATTCAAGTAGATTCATTCCTAAACGAATTTGCAATGGTCACAAGCTTCAACTAGCATAAATACCTGAAGTTTTGAAGTCTCAAGACAGAGAACATAGAGCAGAAAAATGCAACACACATGATTACATCTTCAACATGCTGATACTCTGTTTTTCATAACATTTACTCTATGTTCTCAATGCTTGCATAGCATATCATTGAGAGTGAAATGATTTGTATTGTGCTTCAGTGTTTATTCATCTACTTTTGAGAGAGAGAAGATTTATTGTAAACATCCTTTCATACTATCTGTGAGTTACTCAAGATTGGGTGATTTTGAGTGGGAAACATATTGTGTTGATTACAGCTTGTAAGGGGAGTGAATCCTAGGGAGAGGATTACTTCGAGTACAGAGTGTGTAATCAAGCAAGTGTATTGATTACAGTTTGTAAGGGGGAGTGAATCCTAGTGAGAGGATTACTTCAAGTACAGAACTTGTAATCAAGTTGAAAGAAGATAGTGGATTGAAAATCTCAAGTGAAGCTTGGGGACTGGACGTAGGTCAAGGATTGGGCCGAACCAGTATAAATCAGTTTGCACATTCTCTTCCCTTATCTCTTATATTTCCAGCACATATATATCTGAATGTTCATACATGTTTGATTGAATGACTATTACTTTATCAATTATTATTGTCATTCAAACTGCCTTCAATAAGTTGCGAAAAGATTTTCAAAGTTTCTAAAGTTTTATCAAACACCCAATTCACACCCCCCTCTTGGGTGATAGCCAGGTTTTTCAATTGCAACTAAGATCAAAGGCCCAGATTTAATTTAATAAAGCTAAATCCTAGGGCCTAAATTAATTACATGTTAAAGTCTAAATCCAAGTGAATTAAGATGAACCAATAAGAGGGCTCAAAGCATTGTCTAATAGGCTAGAGAACACATAAATCAAGAGTGAATGAAGGGGGAGGAGGCCACGGTTACATGGCTTGAGGAAGAAGAGACAATTGTGAAAAAATCTAGATATTAGTTTAATCAAACACATGTTGTAATTAAAAGTCAAGAAATGGAAGAGGATAAGGTAATTTAGGATAAGGGATTTAATGAAAAAAATGAAGAGGATAAGGGAGAGAGGGAGATGAAAACGGTTCAATGAGAGGGAAGAGTGAAGATTTAATCTTCTTGATGAAGCCAAGATCCCGTGGTTCAAATTCAAGAAGAGAAAGTTTAAAGAATTTACCAAGGTTGCCATGACATCTTACTATAAATAGGCACCTTGGGTTCCATCATTCTTCACACCAAAATCAAGTAACAATCTGAATATAGAGAGAAGTGAGAGTGAGTGAGGAGTATCTTGAAGGAGTTGAAGCAATAGCAAGGTAAGTTCTTAGAATTTTAGCTTTTGAATTCATAGATAGTTTATGCTTTGATCTTAAATCTTCAAGAGCAATTTTATTTTCATGTTTTTATGGTTAAAAATGGCTCTATTTTGAAAAATTGATGGAAAATGTGTTGGATCAAAATTCTTGGAAGTTGAAGATCAAAGTAGCGAAATTCTGGCGAAATTTATGGTTAGGCGTTTTCGAAAGTCAGTTACAAAAAGGCCATGATCTTATGTTGAAAATGAATTTATAAAACTCTGGAAATTTTCATGGTTAAATTAGACATATAGGGATTTCCAAATATACCTAGAGTGTGTCATTTAGAATTTTGTACAAAGAGATAAAAATTCTTGAAGAAAAGCTACGTTTTCTGGGTAAAATTCTGGGTAGGGGCTAAAAACACGAAAACTGGGAATGATTCACAAATTCTGGGTAAAAAAAAGTATTTTCCATCAAAATTAGACATCCTAAGGATTCCGGGGAATTTTATGGATCCTTGTTTCGATTTTTGTAGAATTAATTATAATTTTTCAAATTTGGCGTAAAATCTGGCCAAAATGCTGAAACCAGCGTTTTTCTTGAAATAAAGGGATAGAGTTGGAATAACAAATCCACCAGGGGTAAAAAAGGTCAGTAGTAGGGGTTAAAGTGTAATATCCCATTTTCGAAAGTGTTTTCACGGTATCATGATCGAGTAAAGCATCGGAAGTAAATAGTATTTAAAAAGTAACTGATAAAATCCACTGTAATGTATGTGATCAGCCGTAATGGCGGGTACAAAATTTAAAATATCATAAGTACAAACAAAAGGACTATCTCCAGCTGGCTCCTAGATCTGCTGCTTACCCTTGTCTCCGGTCCTGTTCACTCCGGACCCTGAAGCTATGGTAAGAGCTGAGGTTCAATGCCCATTGAACCTCAGGTAACGGTTAACCTCATGTTCATGTAACAAGTATGTATGATAGTTTATTCATGGTATCACAACAATATTCACATATGAAAGATAATAACAGAACACATATGAACATTATTATAGTCCGCACTATTCACGGTGCCACGATGTACCGGCCGTGTCCTCGCGCTAGGAAAACTCAACGGCGTTATCAATACCATAACCCGTGTATAGCTGTATGTGCACAATCAATAACTTTTGAAAACAGAATCTCAGTCTATGAATTCAACCATCACATATAGGTATACAGTAAACATCATAGTTAGTGTTACAGTACGTGTCCGTACCTTCGTCGGTGTTGTCGGTACGTTGACGGTTGGACGGTGATCACATGTATCCTATAATGGTAATATCGTATTTATTAATTTACAAATAATATCCTAAGAGATATTTCGGCCACTAATGACTATTTTGCCCTTGCAACATTTGTTTTTCACTTTATTCCTCCAAAATTCGTAGAACAACGCTGGTACAAATCTGGGCAGCATTTAGTCTAACTTTAAAAAATCATAATTAATTCTAGAAAAATCGAAACGAGAATCCGTAAAATTTCTTGGAATCCTTAGGATGTCTACATTCAAGTAAAAATAATCACCTTTGCCCAGATTAGACGACTCACTCCCAGGTTTTAAGTTTTGAACCTCTGCCCAGAATTTTTCCAGAAATTCGTAGCCTAAATTTGAGGATTTTTATCTCTCTGTACAGGAATCATTTTGACATGTTCTTGACATATTTAAAAATCCATATATGTCTATTTTAACCATGAATTTGCTCAGAATTTTGTGACCATATTTTCAATATGAAATTCTGGCCTTTTCATCACTGCCTCCAGAAATTCGAAACCGATGAAATTTCGCGTAACTTCGTTACTTTGATGATTTTCTTCCAGAAATTTTGCTATATGACCTCCCTCATCATTTTTGTTGAAATAAAGATAATTTTGACTATAAAAACATGTAAATAAAATTATCCTAGCACATTTAAGATCTAAGCTACTTCTATCTAAGAATTTAAGAACTAGAACTTAAAGAACTTAAAGCTAGAGCTAGAGAACTTACCAAGAACCTTGCTCCTCCTTCTTCAAGACTCTTCACTCTCACTTCCACTCTCTATATCAGATTTACTAAGCTTGATTTGGTGTGAAATTTGTGAAGAGGTTGGTGCTCTATTTATAGGAAAAAGCTATGGCAAATCTTGTAATTCTCTAGCTTACACATCTCTCATTTTTGGCCATGGGTTTAAGTCTGAATTCTCCCTCCAGCTGAGCCAAAAAAACGTGGCCTACCTCCCCCCCATTCTTCCTCCTTTGATTTTTCACCAAAGCCTCTTGCCTTGGTGTCAAAATTGTCCCCATGTGTACAGCTTTTGGTCCCAAGAGTGCTTTGGTGGCTCTTCCTCCATCAAGCATTCTCCAAGCATGCATTGGTGGCATCTCCATCTTCATGCATTTCCCAACTTGGTGTTCTAATTTCCTAGTTACTCTAAGTACACTTGTAACTAGATGACTTTGGTGATTGGTTAGCAATTAAGCAAAATACTCTTAGGGTTTAGTCTTTAATTAGCTTAATCTTTGGTCATTAATCCTAAAATGGTGTTTTAGGTGTTATTAAATTTATTTGCTTGGTTACTAATTTAATCATGATCATTAGTAATCATCTTTATGCTAATCCTAACCCCTTATTGGTCCTTGACCTTTAATTATCCTAATACATCTTTAATTGGTGACTATTAACATTAATTGTAAAGAATTACCTAAATATTCCATTAGTGTAATTTTAATTGCTCATTAATTATTAGCAATTGCCCCTTAATAATTCTTTATGGCCTTTTATGAAATAAATATGAACTAAATATTAATTATAGGGTATTAGAAAATTTAGTCTCTTAACAAATTATGAAAATTGGTGTTTATGGTCCTTTAATTAATTATGAAGACTTGCACAATTTATTTAATTTAGTGAATGTTTACTTGGTAATTAATTGCCATTGATTTCTCTAAATTTATTTAGGTATTTTCATAACACTTTCTTGCTCTTTTAAATTCTACATGAACCATAGCTTAATATGGTATTTATTATATTTTATGGTATTTTATGATGCCTAACACAATTTATTAAATCATTGGTTATTCTAATCCTAAGGAAAAATTACCTAGAAAATAGAATAAACACATCTCAAAATTTGAGACCACATATTCACCTATTTTAAATAGGCTTTTTCTATAAAAATATTGTATTTAAGATGAAAAGAAATTTTGGGTATTACATAAAGTACCTTTTAGACTGCGATTTATAAATAAATTATGTGGTTATACATTTATAGGCTATCCAAAGAGACATAACGACATACAGACGTACTGCTATCCACACGGACTAAGGTACGGACACATACTGTAACACTAACTCTGATGCTTATTGTATGCTTATATGTGATGGATGATTTCATAAAGTCATGGACAAGACTTGGTCTTAGGGCATGCATCGTGGCTAAGTTATGGGGCTTAGTTCACATGTTTATACATTCAGTTTTATATGGGTTATAGTCTTAGTAATGCCGTTGAGTTTTCCTAGCGCTGAGGACACGATAGGTCGTCGTGGAACTGGTTAGTGCAAACGTGGGTGACTGTGCATGTGCTGTGTGCTTATGTACTGATAACTGCTGTAATGTCATGAATATTTGTCATACATATACTGTATTACTGAAGCATGAGGTTAACCGTTACCTGAGGTCCAATGGGCATTTGACCTCAGCCCTTACTATAGCTTCAGAGTCTGGAGGACCGAGGGCCGACGACAAGGGTAAGCAGCCCGCATGAGGACCAAGCCGGAGTTTTTGTTTTTGGATTATATAGTATTTTTAATTATCCGGATAAATGTACCACTACTATAACCAATGCGCTACTCGATGAAAATATTTTATTCCACTTTTTAAAATGGGGTGTTACAAATTTTAGAGAAATACTTACATATTTTAGGAGCATCTTATCTCATCTATATTTTGACTAATTAAAATACGACTTATTTTATTTTAGGATTAAGTAGCAAATTTGCCCCAGAAGTTTTTGTTGATGAGTAATGTTACCTGAAAGTTTGTCTTGTCTCAATTTTGCCGCAAAAATTTCAAAACGTAGCAATATTACCCATTTTAGTTAAAAAAATTAACGGTTAATGTCAATTTTTTGACTGCCAACGTTAATTTTTTAACGGAATATGGCAACATCGCTATGTTTTGAAACTTGCAGGGCAACATTGAGACAAGGAAAACTTTCAGGGCAATATTGCTCCTAGGTCTATATTTATGGGGCAGATTTGCTATTTAACCCTTTATTTTAATCCTACATGGTAGATGAGTCATTGGGAAAAATTCAAATTTTATGATTGTAAAAAACATAAACTTCATAGTTTAGAAAAATTAAAAAAGGCAATTCCCTCCAGTGAGGGGTTGTATTTTAAAATCATAAAATTTGAATTTTTGCAAATGCACTCATCGGCCATGTAAGATTAAAATAAAATGAGTTATAGTATTTTAATTAGTCAGAGTATAGATGAAATGGCACTCCTGAAGTGTACAAGTATTTCTCTTAATTTTAATCTTTCAAAATCTTACTTTGATCTTCAATTAAATTCAATTTATAGCTGGTTGAACTTGACTTATCCTATAGACACACTAATCTACTCCCTTGCTTATTATGAGAAGCAACTACAACCTATAGGTTGTTTCTATTTATAAGAGACATTTAGAGAATGTCTCAAACCTTTTATGTTGATTTTCTCTTTTTCCCTCATTTAATTATGCATGTTAATATAATTGCTTTATATTTATTGCATTCATTCACATTCTCTCCCTATTACACATTCTCTCTCTTATTGTTCTTAATCACCACTTCAAACCTCGAGATCATCTGATTAAGTGTTTCTTATCATAAAAAATGGAGGGAGTAACAGTTACACTCATTAATGTTCTCATTAGAGTCTTTGATTGAAGGGTTAAATATCATTTTTACCATAAAAGTTTAACTTATGGAGCACTGGTCACCCGTAAGCTTTTTTGGTCTCATTTCTGCCTTGGATGTTAATACAATTAAGCAAATATGCCCCAAAAGTTGTTTTTAGGAGTAGATTTGTGCCGAAAGTGTTTTTTTTTATAAGCAATTTCGCCTTTGGAAGTTTACAAAGAAGAGCAACAATTTGACGGTCAAGATCAACGGATAGGTAAGATTGTTATGTTTTTAAACTTCCAGGGCAAAAATGAGACCAAAAAAACTTCCGAGTGACCAGTACTCCTTAAGCTAAACTTCTATGACGAAAACGGTATTTAATTCTTGATTGAATGTTCTAAGTCCATTTAATGCTTTTGACAAAGAGTCGCTCAAATATGTGAATTAGCCGTTGGGTATTAAATATTTGTTACCTGCAAAATAAACTTGCATACTTGAAAATAAAAGAAGTTAATAATCAATTACAATGAAGTTCCAAAGGATTTGAAGAAGTATATGAAATTATATTAATTAATTTATAATTTTTGATGTGTTGATTTCTGAAATAGGGACATGCGAATAAAGTCTGTGACTCGAATTACTCGGTAGGTATGTTAAGAATGCATTACCCAGAGAATAACTCGAATTAGCTACTCTAACTTTTGGATATGCAACTCATAAGATGAAAACATTTAAGGAACCGGAATTGCGTGTGCAAGGCTCTAGTTTCTCTGAAGTATGAAAAGCACAACTACGAAAAACGGTAAACTTTGAGTAATGACTCGACCACTTAACAAGAGAATGTTGAAGCACAAACTTGAGGCTCCACTTTGATATTGGCTTAACTAAACATTTAAACTTGAGACACTACAACATCAATTAATCAGTAAAGGCTTTATCAAACGATCGAGTATTAGCAAAAATAATATAGATATAAAACTTCATTGACTCTAATTTGTGTGACTTATCGTATACGAGGCAAGTATGTAAGATAAGTTTTATCATGATTTACATAAATAAGCACTTTTAGGATCACAAACATGATAGGATAAAAGTTAGATTATAAATGTGATTTATGTTTGGATTGACGGTAGTATAAGTGATTTTTTTTTTTCCAAACTGAAACTTGTTTATATTGTTATTTGAAAAGTCAGTTATGATGAAAATAAGCTCAAAAGGGCATGAATTTGATTTAATAATAATATATATATATATTGCGATAATTGAAGATAAAAATTAAACTTTGAAAAAAGAAATTAAATTATTATGACAAAATGATAATGAGACTTAAAAGTGTGTTTGGTATCTCATAGAAATGAAACATAATTTTTTAATTAAAATATGCATTGTTTGTGTTAAAAGTTCACAATACCCTTCATAGTTTTTCTAATCCTAACTTCTTGAGGACCAAGGACCCATATGTTCAACAAAAAAAAAGGACTCACCTTTACCACCGCCATTGATGAAGCTCCATGAATCAGCAACAAAGAGCCGATTTGGAATATCACACCAAGTGGAAAGCAACATCTAGTATCTACCAATAATGTGGAAAGCAAGACTGAAACTCGGAATGTAACATCCCAATTTTCGTCGGAAGCGTTTTTTTTTAAAAAAAAAATATTTGATTAGAGTAGAGCATCGGAAGTAAATAGTATTAAAACAAAAGATACTGATAACATCCACTATATGTGTTAGCTTTTAACAGCGTTTACAAAAATTTCAAATGTTATCATAAAGTACAAAACAAAAGGGCTTCCTCCAACCGGCTCCTATATCTGTTGCTTACCCTTGTCTCCGGTCCTGTTTACTCCGGATCCTGAAGCTATGGTAAGAGCTGAGGTTCAATGCCCATTGAACCTCAGGTAACGGTTAACCTAATGTTCATGTAATAAGTATGTATGACAGTTTATTCATGGTATCACAGTAATATTCACATATGAAAGATAATAACGAGAATACGCCCATTGCATATGACCGTTATTATAGTCTGCACTATTCACCAGTGCCACGATGTACGGTCGTGTCCTCAGCGCTAGGAAAACTCAACGGCGTTATCAATACCATAACCCGTGTATAGCTGTATGTGCACAATCAATAACTTTTGAAAACAGAATCTCAGTCTATGAATTCAACCATCACATATAGGTATACAGTAAACATCAGAGTTAGTGTTACAGTACGCGTCCGTACCTTCGTCGGTGTTGTCGGTATGTTGACGGTTGGACGGTGATCACGTGTATCCTATAATGGTAATATCGTATTTATTAATTTACAAATAATATCCTAAGAGATATTTTAGCCACTAATGACTATTTTGCCCTTGCAACATTTGTTTTTCACTTTATTCCTCCAAAATTTGTAGAACAAGCTGGTACAAATCTGGGCAGCATTTAGTCTAACTTTAAAAAATCATAATTAATTCTAGAAAAATCGAAACGAGGATCCGTAAAATTCCTTGGAATCCTTAGGATGTATATTTTCAAGTAAAAATAATCACCTTTTCCCAGATTACACGAATCACTCCCAGGTTTTAAGTTTTGAACCTCTGCCCAGCATTTTTCCCGAAATTCGTAGCCTAAATTTGAGGATTTTTATCTCTCTGTACAGGAATCATTTTGACATGTTCTTGACATATTTAAAAAGCTCTATATGTCTATTTTAACCATGAATTTGCTCATAATTTTGTGACCATATTTTCAATATGAAATTCTGGCCTTTTCATCACTGCCTCCAGAAATTCCGAAACCGATGAAATTTCGCCAGAACTTCGTTACTTTGATGATTTTCTTCCAGAAATTTTGCTATATGACCTCCCTCATCATTTTTGTTGAAATAAATATAATTTTGACTATAAAAACATGTAAATAAAATTATCCTAGCACATTTAAGATCTAAGCTACTTCTATCTAAGAATTTGAGAACTAGAACTTAAAGAACTTAAAGCTAGAGCTAGAGAACTTACCAAGAACCTTGCTCCTCCTTCTTCAAGACTCTTCACTCTCACTTCCACTCTCTATATCAGATTTACTAAGCTTGATTTGGTGTGAAATTTGTGAAGAGGTTGGTGCTCTATTTATAGGAAAAAGCTATGGCAAATCTTGTAATTCTCTAGCTTACACATCTCTCATTTTTGGCCATGGGTTTAAGTCTGAATTCTCCCTCCAGCTGAGCCAAAAAAACGTGGCCTACCTCCCCCCATTCTTCCTCCTTTGATTTTTCACCAAAGCCTCTTGCCTTGGTGTCAAAATTGTCCCCATGTGTCAGACTTTTGGTCCCAAGAGTGCTTTGGTGGCTCTTCCTCCATCAAGCATTCTCCAAGCATGCATTGGTGACATCTCCATCTTCATGCATTTCCCAACTTGGTGTTCTAATTTCCTAGTTACTCTAAGTACACTTGTAACTAGATGACTTTGGTGATTGGTTAGCAATTAAGCAAAATACTCTTAGGGTTTAGTCTTTAATTAGCTTAATCTTTGGTCATTAATCCTAAAATGGTGTTTTAGGTGTTATTAAATTTATTTGCTTGGTTACTAATTTAATCATGATCATTAGTAATCATCTTTATGCTAATCCTAACCCCTTATTGGTCCTTGACCTTTAATTATCCTAATACATCTTTAATTGGTGACTATTAACATTAATTATAAAGAATTACCTAAATATTCCATTAGTGTAATTTTAATTGCTCATTAATTATTAGCAATTGCCCCTTAATAATTCTTTATGGCCTTTTATGAAATAAATATGAACTAAATATTAATTATAGGGTATTAGAAAATTTAGTCTCTTAACAAATTATGAAAATTGGTGTTTATGGTCCTTTAATTAATTATGAAGACTTGCACAATTTATTTAATTTAGTGAATGTTTACTTAGTAATTAATTGCCATTGATTTCTCTAAGTTTATTTAGGTATTTTCATAACACTTTCTTGCTCGTTTAAATTCTACATGAACCATAGCTTAATATGGTATTTATTATATTTTATGGTATTTTATGATGCCTAACACAATTTATTAAATCATTGGTTATTCTAATCCTAAGGAAAAATTATCTAAAAAATAGAATAAACACATCTCAAAATTTGAGACCACATATTCACCTATTTTAAATAGGCATTTTGTATCAAAATATTGTATTTAAGATGAAAAGAAATTTTGGGTATTACACGGAATCCACTTGAAAGCAAGACATTCACGGGAAAAGTATGAAGATCCGATTTGGAATACCACAGCTCTGTTCTAGGGTGACTGGTCACCGACGAGTCTCTCTTGAAGTGGAGGAGGTTGATGGTGGTTAAGGGAGGAAGAAGAGAGAGAGAGAGAGAGAGCTTTGTCAGAAAACATAGAGCCAAAGCCTCTGGTGGAGAAGAACTGATCTGTCCAACGATTCTGAGGTTTGAAACTTGAACAATCAAGCTTCTCTCTTTCCGATGCTCCACGGTCTAGGACGAGAAGACGCTGAGCTAAAAGGGACGCTGAGCTCCGAACTGGGCTGAAAGGGACGAGAAGGTTCTTCGAAGCTGCATTTAATTTTGAAGAGGACGCTGAGCTGAAAGGGACGAGAAGATGTGAGAAGCTGCGAACACTTGCCCAACGCTCAAGTCTTGGGCATCTGAAATAAAGTAGTTTTTTTGGCATAAGTGTAGAGAGTGAAAAACTAACCCAAACACGCCCAACTTGGCTTTTTTTTTTTCCACGGAGCTTTTTTCCTCCTTTCATTGGGTTTTTTCCTCTTCAACCCTTACCCAAACACAAATCTCTTAGACGTGGTCAAATTTGTGACAACATGTAAGTTGATTTTCCATTAAGAATTGCAATGCTCGAGTGTATGAAGTGAGTTCCACACATTAGATATAAAATCAACTTAACTTGGAAGTTTCATTTGACTGAAGTAGTTCGAGTATATAACTCAAATTACTTGAAACAATGAGCATATAACTTGTTTTTCTTTTACATATAACATATTGAATATTGAGAAAGCTTGATTATATTTATTTTTTATCATTTTAAAATAAAAATAAATCGACAGTCAACATGCTTATTTTTATTTTAAATATTTTAAATATTTTTATATTTTAAATTAAGATAAACATGCTAATTAATGGTAGGCTTATGTTAATTTTAATACATCAATAAAATTATTTTTATATTTAAATAAAAAAATAAATTGTTGATCATCAAGTTCATTTTAATTTTTATATTATAAAAATAATTGTAGAATATTTTTCAATGTTTAATCAATTAATTGTAGCGTCAGTGCTTTCCATTTAATTAAACTAACATTGTTAAGAATATAAGGAACTAAAATTGCGCTTTATAAACTTAAGAGAATAAACTCAAACTTCATGTAAATTTAAATGACCAAAATCATCTTATAATTGGAGTATATCCAAAATAATTTCTAAATTAAAATATAAGACTTTAAAAAAACAAATTTTGTAATGGTAAATGGAGGGGAAAATTTATAATTTATTTCTTGGGAAAATCCAAAGAAAATACTACTTGAATTTCAAAATTTCAAATATGTGATTTCCTAACAAAATGAATTGTTAATTGTTTTCTTGTTCTTGTTAATTCCATTACTGTTGTTATGAATAGGATTTTGAAGTTTAAGTAGTATTTTTATGTCATTTTTCCTTTTTTTTTAAAATTATATTATTTAATAGAAAGTTTAAAAATATTTATGTATCATAATTACTTATGATCACTCAAAATACCATTAATCACTTATGATATATGAATCAACATTCGCAAATCAATCATCATCAATATACTCTTATAAATCCTGTGGCTTTACACGCCAATTGATCCAAAGTAATATCCTTATTTGGCAAACCTACGTATATGTGGTGTCCTTAGTGATTTGCTTACATGACCATGATTATATTTGTATGTCGTTCATTGAAATGTTTTCAGTTCATTAGATTTTGTGTCTTAGATTGGTTATTTGCTTACCTAGTCATGATTATCTTTGTATATATGTGGTTCATTGAATTGTTTTGGTTCACTGGATTTTGTGTGTCGCATGAGTGATTTGCTTATGTAGCCAGATCTATTATCTTTATATATATGGTTCATTGAATTTTGTGTCTTAGAATGCGTGTGTTCATTTGAGAATATTGAAGCACCGATTCGAGGCTTTACTTTTTTATTGGCTAAACTAAATATTTAAACTTAAGACAATACCGCATTAATTAATTAATTAATTAATTAGTAAAGGCTTTGTAAAATGAGTATTATCATATATGTATGTATAACTTCTTTGACTAGAGCCTATGACTCAAACAACTTGTTCTTTTAGATTCGGTCAAGTTTGTAAATTCGAACAATGATTCGAGTGATACAGCACCTTACCTGATTTTTCATTATGATCTGCGAGGCTCGAGTGTACGACTCGAGTTCCACGTATAAGATACATAATCACCTTAACTTGGAAGTTTCATTTCTACGAAGGTGATTCGAGTGTAGGACTCGAATTACTTAAAACAATAAGCACAGATAACTTAAATTTGTTTTAAATATAACATAATGAAATGAAAAGACTTGAATTGAATGTTGACAAAGCATGCCTATAATTGTTTTTGTTATTTTAAAATAAAAATAAACCTACCGTTGTAATACCCTAATTTTCATAACTCTTATAAACATTGTGTTTTGCAAATAATTAGCAAAATATAAAGGTGAAAATGTGTATCAAAGAAATATAATCTATTAACTATATTTTGTGCAAATTTCATTTTGGAATTAATTGACCAATGGTTAATTATAAGACTACATTTAAGGGCTATTTAATATGAGACAAATAGCACATAAAATAGTAATTAATTTATAATCGAAGGAGATAAAGAAAAGGTTATGAAGACTCTTAGCCAAATTAACATAGAGTAACAATTCATAATTAGCAAATTAGCTTGTACTAATTGAGGTTAGTGGTTTATGATTTCAACTTGATCAAGGGAAATCAAATAACCAATGACTAATGCAATTAAAAGGCATATAAGCATTAGATTAAGAGTTAATTAACTTTGCTAATTAATTTGAAAAGTCAACAATGACACCTAAGCCTTGATTATGTCATCAAGATGACATCACAAGGATGACATCACAAGAGCACATGTTTTATAGTGAAGGGTGAGGATTTAAACTTCTTCATTAAGTTTAGATCCAACGGTTAGGATTAAAGAAGAGGTTTTGGGTGATTACCATTGTTGCCCTTAAGCTTTTCCTATAAATAGGCACATTGAGCTTCTTCATTCTTCACACCAAACTCAAACCAAATAGGTGAGTTTAAGAGAAGAGTGAAGCAAGAAGGAAGAAGAAGCAGCAAGGTTCAAGAGGTAAGGTTCTCTAATTTTTTAAGTTCTAGTCTTTAGTTTTTATAATTCTTAGTATAAATGTTAGTTTAATCTAGAAAATTAGAGAATAAATTCCTATACTTGTTTTTAGGCCTCCTTGCATTGAAAAATGCCTAATGAGGTAAAAACATGGTAGGGAATAATTTTTGGGAAGCAATGGATCAATATTGTCAAATTTGTAGAATTTTTGGTTTAAAATTCTGGGCAGGCAGCAAATTTGAGGATATCATTTTATACAGCAAATGAATTCATTAAATCATGAAATTTTCCAGAAATAAATTAGGTATGTAGGGCTTTTTGAATATATATAATATGTAGCGTTTTGATCCCTGTACAAAGAGATACAACCGGTTGAATTTAGGCCATTTTTCTGGACGAAATTCTGAGCAACGTTGAGAAACTTAAAACCTTGGAATAATTCTTGAGGTTCTAGCTTCTGGGAATATTTTTTCTTGAAAATAGAAATGTCAAGGGTCATGTATAATTTTACGGAACCTTATTTCGATTTTTGTAGAATTAATTATGATTTTTCAAAGTTACGGAAAAATCTGCCCAGAAAAATACTGCACTGCGTTTTTTTAATAAAATGTAAGGGAAAAATTGTAAATAGCAAATCCATCAAGGGTAGAGAGGTAAATAGAGGTGGAAATATCTCTTAGGATATTATTCTAAGTGATATGATGATATGTTAGGATATCCGAGAAGTCCGGGGTCGAATTCAATGGTCGGACATGTTGGTCGTTACACGGTAACAAGTACGTTCGCGTACAGTAACTCTAACTCTCATATGTCTTGTATGGCTTTGATATGATTGTTTGATTCATGATTGATTGTTTTTCTAAATTGTAAATATATGTCATATATTGTTTATACTTTTCATATGAGGTTAACTGTTACCTGAGGTCTGATGGGTATTGGACCTCAGATTTGACTAAAGTTCAGGAAAGGAAACATGGAACAGAGAAGGCACTGGTAGATAGAGCCGTGAAGAGGCACTGATGGACGGAGCTGTAAAGAGGCACCAGTCAAAGCAAATGCCAGAAGAAGTTTAACAGAGCCTACCTTTTGGCATGAATCTAATAAGGTTACTTCAAACCATTTGGTGTCTAGAAAAGGTTCGTCTATGTGGTTCAGTCGATAAGTCACCGTGAATTCGGGGAGACTTCCACTAAACACTGGCCTGGTCAAATTGTTTGATTAACTAAGTTAGGTTCATTGCCCCAAGTCTAGTTAAAGCTTGGTTTAAGGTTGTATAGTTACCATGTAAGAATTTTAATTATATATACAAGCTCTGTACTAATGTATCACAAGAATATTCTTTTGGAAAATTTTTAATATATCAGTTTATGTCAGGACATCAGCATATGTCTGGGCATTTTGTATCAGTCACTCATTGTCCAAACGTTAGCGCATGCTCTCCGTTTCTACTTTATTCTGAGCTGTAGAACCTCAAACTCTGTCAATTTTTCTAAAACTGAGTGTCACCCAACACGATTTCTGCTATGGAATTTGGGGTGTACATTTTGGTATCAGAGCTAGTTTCAGAGCACGGTTTGGACATCTAGGTTAGGAGTACTAATATAATACTGGTATTGTGATACAGAAAGGGCGTATACCCTAAGGAAAAGGGTTAGGGTTTGGTTAAACTAACACTCAAAGATAGAGTAGATGGCACAGAATATGGGTTTTGTTGCTAAATTCTAGGAATTCTGATATGGAAATCGGAGTCTGAATTAAATCCTGAAAAGTTTGTGAAACCTGAGGATAGCAAGCGATGTTCGGAGTAGCCGGATGATTAAAGTAGAACAGATTAAGCATTCTACAGATAGCTTGAGTAGCCAAGGACAGAGGTCCGAATGCATGTTGTTAGTGATAACCTTCTAAGGCTAGTTGTCTGGTTCCTGAGAATGTTTAAAAATTGAATTTTTAAACTTGCCAATGCACCTGTTGTATTTGAAATTTTTGAAATTAAACTTTCAAACATGTGAATTTTCGAAAGAAATGTTTTCAACAGAATTTGAGACCATAGTGATAGTTTTTTTTTTTGAAATGATGTTGTCTTATAAAAGGGGTTTGTTAGAACCCAGAGTTTGAAACTGAGTTTTCGACTGTGTTTTGGTAAAGTCAGTATAGAATTGGAAGGACAGAAGTTGTTGTAGATGTACACGGTTCTTGCTGGGTCTTGCCAGATGTTTTAAAATCGTTGAAGTCGCTGGCCTTTGATAAAGGTTCTTTTTGAACAAAGAGTTTTTGGAGGGATTTTATTTGAGAGAATGAAAATCGCACTAGCAGTGAACGCACCCAATCCATAACATGTCGCCTAGGGCATATGTTTTGTCTAGTAGGACTCGTTGTCTA
Source organism: Acacia acuminata (assembly GCA_019022655.1). Taxonomy (NCBI): domain Eukaryota; kingdom Viridiplantae; phylum Streptophyta; class Magnoliopsida; order Fabales; family Fabaceae; genus Acacia; species Acacia acuminata. The sequence continues at coordinate 5,816,055 of JAFJYI010000016.1, forward strand.
TGACCGGACCGAGTTCCGGTAGATAGGGTTGCTACTTTATGTGCCAGTGTGAACACTGGGTCTCCTGTGAGAGGGGTGGAGGTTCTCCTACATTTTTTTGACGGTACTGTTGAGATCGGATTTGGGGATTGGAAGGGGGTGCTCACTGTATCAAGTGGTTGAAGTGGTGGCGTGAGCTCTCAATTGTTAAAAATTTTGTAAAATGTATTATCCTCCTCAAAAACATGTGCCAGTAGTAAAAGTTTTTGAAACTGATTCGGCAGTCAATGTGTTTTCACGAATTTGATTTGGCAGCGATTAAATTTGAAAATATGATAGCACTATTACTTTTTGGTATGAAAAATTTTCAATGTGTGAAAATTTGAGAATGAGACAACATAATGGTGTTGGGTAGCGATGACATGTTTGTCGATGGTATTGTATTAGAAAGAAAAGCGGTATAATTGGAAATTTCGATATAGGAACAGGAACTATTTGAAAGGTCTAGAACACTAAACTAGTTAAGTCAGATAGTAGTTGTCAGCTATAGTGCCAAGTAAGCGAAAGTAGTCTGAGGACTTGAATGGGGAAGGCTCAGATGAATATGGGGGAAGTATTTTTCCGTTATCTGTGTTAGAGGAGGAGTAAGCTAAACTAGATCTGACTTGATCTGGGCTTTGAAATTCATTTTGTATAAAATTTGTCATGTTCTTATGTTTAACATGTTGTTCCTTTAAAAATGGTTGAAATTCAAAGCCTTTATTGAACTCACAATCAGGTACAGTTTGATTTAGCTTATCATCACCATTAATGTCGTGTCAGGACGTCGAAATTTTATTTTCTCAGACAAACTTCAACTTTCTCAGCTCATATATGTGTCCATCTTATGTTTTTGATGTATCAATGATGTTTTCCTATCAATGCAATGAAATTGTTCTTCATTTTGATATTATTTTGTTAGAGAAGTTCATGAGAAATCTTGAATTTCATTTCTTGGACGTGTTGCAAGTTTCAAGATTAAAAAGAGATGAAATGGTTTAGCATTCTTTTTTTCAATTTTTTTTTTTTAAATATTACCGTTGTCTTCAAAGATCGCGAATGCAGGTTTTTGAATCTAGATTGTCAAGAATTATTATTGAGTGAAAAAAAAAAAGTGATTCTGATGTACCCATAGCTAATGGGACTCCATTTAATGGGCCAAGCTTTGATGAGGAGTATGTGAGGTTAAAGGGAGAGCTGTGTGATGTATATATTTGTGCAAAGGGGCTTAGAGGGTTTAAGGCAGACATTGACTATTGTGAGGAGAGATTTTGGCCTCTCCAATGGTGGGGAAAAAGTAACTATGAGAGATTTGCTTTATTCTTCCTTAATCTAAAAATTTGTACTTATCAGAGAGCTAGGCGATCTTTAGGAAGAGATAAGAGTTGCTCTGGAAGAACATGTGAGATTGAGCGGTGGGTTCTATTTAATTGCTTGATAATCCACCCTTGTTCTATGATAAAACAATGTTTTGCAATGATCATAGAGATGTGTCATGTTTTGTCATCTATGACTTCTTCAAGTATTTCTTTAGTGTAAGGTTGCGTGTTTGAAGATGGATGTGAACCTCTCGTACGTGGGCCGACTAACAGGTGGGTCCCTTCCATTTCCCTGCTTTCTCTCTCCACGTTATAATCCAGGGAGAAGATTTTCTCATAATCTTGTTTCTTCTTTTCTTTCATTGGCCACATCTGGGCCGTTGATTGGGAAGAGAAGAGAGAGGTTAAAGTAGTATTGTGATTGATTGGATGGATATGATTTAAAGATAATGAGGGATAATGAGAAAAAGATGGGGAGAGAAACCCAACCCTATAATCCGTCTGTAACAAACATTCAAACTCTAAATCCAATGCATTGCATGAAGAATGATGAATGAGTTATGCCGTTATGGTATTGATGGCTTCTATCCATTATTGCAAATAGTTCATGGTCTTTTTTCGTTGGTGGTTTAATCTGTAAATTTATTTTGGAAGTTTTTATTTAAGAACAATGTTTCTACTTTTTTTAAAAAAAAGATTGCGTCAAAAGTTTTAAAAAGAAGCAATATTGCCTCCCACTATTAAAAATTTAACGGCCAATGTTAGTTTTTGACGAAGTGATGAGACAATATTGTTAGGTTTTGAAACTTTTGGAGTAACATTGAACATTTTTTAAAACTTCTGGATTGAAAATTTCAGAGACAAATTTATATCTTAGCCCTTTATAGCTAAACCAAAATACTCACCTAGTTCTAAATATAAAACATAATTTGTAGTGCAATATATTTAGAACCGGAGGTAATACTATAATTTAAATTCCACATGCAATAGTTATTAAATTGAAATACAGTCGCCAACAATAAAATCCTCCCAGAAGACTAGAGCATAAAGTCCCTAAGTTTGTTTATTCGAGAACCGTATGACCTAGATTTTTTGTTTGATGTATAATTATTTTAAAAGTTTGTTCTCATGTCATTTGTTGTAAACTTTAAAGCAATACATGATTCTTATTATTAATCTAGTTTGATCAAGTCTCACATATTAAGAAATAGAAGTTAAGGACATCTAATATGTCTTAAATTAATTGAATTTTCCTAATTTATTTAATAACGAGTATTGGAAAAAGAAATTATACATTTTCTCTCACCTACATTTTCAATAAGGATAAAATTGGAAAAATCATTAAAGACTCTGGTGGACTTATATTTTTTTAACAAATTGGATTTATAGTTAAAACGAGAGTATCATTTTTTTTCGTGACTTTTTTTTTGGGGGGGGGGGGCTTTTTTGTTACTTAATATAAGTAATGAATGTGAATGAGGACAGACAAACATATTAAGAAATTGTTTTAAGTTTTAACCCATCCATTTCCTCCTACTGTAATACCCCAAAATTCATATTTATCATAAATATTATAATTTGGCCAAATAATACCTATTTAAAATAGGAAAGTATGTTGTCTCTAATTTTAGTAATTTATTTGCTTATTTTCCTTGGAATTTAAAGAGGCAAAAATCCAATTTTATTTTAGGGACCATAAGTTGCCCTATAATTATTGAATTAATACATGGTGTATAAATGGCCATGAAAAGCTAAAAAGTTGTGAGGAAATAATTAAACCAATTAGAGAAAATTGCCAACAATTAGTGGATAATTCAATCTATAATAATTGAATTATTTTCATAAACATTCACAATTAATTTAGTGGCATATGTTAAAGGCATAATTAAGGATGTATTACCTTAATTATGAACCAATGGCTAATAAAGGACTAAGATTAGCATATAAGTAGTTTCTAATGATCATAATTAATCTTAGTACCAATCATATTTTAACAATTACACTTAACTACTTTATTAGGGATGCTAATTAAGATTAGATATGGAGGGCTAAGATTAAATTTAATAAAGCTAAATCTAAAGGCCTTAATTAAGCCTCATAAAGCCAAATCCTTGTGAAATTGAATTGGCCAATGATAAATCAAGAAAATATTCTTAATCCTCATGAAATTAATTGGACCAATAAGAGATTAACACAAATTAAAGGGTTGGATTAAATCTAGTAAAGTTAAATCCTAAGGCTTTAATTTAATTTCATAAAGTGAAATCCTTGTGAAAATTTATCAACCAATGAGAGGACTTTCTTCTTGATTTTGTGAGATAAATAAAACACATATTGAATATAAAAAAAAAAAGATGAGGGGGAGGTGGTGAATGTGTGTGTGTATACGTGTATGTGTGTGTGTAGGGAAATGGAATGAGTTTGTAATCTAGATATTATTAAAGCAAGCACATGCAAGCATTTAATTAGGGGACAAATTGGAAGATGATAGGATAATGCATTAATTGAAATGGAAGAGGATAAAGAGAGAGAAAAATTAAATTAAAGCAAATTTGATAATGGTTTGAAATCCAAGTAAATATCTTATGTACACAAGTAAGAACTCAAAACAACAAATAAAGTGAGAATTTATACAAATTTAAATAGTTGTGAAGAAGTAGGAACCTTGGAGAAAATATAAGGACTTATCTTGAACCCACATAATTTAACCTCAAAAGTAAGCCTAGTAAAGGCTATTTTTGCAAACGTTGAAGAATAAGCTTAGCACAACCAGGGAAATCTAATTAGACCATAAATCTTGATATCCAACTACTAATCAAGATACATACACAGAATTCAAAAGTATTGGTAATTGATCAAGCAACCAAAAATAGATTTCATTAAAGTAAATTAATTCTCAAAAAGCAAAACTTAGAGATTAAGTTAGGGTTTTCTAATCACATGGATGGATGGGATTAAAACTTCCTTACTAAGTTTAGATCCAAGGGTTCATACACAAGAAGAGTAAAGTTGCAAATATTTACCCAATTGCCATACCATTTTCCTATAAATAGCAAGCCATATGCTTCGTATTTTCTCACCAATTCACAAGCATAGGAACTGAAACATAGAGGGAAAGTGAGAGTGAGAGTCTTGGAGAAGAAGGAGCAAAGTTCTTGGTAAGTTCTCTAGCTCTAGCTTTAAGTTCTTTAAGTTTTAGTTCTTAAATTCATAGTTAGAAGTAGCTTTGATTTTAAATATGCTAGAGTAATTTTAATATCATGTTTTTATAGTCAAAAATGGTGATATTTAGAAAATTAGATGAGCTACTTGGTATAGAAAAATTTCTGAAAAATTATGATCGAAGTAGCGAAGCTCTAGCGAAATTTCATCGGTTTCAGAATTTCTGGAGTCAGTCATGGAAACGCCAGAATTTCATTTTGAAAATGTCATCAAAAAATTCTGGGAAAATTCATGGTTAAATTAGACATATAGGTATTTTTAAATATGTCAAGAACATGTGAAAATGAGTTCTGTACAAGGAGATAAAATTTCTCAAAGTTGGGCTACGAATTTATGAAGGAATTCGGGGCAGAGGTTCAAAACTTAAAACCTTGGAGTAATTCATGAGTTTTGGGAAACATTGATTATTTTTAATTGAAAATAGACATCCTAAGGAGTCCGTATAATTTTACGGATCCTCATTTCATTTTTTCTAGAATTAATTATGATTTTTCACAGTTGATGCAAAATCTACCCAGAAAATTCAATATTTCGTTTTTAAATAAATGTAAGGGCAAAATTGTAAATAAAAAATCCACCAAGGGTAGAGAGGTAAATAGAGGTGAAAATATCTCTTAGGATATTATTCTAAGTATTATGGTGATATGTTAGGATATCCGGGGCTGGGTTCAAAGGTCAGGCATGTTGGCCATTACACGGTGAAAGGTACGTTCGCGTACTGTAACACTAACTCTGATGCTTATTGTATGCTTATATGTGATAGACTATTTCATAGAGTCATGGACAGGACTTTGTCTTGGGTCATGCACCGTGTCTAAGACTCGTCTTAGTTCACTATTTATACATTCAGCTTTGTTTATACGGGTTACGTCTTGGTAATGCCGTGGCACCGGTTAGTGCAAACATGGTTATTTGTGCATGTGCTTGTGTGCTATGTCTTGTTGTTGTGATTGACATTACATCTCGTTGTGTGCTTATGTATTGTTGTAACCTTACATCTGCTGTGTGCTATGTATTGGTTAATCTTTGTAATGTTATGAATATCTGTCATACATATTTTGTCACACATAAGCATGAGGTTAATCTGTTACCCGAGGTTCAATGGGCATTGAACCTCGCTCTTAACATAGCGTCGTGGTCGGGAGGACCGAGGATCGAGGAGAAAGGCAAGCGGCACGCAGAGGGACTCATTTGAAGACTTTCTTTTGTTATTTACTTTGAAAACACTCGGTATAATGTACCGCTACCGTAATCGCCGGACTTACGGCATTTTGAATATAAATATCGTTACTCAATCGCTCCGATGCTCTACTCGATGAAAAAAATACTGCTTTTGAAAAATGGGATGTTACACCTACAATTCCACTATAAATTATATATTATATCGGATGTAATATTAAATGGGAATAAAGTTACAAAAATGTTAATTTTTAAGACATAATTAATAGAATTTAAATTTTTTGTTTTGTTCAAAAGTTCTGTCATATTTAAAGGGGCTTAAAGATACGTTACGTACTTTCTTCATTACCTTAATAATTCTTTTATGAATAGGGGTAAATTAAGATTTGTCTATATTTATATTTTATGAATAATGATATTTTTTTGCATTTTTATTGTATTTATTAATTTATTACACCCTCTAATTTTATTTTTAAGAATCCGATAACCAAATTATACGGTTGAAGAAAGTGATGACTTAAATTAGTTATAAAAAAAAGAAGTGCTAAAATAAACTGTTTTTTTCAAGAATACCCTAATTTATGAGGGGGCAAGTAAAAGAAAGAAATAGAGTAAATTAGGTATCACCAACATTTTAATTAATACAATGTATATAATTTGAAAATGGAGCTAAATCACCAAGAGGGGGTGAATTGGGGATTTCAAAATCTTTTTTGAAATGCTCTATTTTGAACAATAAAAACAGAGATGAATAGAGAGTATAGAGAACAAGAGCAAGACACAAGGATTTATATTGGTTTGGTCCAACCTCTTGACCTACGTCCAGTCCCCAGACTCTCTGGGATTTTTCACTATCACAATTGATTACATACTCTATACTCAAGAGTAATTCTCTCACTAGAACTTACTCCCCCTTACAAGTTGCAATTAATGAACCCAATCACCAAGTCCCCTAACTTGTATTTCTTTACAATAAATGATTTACAATTAAGAAATTCTCTCTAAGAGTGTATAATGATAAATACTAAAGCTTAATGGATCAGAAGATACTTTACAAGTGAAAACTGAAAGAATAAGTGTAGACTTGAATACAATTCATTTTCAGCATATGTGTGTTAGTTGAGAAGAATTGAATGCAACTCTATTTATACCACAAGAGCATTAAATAATCGTTATAATCTTCAATATAACCGTTGCCTTCATTAGACAAGGATTAGGTTAAGCTTTGATCTTCTTCTCTCTCTATTGAAACATCTCAATTTTCTAAAGTGTTTTCAAAATATTTTGATCAGAGTAGAGCATCAGAATAATTTAAAAGAGCGAGTATCTGGTAAACCTTCACTACTGGTGTGTCTGGTTGCTATTACAGTAGTACAATTATCCGAATATTTAATAATACGGTGATACAATAATTCATAACAATCTTCTCCGCCCGTGTCCTCACGCGTGCTATTTACCCTTGTCCTCAGTCTTGGTTCCTTCGGACCCTGAAGCTATAGTGAGGGCTGAGGTTCAATTACCATTGAACCTCAGGTACGGTTAACCTCATGCTTATGTAACAGTTATGTATGACAGATATTCATGACATTACAACAATAATCAACATAAAAAATCATAACAGATTTGTCCGATAACGGTACATAGCCACCGCATATGTCCGTTATCTCTAGTCCGCACTATTCACGGTGCCACGATGGCCTATCGTGTCCTCAGCGCTAGGAAAACTAAACGGTATTATCAAAACCATAACCCGTGTATAGCTGAATGTGTATGAAAAAATTTAAGACAGAGTCTTAATCTATGAATATATCTATCACATATAAAGGTACAATAAGCATCGAGTTAGTGTTACGACGCGTCCGTACCTTCGTTGACGATTTTGGTACGTTCGTTGATCGGACTGTGGTCATGCTTATCCTATAATGGTAATATCACATTTATTAATTCACAAATAATATCCTAGTAGATATCTTAGTCACTAATGACCATTTTACTATTGGTGGAATTATTTTTCAACTTATTTCCCTTAATTTTGGAAAAACGCTGGCACAGCATTTTTGGGCAGATTTTCGTCTAACTTTGAAAAATCATAATTAATTCTAGAAAACTAGAAATGAGGATCTGTAAAATTCCTTACAATCTTTAGGATGTCTATTTTTAGGTACAAATACTAACCGTTGCCCAGATCACACGAGTCACTCCCAGTTTTAAATTTTTGAGCCTCTGCCCAGAATTTTTCCAGAAATTCGTAGCCCAACTTTGAGAATTTTTATCTCACTGTAAAGAAATCATTTTAACATTTTCTTGATATATTTGAAAATCCCTAAATGTATAATTTAACCATGCAATTTCCCAGAATTGTGACTATGTTTTTAATATGAAATTTTGGCATGTTGATCACGATTCCAGAATTTTCAAAATCGATGAAATCTCGTCGAACTTCGTTACCTTGATGTTTCTCTTCAAAAATTTTGCTAAATAACTTCCCTCATCATTTTTTCGAAATAAAGCTAATTTTGACCATAAAAACATGTAAATAAGACAATTCTAGGATATTTAAGATCTAAGCTACTTCTATCTAAGAATTTAAGAACTAAAACTTAAAGAACTTACTTGCAAATGCTAGACTCCTTCAAGAAGCTCCTCACTCTCCCTCTTTTCTCTCTATATTCAGATGCTATGCTTGCTCTTGCTTGTAAAGGTGTGAGGAATAATGAAGCCTAAGTCCTCCTATTTATACTAAAGGTCATGGCACTCTTGGCTCCAAGAGTGCATTGGTGGCTTCTCCCACTTCATGTATTCTCAAGCAAGCCTTGGTGTCTCAATTGGCTCCATGTGTGAAAAGCTCTTGGCTTCAAGAGTGCATTGGTGGCCTTTCCACCATCAAGCATTCTTCAAGCATGCATTGGTGGCCTCTCCACCTTCATGTATTTCCCAACTTGGTGCTTTAATTTCCTAGTTACTCTAAGTATAGTTGTAACTAGATGACTTTGGTGGTTAGTTAGCAATTAAGAAAAAATGCTCTTAGGATTTAGTTTGTAGTTTAATCAAATTCCCTCATAAGTCTTATGATTCTTGAATACTATGGCTTAATTAGAAGCATTTAATTACCCTTTTATCATTTTAGAATTTATTGTATTTGTTAGGTAACTATTAATTCATCCTAAGCCAAATTTGTGTTCTTGTCTTGGATTATTGCTTATATTTAATCTAGGATTAAAATCCCTTAATTGTCTTTGATAATACTTAATTGAGGAATTAATTGACTTATGGACTTATCATGAGGATTAGTGTTTATTTAGGCAAATTTTACTTCACTTTAAATGACTTGAGATTTTTGCTTATGGAATACTTGATTCACATTGAGCCAACAAGGCTATTTCCTTTATTTTCTACATTCACATTGAGCCAACAAGGCCATTTCATTTATTTACTACATACACACAAACACTCACACTAAAAAAAACGTGGCATTCCCCATGAAATCTTGTGTTGTTTTTCATTCATCTCACACAATACACAACTTAGCTTCCATTGGTTCATAGGTTATCTCATAGATTTAGGTTTTAATTCATATAATTAAATTAGACCCCTTTGGATTTAGCTTTATTAAATCTTGACTCTCCATTTGTGTAGAAAAATCCTACTTACTATTGTAGATTTTTATCTTAAATCACATGTGCTCTTATCTCATATTATTGTTTAATCCATTGCTTAATTATCCATGAATTTCGACCCTTATAAAAACTTAGGGAGGATTAAATAAATCTTTGGCTAATTATTTCCAACAAGGTGTTTTAAATATTATTAGACTTATTTGATTGGTTACAATATTAATTATGCTTTTAACATATGCCACTAAATTAATTATGAATGTTTATGAAAATAATTCAATTAATGTAGATTGAATTATTCACTAATTGTTGGCAATTTTCTCTAATTGGTTTAATTATTTTCTCACCACTTTTGGGTTTACTTTGGTCATTTATGCATCATGCATTAATTTAATAATCATAGGGCAACTTAGGGTCCCTAATATAATATTAGATTTTTGCCCCTTTAATTTCCAAGGAAAATAATCAAATAAATTACTAAAATTAGAGACAACATACTTTCCTATTTTAAATAGGTATTAATTTGCCAAAATATAATATTCAAGAGGAATATGAATTTTGGGGTATTACATCTATTATTCATTTAATCCAGTTGCACAGAAGTTTAGGATTGACTTCTTGAATATTAATTCGTTGGAATAGCAGCTACTGGAAGTGGAAAGCAAAAATTAATCATTTATAAACGTGTGCAGAAGGTGTAACACCTCATTTTTAAAGCGGAATAATATCATTTAATCAGAGTGGCGCATCGGAGCAATTCAAAAGAGTGAGTACTGCTGACTATGTTACAAAATATTAACCATGGTTGGTTATAGTAGTGGTACAATTATCCCAATAATTGAAAATATTATACAGTCCAAAAAGAAACAAAACTCCGGCCTGGTCCTCACGCGGGCTGCTTACCCTTGTCGTCGGCCCTTGGTCCTCCAGACCCTGATGCTATAGTAAGAGTTGAGGTCCAATGCCCATTGGACCTTAGGTAACGGTTAACCTCATGTTCAAGTAATACAGTATATGTATGATAGATATTCATGACATTACAACAGTAATCAATACATAAGCACACAGCAGATGCAAGATTAACATATCAACAGTACATAGCACACAACACATGTAAAGTCACCCACTTTTGCACTAACCAGTGCCATGACGGCCCATCGTCTCCTCAACGCTAGGAAAACTCAATGGCATTACCAAGACTGTAACCCGTATAAAGCTGAATGTGTAAACATGTGAACTAAGCCCCATAACTCGAGCCACGGTGCATGGCCCAAGACCAAGTCTTGTCCATGACTCTATGAAATCATCCATCACATATATGCATACAATAAGCATCAGAGTTAATGTTACAGTACGTGTCCGTACTTTAGTCGGTGTGGATGGCAGTACGTCTGTTTGTCGTTATGTCTCTTGGATAGCCTATAAATGTACAACTGCATTATTTCTTTATAAATCGCGGTCTAGGTACTTTAGCCACTACTGACCCCTTCTTATCCCTGGTGGATTTGTTATTCTAATAATACCCCCTTTATTTCTGAAAAACGCTGCTTCAGCATTTCTGGGCAGATTTGTCGATAACTATGAAAAATCATAACTAATTCCACAAAAATCGAAATGAGGTTCTGTAAAATTTCCCGAAAACCTTAGTATGTGTAGTTTTAAGAAAAAATATTGGTTTTTACCCAGAACTAGTGAATCATTCTCAGTTTTACAATCTTCAACCTCTGCCCAGAATTTTTCCAGAAAAATGTAGCCTTATTTCCAGAATTGTTATCTCCCTCTACAAACCTCTAATTGATGCATATTTTATATCAATGGAAATCTATACATGTCTACTATAGCCATGAAATATTTCATAATTTTTTAATATAAATTTACTTATAAAATAATAGCCTCTATCTAACTGACTCCCATAACCCAGCAACCCAAGAATTCTCTATCTCACTCTAACTTGTTCCATTAGTCCTAAAGTCATTTCCCAACATGTTCCCACCTTGTCAGGCATCTTTCGATGCAATAAGGCCTAAAAACAATTATGGGAAATTACTTTACCTATTTCCTAAATTAAACTAACATTTATACTAAGAACTATAGAACTAAAGACTAAAAACTAAAAACTAAAGACAAGCTTACCTCTTGAAGCCTCTTTCTTCTTCTTCCTCCTTCTTGCTTCACTCTCTACTCTCTTAGAAATCACCACTTGGTGGTTGATTTGGTGTGAATAATTGTGAAGGGCAAGGCTCTATTTATAGGAAAAGTCCAAGAATTTCCACCTTTAGATCACTTTCGACAATCAATGGCTTTGGTTGATTTGTGTTTTCATGAAGGCTCATTTTAGGAAGAAAATGCTCTCATTGATTGATTCTAATTACATAGGACTAAGCCTTTATTTTTATTTCCTTACTTTAATTCAACATGTGCTCTTAAAAAAATTATATTTTAATCTCTCTCTCTCTCCCCCCATGTGCAATCTAACACTTCTTTCTTCTCCCATTGGTCTATTTAATTTTCACAAGGACTAAGCTTATTTCTTTGATTTTTCATTGGCTAATTCAATTACACAAGGATTTAGGTTAATTATAGAATTAATTAGGACCATTGGATTCCATTTGTGTTTGTTTAAATCCAATCTCCATCTTTAATTGCATTTGCTATTAATTAATTGATTTATTAACTAATCATGAAAATTAGTGCTTAATTATTTTCAAATATAATTAGCCCCATATTTGATGATCCTAATTTTCCTTTAATCATCTTGAAGGATTATGCAACTAATCTCTTAGTGCAAGTTAAGTTGCTCATTTATTGTTGCTAATTTCCAGTAACCGCTACTTAAGTGTTTTCATCATATTTCTTGCTTCTCTTGATCATAAATTAATCATTTTTCAATGTGTCAATTATGCCACCCTTTGTTGCTCCTTTTGGTTTTATAAGAACTGTAACACCCCAATTTTCTAAAGCATTTTCAAATAGTTTGATCAGAGTAGAGCATCGGAACAATTTAAAAGAGCGAGTATCTAATAAACATTCACTGTTGGTGTATCTGGTTGCTTATACAGCGGTACATTTATTCGAATATTCAAAAATACGCTAGTACATATCCAAAAAGAAATTCTTCGGCTGGGTCTTCACTGGTGCTGTTTGCCCTTGTCCTCGGTCCTGATCCCTCCGGATCCTGAGGCTATAGCAGGAGCTGAGGTTCAATGCCCATTGAACCTCAGGTAACGGTTAAACTCATGCTTAAATATGACAGTATATGATGACAGATATTTATGGCGTTTCAGCAACAATCATTACATAAGCACACAGCAGATGTATCCCAACCGTACATAAGCACACAGCAGATGTTTCCCAACAGTACATAAGCACACAGCAGATGTATCCCATAAGCACACAGCAGATGCATCCTATAAGCACACAGCAGATGTAAAGTTATCTATCACATACAAACATACAATAAGTATCAGAGTTAGTGTTACAGTACGCAAACGTACCTTTGTCCGTTCGGATTTCGGTACGTCTATCGGTTCGATATGTTCCCAAATTCTCTCGGATATCCTATCATAATATTTCCGCATTATTATTTTACAAATAATATCTAAGGGATATCTTAGCCACTAATGACCATTTCACTCCTGGTTAGTTCATTTTTCAATTTATTCCCTTAAAATTTCGTGAAAAACACTACTTTCAGCATTTCAGGCAGAATTTCCGCTAACTTTGAAACTTCATAATTAATTCTAGAAAAATAGAAATGAGGATCCATAAAATTCCATAGAATCCTTAGGATGTATATTTTCAATAAAAAATACTTGTATATACCCAGAATTTATAAACAATTCCCAGTTTTCATTTTTCACAAGATTGCCCAGAATTTCATCCATAAAAATGGCCTAACTTCAACCGGTTGTATCTCTTTGTACAAGAATCAAAATGCTACATATTATATATATTTGGAAAGTCCTACATATCTAATTTATTTCTGGAAAGTTTCGTGATTTATGGGCTTCATTTTCAACATAAAATATTATCATTTCTTTTGCTGTTTGTCCAGAAATTTTACCGAAAATTTTGCCAAAACTTCGCTACTTTGATCTTCGACTTCCAAGAATTTTGCTCCACAATATTTTCCACCATATTTTGAAAAAGACATTTTTAATCATAAAAACATGAAATCAAAACTTCTTGGAAGATTTAAAGATCAAACTAACCTTTATACTAAAAACTACTAAGAACTATAAAACTAAAGACTAGAAACTAAAAACAAGCTTACCTCTTGAAGACTCTTGCTACTCCCTCCTCCTTCTTGCTTCACTCTCCACTCTTGCTTAGAATGGTTTTTGGTGTGAAGAGAATGAAGAGGGAAGCCCTCTATTTATAGTGAAATGTCATGGCATTCTTGCAATTATTTTGAACTTCCTCTTCCTCAATATCCACCATAGGATCTAAACTTAGTTAAGAAGTTTTAATCTTAACCATTGGACCCATACTTAATGAAGAAGTTTCTTCCAATTGAGTCTTCAGTTTTACTTTAACGAAATTCATTTTTGGTTGCCTGATCAATCACTAATACTTTTAAATTCTAAGTATGCTTTTTGTTTAGTAGTTGGATATCCAGATCTATGGTCTAATGAGATTCCCCTGGTTGTACTAAGCTTATTCTTCAACATTTGCAAAAATAGCCTTTACTAGGCTTACTTTCGAGGTTAAATTATGTGGGTTCAAGATAAGTCCTTATATTTTCTCCGGGGTTCCTACTTCTTCACAACTATTTAAATTTGTATAAATTCTCACTTTATTTGTTGTTTTGAGTTTTTCTTGTGTACATCGATATTTACTCGATTTCAAACCATTATCCAATTTACTCTAGGATTTCAAAATTTATCAAATTTTGCTTTATTAAATCTAATTTTTCCATTTATCTAATCTCTCATTGGTCAAAATTTTCTCATGGATTAAGAATATTTTATTGATTAATTTAGACCATTAGATTTTAGCTTTATTAAATTTAATCATTGACCTTTCCATTTATGCTAATCTCATTGATTAATTAATTTTTATGAGGATTAAGAATATTATTTCTTGATTTATCTTTTATTTTTCCAATTCATTATTTTACAATAATTAATATTAATAATTGGTTTAATTTAACCATTGGATTTCCTTGTGATTTTGTTTAGATTAAATTTTATGACTTGATTAATTAAATAAAAATATAATAATATAATAATCTTAGGGTGTTTTATGATTTCTAAACCAAATTAGAAAATTTGGGTCTTTGATTTATTTACTTCTAGGACAAAATTCCCTAAATTAAGTCTGCTAAATTTTGAGACCACATATTCATCTATTTTTAATAGGTATTTTCTATCAAAATATAGTGGCTATGCTAAATAGAATTTTTAGGGTATTACATTTCTCCTAAATAGGATTTTTAGGGTATTACAAGAACCATGATTTAATATGATAATTATATCATATTTTACAATCCTTATAGGTAGTTTTAAAATTGGCCTTTTAATTAATTCCAAGGAAAAATTGCCCAAAATTATAATTAACAAATTGCAAAATTTTGAGACACATATTCACCTTTGTATTTTTGTAATTATTTTCCAAATTACAATGTTTATAAGGGTTATGAAAATTAGGTATTACGAAGGATTACCCAAAAGTATGCAACTTTCTCGGGTTTTGCATTTAATGTGCTAACGTCAATTTTTGCTTTAACTTTTAACCTTCAATAAACATCTTCTAAATCATCTAAAACTCACTAACAAAGTGGTTAAATATAGCTAGGAACATAAAAGAATGATAATAGGAAGTATTAAGATCAAACAAGAAAGTTTCACAAATTCGTCAGATTCGAATTTCAAACTCGAGACGTAAACTCGAGTTTCTTCTTCGAACTCGAGTTTTCAACTATGCACTTAAGGCAAAACTTGAGTTTCCATAACCAAACTCGAGTTTCCTCCATCCAAAGAGGAAAGTCATGATTTGAGCTTTGGAACACATTTTTGAATGAAACACAAAACTCGAGTTTCCAAAACCAAACTCGAGTTTTGGACTTTTAATGAGAAGTATGTGTTTTAGTCCAAAACATCAAAACTGGAGTTTTCAAAACATTGAAAAAGCTCAAAGCTCTCGGCTTGGCCAAAACTCAAGTTTCCAAAACAAAACTCGAGTTTTCATTTAAGTATGAAAACATTAAGAAATCTTAGCCAAGTCAAAACTAGAGTTTTCTATGAAAACCGGAGTTTTAAAAAATGAGTGAAACATGAAAGCTCTCTCGCCAAGTGAAAACTCGAGTTTCCAAACCAAAAATTGAGTTTTCTCACAACTTTGAGAAAACTTAGAAAAACTCATGGCAAAGTGAAATCCTGGAGTTTTGAGTCGAAACTGAGTTTACACATGTTCAAGATGTTAAAGACTCTTTGTATGGCCAAAACTCGAGTTTCCAAATCAAGACTCGAGTTTTGTCTTCATTAGAAAACAATGAGAAGTCTCTGTATAATGCAAAACTCCAGTTTACCAGTCAAAACTCGAGTTTGTTTCAAAGGTGAAAAACTGAGTGCTCTTTATGAGTCCAAAACTCGAGGTTTCCCATGAAAACTGGAGTTTTGCTTTGTTCATTGAAAATGAGTTACTCTGTCAAAGTCGAGTTTTGAAACCAAAACTCGAGTTTGCCTTTGACATGATAAGTTTTTCAACTTACCAAAGACAAACTTCAACATGTGTTTACAATTGTCAGTTATCATCAAAACATATAGAGAACTAACATAATTAATGATGGGTAAGAATTTAAAAAAATCATTAAATGTTGAGACAACTCTTTATCGGGCTTTTATATAATAAAAAAAAAAAACACAGCAATTTAAATTTTTGGCACTTATAAAAAAGAATAGAGAGAATAATATACTGATATTGTTAATATAAATATATAAAAATAATGTATTTTGAGTTTCTTTTGCTCAAAAAGTGTATATTAGGTTATGGGAGAATCACAATTGAAGACTGTATTAAAAGCATTTACTACATTTAATGACTAAATTATTGGGATCTCAACAAAAAGTTATGATTATTAATTGTATTTCAAAATATAACATATGGACAAAAATACCCTTCACCACCTAGCCCATCCGGAACTCCGTTTAAGTTCCATACATTATGGCGTGGCAAATGATGGCAAACTACTCCCTTGATAATTAATATAAGATATATTATTTATCTAATTTGATTAAATTAAGAAATTTAGTTGATATATGTATGACATGTATTTTCTAAAACACCTAGTCATATCTTCTTTAATTCTCTCATTTCCTTTTTTTCCTTTATTATTATTGAGGAAATATCAATAAGAATAAATTTAAAAAAGATTAATAAATATGAAAAACATTGTACATGATGAAATAAAAATTTTATGGAAGTCACCTAAGATTTATTTATGTAATCAAGCCCTGCACCTCGGCCCAAGTTTGCTAGAGTTTTGGGTAATATGAGGGAGACCCAACACACTCCACAATACCAATAAACACCAAGGAATTAGATAACTATTTTATGAATATTAAAAAAATTAGTTCCTCACAACATGACAAACTAATGTTTGTAACACCCCAAATTCTATACTTGAAATCGTGTCTGTTGACACTTAGTTTTAAGAAAGATCGACAGAGTTTGAAGTGCTACCACTCAGAGTAATGCGGAAGGGAGAGCATGCACTTACATTTGGACAATGAGTAACTGATATAAAATGCCTAGACATATACTGATGTCCCGACATATGCTGGTTATATTAAAAATAATCCTGAAGGAATATTCATGTAATACAATTACAGAACTTGTGTATAATTACAGCTTTTGAATAGTAACTATACAACCTTAAACCAAGCCTTAACTAGACTTGGGGCAATGAACCTAACTCAGTTAATCAACCAATTTGGCCAGGCCGGTGTCTAGTGGGAGTCTCACCGAATTCATGATGACTGATCGACTGAACCACATAGACGAACCCTTTCTAGACACCAAACGGTTTGAAATAACTTTATTAGATTCATGCCAGAACTAGTCTCTTTTCTCGACCTGTGCCTCTACACGGCTCTGTCCATCGGTGCCTCCTCACGGCCCCGTCTACTGTTGCCTTTTCACGGCTCCATCTCTGTCGTCATCTTAAACCCTGGTTCCTTCCCTGAACCTTAGTCAAAGCTTAGATTCAATCGGATTGAATCTCAGGTAATAGTTAACCTCTATAGCAGATATAACAAAATATGATAGATATTCATTACATTACAGCATTAATCAACACATAAGCACACAGCAGATGTAAGATTAATATATCAACAGTACACATCACATGTAAAGTTATCTATGTTAACAGTACACATCACACGTAAAGTTTGTTGGTTATGATTAGTTTTGATGATGTCTTATATAGATGCCATTATTAAAAACAAAAAGACTGAGTAATATAGTTATCTCCTAGATTGACTAACTGATGTATTTAATGTAGATTAATCCAAGTTGAATTATAGAGATTAATCAAGAAGGAGATAAGGAATTAAAGAAAGAAGAGCTTGCAGAGATTGTCAAGGAAGCAAGATGTTATCAATAGATTTTGGAGGATAACCAAGAAGAAGAGAAGAGACTAGAGAAAGATGTTATCAAAAGAACTTGCACAATATAATAGGAATATCAACATTCAAGTTCTTGTGATAATCGGAAGTCTCTATGATAAGCGAGAAGTTGGAATGAAGCTTTATCACTTTATGGATATTGGAGAAGGTAGAAGTCGCAAAGAATGATGAGCCAAGTTGAATGAAGAAGAATGATCAAGTTGGGAGATGGAAGAAGGAAGAACTTGATGAATGGAATGAAAATATAATCATCCAAGTTCTTATATTGAAGCTAGAAGCCTCCAAGATCATATGGAAGTTGGAATGGCTCAATTTGGAGTTAAAGTCAGCAAAAATCAGCTTCTGTAACATCCCAATTTTTGAAAGCGTTTTCACGGTATCTTGATCAAAGTTGAGCATCGGAAGTAATTAGTATTGAAAAGTAACTGATAAATATCCACTGTAGTGTATGTGCTTTTAACAGCGTTACAATTTTTTTCAAATGTCGATATCGTAAAGTACATGTCAATAGGACTTTCTCTAGCCGGTTCCTACATCTGCTGCTTACCCTTGTCTTTGATCCTGTTTACTCTGGATCCCTGAAGCTATGGTAAGAGCGAGGTTCAATACCCATTGAACCTCAGTAACGGTTAACCTCATGTTCATGTAACAAGTATGTATGACAGTTTATTCATGATATCACAGCAATATTCACATATGAAAGATAATAACCGAACACAAACCACGCATATGAACGTTATTATAGTCTGCACTATTCACCAGTGCCACGATGTACGGTCGTGTCCTCAGCGCTAGGAAAACTCAACGACGTTATCAATACCATAACCCGTGTACAGCTGTATATGTATGCTCAATAACTTTTTAAAAACAAAGTCTCAGTCTATGAATACAACCATCACATATAGGTATACAGTAAACATCAGAGTTAGTGTTACAGTACGCGTCCGTACTTTCGTTGGTCGGTCGTGATCACGCTTATCCTATAATGGTAATATCGTATTTATTAATTTACAAATAATATTCTAGGAGATGTCCTAGTCACTAATGACCCTTTTGACCCTTGGTACATTTATTTTTCACTTTAGTCCTTCAAAATTCGTAGAGCAACGCTGGTACAAATTTGGCAGTTTTTCGTCTAACTTTGAAAAATCATAATTAATTCTAAAAAAATCGAAACGAGGATCCGTAAAATTCCCTGGAATCCTTAGGATGTTTATTTTCAATTAAAAATAATCACGCTTTCCCAGATTACATGAATCACTCCCAGTTTTAAAGTTTTGAGCCTCTGCCCAGAATTTTTCCAGAAATTCATAGCCCAACTTTGAGAAATTTTATCTCCTTGTACAGAACTCATTTTGACATGTTCTTGACATATTTAAAAATCCCTATATGTCTATTTTAACCATGAATTTTCCCAGAATTTTTTGACCATATTTTCAATATGAAATTCTGGCGTTTTCATCACTGACTCCAGAAATTCCGAAACCGATGAAATTTCGCCAGAACTTCGTTACTTTGATGATTTTCTTTCAGAAATTTTGTTATACAAACTCCCTCACCAATTTTTCGAGATAAAGCCAATTTTGACCATAAAAACTTGTAAATAAAATTACTCTAGCAATTTTAAGATCTAAGCTACTTCTATCTAAGAATTTAAAGACTAAAAACTAAAGAACTCAAAGCTAGAGCTAGGGAACTTACCAAGAACTTTGCTCCTCTTTTCTTCAAGATTCTCACTCACTCTTTCACTCTTAGAATCAGCTTGTTCAAGCTTGTTTTGGTGTGAGGAAATGATGAAGCCAAGCCCCCTATTTATAGCATTTTGGGAGGTTAACTTCCTAACAATTCTTGCTCATTTCTAGCCCTTGGATTTAGGGTAATTGGGAGCACAAATCCTAGCCTTCCACCTCCCCCTTCTAGCCTCTTCTATTGCTTTATGACTCATCCTCCTTGATGAGGTCATTGGTGACCTACAAATCTTGGCTTCTTACCTAAGTCACAATTTCCTCCTCCTTCTCTTCTTGGCTTTGCTTTTCTCTAGATAAAAACATATTTGGGGATCCTAATGAAGTTTTATTCAAATCTTTTCATTGGTTTTGAAATCTTGAAGGTCTTAGCTCCATTTAGAGACCATAATCACCTACTTTTCTCATTTGATATCAATTTGCAAAATTATGGAAATGGCTTTGGTTGGGTTCATTCTCAAGCTTGATTTACGCTTGTTCATAATCTCTTCTTACATTTGATCTGTGATTAATGGATTTCAAGATACAATTTAGTTTGTATGGTTCCTACAAGCTAACAATGATTATCCTAGTAAAGTTGGATACCAAGAAAGAAAAAGATTTATAAAGTTTTGTAGGATGAAAGAAAGTTTCTCAAGAATGCAACATAGAGAAATGATTCAAGTTTTTGAGAAAGCTAAACAAGCTATGCTTAATGTTGATGGTGAACTTCAAAAGGGAGTTATCTACATCAATCCATGTCAACCAAGCAAGCTTCTATGAGGATAAGAGGAATTACGGTGATATCTAATTCTTACCTCATACTATGATTACATGAAATTGATTTTTTGGTTTGTCTTTGATTAAGCTAAAAGGTTTTGAAACTTATTTAATTTCAATTAGCAAGTTTCTTGTCAAAGCAAAATCCAGTTTAGAGTTGAAAACTCTAGTTTCCATTTGGAAACTCAAGTTTTGGCTATACTGAGAGAGTTACCAAAGTTTTCAACTTGAGAAAACTTGAGTTTTGATATGAAAACTCTAGTTTTCAGTTTGCCATGAGTTTTCTAAATTTTCTCAAAGTTGTGAGAAAACTCAAGTTTTGGTTTGGAAACTCAAGTTTTCCACTTGCGAGAGTTTCCAAGTTTTACTCGGTTTTTGGAAACTCAAGTTTTCATAGAAAACTCCAGTTTTGACTTGGCATAGATTTCTCAACGTTTTCATATTTTAAATGAAAACTCGAGTTTTGGTTTGGAAACTCGAGTTTTGGGCAAGCCGAGAGCATTGCACTTTTTTTAATGTTTTGAAAACTCAAGTTTTGAATGAAAACTCAAGTTTTGATGTTTTGGACTAAAACTCATTTTAGACATGAATAGTCCAAAACTCGAGTTTTGATATGGAAACTCGAGTTTTGCTTAAGTGCACAGTGACAAACTCCAGTTTTCATTTGAAAACTCCAGTTTTCAGCACTCAATTTGAAAATCAGTTTTTCCAGATTTGCGAAATCTTCATGTATTATCTAAATACTTCCTATCATCAATCACTAATACTCCTAACTATGTTTAATCAATCTGTTAGTGAATTTTTGATGATCAAACAAGTGAATCTGTGAATAACTTTTTGAGTTCATATTTTTGAAATGCACAAATCTAAAATTTGTTTGGATTTCAATTCACACTATTTTTATGGAAATGCATACAAATGATTTTGAAAAATATCCATACTTTGATTGCATTCAAATGGTATTTCAAAACTAGAAGTTAATATTGTTACTTGAATGTTGGATATGCTTCAAATATCTCCAGTTGAGTTTTTCCTTATCTTTCACATATTGATATTTGGAATTCAATGTTTTGCTTGAAATCTTTAGTTTCATTCTCTAACTAGTTGGACCTCATGTCTAACAAGTTAATCTTATGTGAGTTTCAAGCTTATTTCCAAAAGAATTCAATTTGTGAAAACTTATGCTTATTGGATAAATCCTTATTGGTCAAGCTATTCCAAGCACTATGAATGTTCATTAATGCATTAAATGTTAGTGCATTAACCATTATATGGAATAACTTACTAGGATAATATTATGGAACTCTAGTCATTTGGACTAATGAGTTTGTGCTTCATCGTCCATGAATCCTAGTACTCCTTGTGTTACCCAAATACATAAACATTTCTCTTCATTCATATTTTGAGTAACGATTTTACGTATACTCATATTCTTGCCTTGAATGTTCTTATATTTTTCAAGACTCTACTCTCTAAGGCAAGATTATCTCTTAGTCAATAGCAAAGTCATTATGCTCATATACTTCTGTTATGCTAAGCATGTCTTGATAATGCTTTACCTTCATGACTTTTGCTTTTCGAAAATTCTTCAACATGTTAACTTCAATGTTCAACATGTTCTCCAAATCAAGCATATTGATATATTCATTAAATCTATTGACTTCCACCATGTTTAACATGAGCATCGATTTTTCAAGCATGTTTCAAAAATGAATCTTTTATTTATGAAAATTTTGATTTCATAATGCATTATCACATTTTTAAAAGAACATTCAAGATTTGAAATACTTTGCATATTTCATTATCTTTCTTGAAAAATCTGATCTCATTCATGAATTGTGAGTTGATAAATGCTTATCTTTATAGATAAGATTTTCTATACTCATTGATCAAATTTACATGCATTCTTATCAATGATGACTTTTACGCATAATTTATATCTCTAAATTGTCATTAAGAAATAACATTCTTGGTATCATATAGTTGTTACCCTTAATGTTTAATTAGCCTGGATTTATTTAATTGGGTAAAACTATAGTTTGGTCTTTGATTGGCTTATTATACTCTTTGCTTAAATATCACATGAGTTAATCTTTTAAGAGCATAAGGTTGTCATGTCTAATCTTGTGTGGACTCAAGAATCATTGAGTACCAAAGATCATACATTTGTTTTGCAGGATCTTCTGTTCTTGCATTGGAAAATAAAGATAAATAGAGAAAGATAAGCTTGTAAGCTCTTCTCATGTGAACCACAAGTGATGGTTATAGAGTCATAAATGTCACATGAGTAACCACTCCAGCCATGTGGGAAAGGAACTTCAATAATCCTATACCAAGCTTACCATAAACAATATTGAAGTTCATCACTTCTATGAATGACAAGATTAGGCAACTCTGTGAATTGATCAACCAAAATTTCAAGATCTTATCTAGCAAGAGGCCTAGATCAAGATGATACAGGAGTGTACTAGCCTGATAAGAAGAGCTGCTGGTCACATAAAATCTTCCTTATGCATCAAATCTGGGAGTTCCTCAATATTGATCACATCATCAGATATTGGCTAGCCAGTGATGCATCTATGGATTACAAATGATTATGACTCAAGTAATTACGATATTACTTGAGTGAGGTATTGTATTGTATATCATAATCATGCTAGGCTAACTTGATTTCATTCATTCAATTTTATTTCATGAAGTTTAGCCTAAACAAATTCATTTTTAAAATGATCCTTATGCTTTAAACATTTTTATCATCATAAAATGCATAAGTGATTTCTTCATGCCAATTTCAAGTCCACCCAAGTGAACTTGAAAGTTCTCAATTCTGAGGTACCATGTTGTGAGCAAAGATATTTCCAAATCTCATAACATTTGATGTCTCATTATTATTTGGTATCATGAAAGGGAACTTCACATTTTAACCATGCTTTAATTAAGGGGGAGCTTCACATTCATATGTGTTTTATGCTTTAAAAGCTCATCTCCTTTATTTGAAAAAAAAAACCCTTTTAAACATACTCATCTGCATTCACGATCTCTTGTTAGTTTTGATGATGAGTTAACTTCATATTTAAAAATATCTTATATTTTCCTTTCATTATCCTTATTTGAAAATATCATATAGAAAGGAATACTTTGGTATCTGGTTGCACTAACAAAGCTCTTTTGGAAAGAAAGTTCTACATTTGTAGAAGGAGATTTGGTTATGTGTTACAACTTTCCTTAATACACTACAAGGAGAAACCATTAAATTAAGGAAAGATGCTTTGCGATCAATCATTGAAGCTGAGATATGCTCTACATAGATGATCCTTGAAGAAAAAGCAAAGGATGGAAGTCGAAATGCGATCATATTCATTCGGAGGCAATAATCTTCAAGAAGCCAGTACTTTCATCTTATTTGCACCATAGAGGATATTCATGATCTTGCTATTGAGCCCCTTCAAAGAATCTTACACAACAACGAAGAGAGCCTACCACTACTTCATCTCAGGCCATGGCAACACAACCGAATTTCATACAGCAAGCAAATGGACTTCATTAATGATTCATCAATTTACAAAACCAACATGATCATTTCTAATCTCTATCTTTTTATATTCAGTAGAAATTTTGCACATGTTTGGTATCTATATTTTTTTCTTAAGAAAACCTCTCCAAATTCTTTCAAATTTGTTTTTCATAAAAAACATTCCAAATTGCATCATCTTTAGAATGAAAATCGGGGAGAGAAAATCAGTTCATTGACTCTTACTAATCTGATTTCATATTTGTCTCTCTAAGTGTTTCTTCTTTACTTCAACTTTTTGCTAATGTCAAATAAGGGGGAGAGAATGGCAAGAAAAATATGTTGCACATCTAACATATTTTCATATTCATACATATTTTTCTTATAGTATTTGCCATCATCAAAAAGGGGGAGAATGTTGGTTATGGTTAGTTTTGATGATGTCTTATATAGATACCATTATTAAAAGCAAAAAGATTGAGTAATATAGTTATCTCCTAGATTGACTAACTGCTGTATTTAATGTAGATTAATCCAAGTTGAATTATAGAGATTAATCAAGAAAGAGATAAGGAATTAAAGAAAGAAGAGCTTGCAGAGATTGTCAAGGAAGCAAGATGTTATCAATAGATTTTGGAGGATGACCAAGAAGAAGAGAAGAGACTAGAGAAAGATGTTATCAAAAGAACTTGCACAATATAATAGGAATATCAACATTCAAGTTCTTGTGATAATCTTGGGAAGTCTCTATGATAAGCAGAAGTTGGAATGAAGCTTCATCACTTTATGGATATTGAAGAAGGTAGAAGCTGCAAAGAATGATAAGCCCAAGTTAAATGAAGAAGAATGATCAAGTTGGGAGATGGAAGAAGGAAGAACTTGATGAATGGAATGAAAATATAATTATTCAAGTTCTTATATTGAAGCTAGAAGCCTCCAAGATCATATGGAAGTTGGAATGGCTCAATTTGGAGTTAAAGTCAGCAAAAATCAGCTTCAGGATGAGAAAACTCAAGTTTCCTACTTTAACGTTGCAGTGATTTGCCTCTCGGATAGGAGAAAACTCGAGTTTGGAATACAAAACTTGAGTTTGGAACTCAAAACTCGAGTTTGCAACTCAAAACTCGAGTTTGGGGTGTCTTCAGCATCTCTCGGCCTCTCTGGACTAAGAAAACTCGAGTTTCCAAGGCAAAACTCGAGTTTCCAGTGGTGATAAGCTCTTCAAACAACTCGTTTCACGTTCAGCACGGGCGACCTCTGGTATTTCGATGATATCTCACAAACCAGAGATCGGATTGAGATGAAACCAAAGGCATATGAAACTAGACTCCCAATGCGTCATTTTGATATAAAATTCAAGCCCAAAGGAGTTCAGATAAAGGATCTATGAATTGTTGAATTTGACATAGAAATCCACGCCACACAACAAACCAAGCTTCAATGTTTTGAGAGTATCTCACAAAATACAAATCCAATTGAGCTGAAATAAGTTGCATTTGAAAGTAGACTCAGAGATTTCCATCAAGATTTGAACAGACCAAAACGGATTTCAGACCAGGGAGATATGACCCTCGAAAATTGACAGTTATTTTCAAGAAAGCTCAACAAAGTCAAAACTCGAGTTTATTAGTTGAAAACTCGAGTTTTCATCATGACAGAGCAAACGTGAACGTCGAGTATCTTCCAAACTCGAGTTTTGGTCAGACAGAGAGAAATTTGGAGTAATGCAACCTCAAAACTTGAGTTTCCAAATGAAAACTCGAGTTTTCATCGCAGATTCAGAAAATCACCATTTCGAAAATCATGATTCTTCTGATAAACATCCAGATGATTACCCAAATGATTTATAACACTTCTTATCATCATTTATATCATTTGTGTACATGTTTTAGATGATCAAAGGCTATTAAACTGAAGATCAAAGTAAAGTAAATGCTGATGTCATAGTTGGTTCAGAAAACGAAGTTCTAACGGCTAGTTCCATCTGAGTCTAACGGCTATATTTCTTTATCCAACGGTCATTGAATCTTCTCAATGGTTATATATTGATCCCTACCTATAAATAGAAGACAGATTCAAGTAGAAAAACGCAGAGACAAAAGCGTACATCTTCAAAATGTTCATACTCTGTTTTTCATAGTATTTACTCTCTGTTTTCAATGTTTACATAGCTTAGCATAAAGAGTAAAATTATTTGTAATGCACTTCAGTGTTTATCTTATTCACTTCTGAGGGAGAAGATTCATTAGAAGCATTCTATCTGTTTATTTGAGAGTTACTCAAGATTGGGTAATCTTGAGAGGAAAACAGATTATAACCTTGCATTGTGTAAGGGGGAGTATCTCGGTGAGAGATTTGGCTTCACAAGTGCCTGGGTGAACTTGTGGGATTGTAAAGGCTTCTCTTGTGCCCAGATTAAACAAGAGGATATTGGATTGAAAATATCAAGTGGAGCTTGGGGACTGGACGTAGGTCAAGGATTGGGCCGAACCAGTATAAATCAGTGCATATTCTCTTCCCTTATCTCTTATATTTCCAGCATATACATATGAATGTTCATACATGTTTGAATGATTGATTAATGCTTTATCAATTGTTATTGACATTCAAACTGCTTTCAATAAGTTTCGAAAAGATTTTCAAAGTTTCTAAAGTTATATCAAACACCCAATTCGCTCCCCTCTTGGGTGATAGCCTGTTCTTTCAAAGTTATCTATGTTAACAGTACACATCACATGTAAAGTTATCTATGTTTGCACCTCACCATGCCACGATGGCCTATCATGTCCTCAGTACTAGGAAAACTCAACGGCATTATCAAGACTATAACCCGTAAAAGCTGAATGTATAAACAGGTGATCTAAGCCCCATAGACTTAGTCACAGTGCATGACCCAAGACCTAGTTGTTAGTTCTCAATATGTTTTGATGATTAACAACAAATGTAAAACATGTTTTGAAGTTTGCAAAGTCAGTTAAAAACATTCTGATAGTTGCATACTCGAGTATAGGTTTGCTTACTCGAGTATAGGACTATTAAAAGATTGCTCAATTGCATTTTACAAGTGCATACTCGAGTAAAGGTATGGATACTTGAGTAAAGGCCATCCAGAGAGCAACCAAGTTTTTCAAGTTAAGTCAATACTGCAGTATGGTTAGCCATACTCGAGTATTGGACTTCCAGAGAACAATCAAATTTGTTGAACTTAAGTGCATACTCGAGTATAGGTATGCATACTCGAGTAAAGGCCATCCAGAGAGCAACCGGGATTTTCAAACTAAGTCAATACGCAATATGGGTAGCCATACTCGAGTATTAGACTTCCGAGAGAGCAAAAGGATTTTTCAAACAAAGTTGCTTACTCGAGTAAAGGAGTGCATACTCGAGTATAGAGTGTTACGTAGAGCTCCAAACATTTTATAACTAATGCATACTCGAGTAAGGGTTTGCATACTCGAGTATTGAGCTCTTAAATTGTTTTTCAACTTGGCACTTGTTCTTGTGTACTCAAGTATACCAATGGATACTCCAAAGTATAGAGGCATTTTGAACTTAGAATTTTTCACACAAATAGTGCCATACTCGAGTAAGCCACTAACATACTCGAGTATAGGTTTTGTCTTTCAAACACAAGACACGTTGGTTTGCCTCACGAAAGGTGCATACTCGAGTATCCCATTGGATCTTAAAGTATGGACACTTGTATACTGTGCCATACTCGAGTAAGCATGAACATACTCGAGTATACAACGGTAAAAACTGATTTTTGAATTATACGAATTTGCAAATCATTGTTGTTTGATCTTATTGCTTCCATAATTCATTCAATCATATTCCTAGCTATGTTTAACAAGTTTGTTGAGTGAATTTCATTAAGATCAGATGAAGATTATTGAAGGTCAAAGCCATAAAGCAAAAAGTGTACAGTGCATTTAATGCACCTCTGCAAATCAACCTACTTTCAGCTAATTCATCTGAGCACGCCTTCTGAACGTTAAAGAATGCTTACTATAACAAGCAAAGTAATCTCCAACGGGAAAATTCTCAGAGAATCACACCAGATCAAATTAACACCTGGAATAGCAGAAGTTTAGAGAGAAAAGATGACCAGACCTTAAGCTAATCACCTACAACGGTTGGATTCATCAAGCAACGGTCATTTAATGTTCTCTACCTATAAATAGAGTGCATTAACTTCTTCTCAAGCTGATACACCTACTGAGAGCGAAAATTTATTAAGTATCATTTATTGTGTTCAGTTTCTTTCGTATTGTATCAATTTGATACTTGTACTTCAAAGTGTTCATCTTATCTGCTCTCGTAAGAGAGTTATTTTCGTAAATCATTCATTGATTGAGATAACCACAAGTCGGGGGACTTGGTGGTTGGGTGTATTGATTGCAACTTGTAAGGGGGAGTGAGTTCTAGTGAGAGAACTACTCGGAGTACAGAGTTTGTAATCAATTGTTGAGTTTTAGTGGATTGAAAATCCCAAGTGTGGCTTGGGGACTAGATGTAGGTCAAGGATAAGACCGAACCAGGATAATTTCTCTTGTGCAAGCTTTCCTTACCCTTCTCCCTCGATATACTCTATTTTCACTTGTCCAAAACAGACCTCGTTCTTAAAATTTTAAGAATACCCAATTCACCCCCCCCTCTTGGGTATTTAGGCTCCACTTTCACTAGTCTTGTCCATCACTTCATGAATCAATCAATCATATATAATCATACAAGATATAGGCGATTAAAGTTACTAGTACGCGAACGTACCTTTCACCGTGTAATGGCCAAACGTCCGGCCTTTTGATCCGACTCTGGACTTCCCGGATATCCTATACATTATTGTCAGATTATTATATGATATATGATAAATATCATATTACTTAGAATAATATCCTAAAGGCTTAGTTTACCTTCCTACCCTCGGAGGATTTATTATTCCAATTTTACCTTTTTATTTCTTCAAAAACGTTATGCTGAATTTCTGGGCAGAATTTTTGGTTAGCTTTGAAAAATCATAATTAATTCTAGAAAACCCGAAATGAGGATCTGTAACATTCTACGGAATCCTTATGATGTCTATTTTCAAGGAAAAATACTTGTATATACCCAGAATTTATGAAAAATTCTAAGTTTTCATTTTTCACAACATTGCCCAGAATTTCGCCCAGAAAAATAGCCTAACTTCAACCGGTTGTATCTCTTTGTACAGGAATCAAAACGCTACATATTATATATATTCGGAAATCCCTACATATCTAATTTATTTCTGGAAATTTTCATGATTTATGGGCTTCATTTTCAATATAAAATATTAGCATTTATTTCGACTGTTTGCCCAGAAATTTTACCGAAAATTTCACCAGAACTTTGCTACTTTGATCTTCAACTTCCAAGAATTTTGCTCCATAATATTTTCCATCATATTTTTGAAATAAATACATTTTTAATCATAAAAACATGAAATCAAAACTATATTGGAAGATTAAAGATCAAACTAACATTTCTACTAAAAACTACAAAAGCTAAAGACTTAAAGCTTTAAAACCTTACCTCTTGAAGATCATTGCTACCTCTCATCCTTCTTGCTTCCCACTACTTCTCTCTACTCTCTTTCTCTCTAAAACTCATTTGAGTTTGGTGTGAAGAATGAAGAGGAGGAGCCTCCTATTTATAGGCAAAGTTCAAAGTCTCATCTTTTAACCTTAACCATTGGATCTAAACTTAGTTAAGAAGTTTTAATCTTCACCCTTAATTATACAACATGTGCTCTTGTGATGTCATCTTGATGACATAATTAAGGCTTAGGTGTTATTGTTGACTTTTCAACACTAATTAGCAATTCTTAATTATCATGATAATCAAGTGTTTACATGCTCCTTAATTTTATTTTGCCATTAGCTAACTCAATTACATGGAGATTTAGACTTAATTACTTGAGATATTATTTCATTCTCTTTGGCTTAATTATTTTCAAATATGATTAGCCCTCATTTGATACTTTTAATTTGTCTCTAATCATCTTGAAGAATTATGCAACTAATCTCAATTAGTGCAAGCTTATCTTGTTAAGGATAATTGTTAATAGATAACAATTAAACTAAGTATTTTTCTATTCCGTTTTCTTGTTTTATGAGCATATAAAATAGTTATTATTTCATGTGATTTTATATCACATTTTATAGCTCCTAATATGTGGTCTCATTAATTAGTCATTGGTTAATTAATTCCAAAGTGAAATTTGGACAAAAATATAATCAATAGATTATAATTCTTTGAGACACATATTCACCTTTATTTAATATCTATTATTTATCAAAATATAGTATTTATGATAAATAGGATTTTTAGGGTATTACAATGTTTGAATCTCTACTGAGAGGTATGGCTACATTTAGTGTCCAATAATGTCTCGAATAGAAAGATACATATGTTTAGTAAAAAAATTAGTTAAGTAGTTACTTGTTAAAAAATATTATGTTGGCCTTTTTAAAGTAATACTCATTTTATTCATTTGTATTTCAAACTACCACAAAGATGGAATTCCTCTTTTATGGGGCCTTTTGTTGGTATCTTTTATAAAATATTACTTCCTTATATTCTAATTATAGGGCAATATTTGGGAGTTGATCTTGATCCTACTTATAGGACAAAATTATAATTTTTATCAATTTCTTCCTAAAATACCCCTTAAATTATAAACTAGCATTAAACACATAAAAGAGACCACCGAGGTCATAATAACCAACACAAAAAAAAATGACCGTTGGAGCTGAGACTCTTTACTGGAACTGAGATGAACATGTAGTTGGGCTTGAGCTTAAATTACTTGGTGTAAAATCCCAATTTTCTAAAGTGTTTTCAAAATAGTTTGATCAGAGTAGAGCATCGGAATAATTTAAAAGAGCGAGTATCTGGTAAACCTTCACTACTCTTTTGGTATGTCTCGGTTGCTATTACAGTGGTACAATTATCGAATATTTAATAATACGGTGATACAATAATCCATAACAGTCTTCTCTGCCATTGTCCTCACGCATGCTGTTTACCCTTGTCCTCGGTCCTGGTTCCTCCGAACCCTGAAGCTATAGTGAGGGCTGAGGTTCAATTACCATTGAATCTAGGTAGCGGTTAACCTCATGCTTATGTGAGTTATGTATGACAGATATTCATGACATTACAGCAATAATCAACATAAAAAATCATAACAGATTTGTCCGGATAACGGTACCTGACCACCGCATATGTCCGTTATCTCTAGTCTGCGCACTATTCACGGTGCCACGATGGTCTATCGTGTCCTCGACTAGGAAAACTCAACAAGTATTATCAAAACCATAACCCTGTGTAGATGAATGTGTATGAAAAACTTTAAGATAGAGTCTTAATCTATGAATACATCTATCACATATAAAGGTACAATAAGCATCAGAGTTAGTGTTATAGTACGCG